>WEIV01005244.1:26527-55933 GCA_013390005.1 Calyptomena viridis
TAAAATTAATCTAAAAATGATCCTTTTTCTTTCAAATATGAACTTGGAAAAAACCCTACTTAAGATCCCCAACACAAAACTTTTCACCATTACTACATTCTAGCTTCAGGGCACACTGCACTTCCAGCCATAAACAACTCCTACTGACGTAACCCAAGACAAAACCATAGTGGTGGGCAGCCTACTGACCAGTAGGTACCTACGTGATAGATACAAATTCTGCCATCCGGGTTATTAGGAAGTCACTTTACTCCAAAACATTAACATGAGATTTCAGATCAGATCCTGTACAAAACTGCAATCATGACATTTCCATACATAAACAGACAATGACTCACGAACCGTTTTTGCTAAAGCTTTTCTGTAGCAGAGGTTTAACGACTATGCAGCAAACTGCTTTATTAGTGGGTTGGCCCATTCACTCTAAATAACCCAGCAAACAGTCACTCTTCAAGGTTAGTTTTCAGCTGCAAAGGAGCCATTTTTATTTAGAAGATACAGGCACAATTTGTAATGCAATGCTGTGTACAGGGTAAATACATTATATAGATTTATTTTTTCTTTCCAAATATTCTACAGAGCCAGTAGCAGGCATTCTGCAGCAAGCAGGACTGTATTTTACAGACTTCACAGTTTTCTTACCTGAAGTGCAGAATATGAGAAACTCACAAACAAAGCAGGAACAAAGCAATCAGGAAGAACAGAGAAGCACACAAGGAAGCAAAGGAAAACTATTCTCTCCTTACTACTTCTGTAAACAAAGGGTGATTTTGAGCAGAAGTTAAAAATATCAGGGGCTTTGAATGACCTTCTGAAATCACAGAATCCTAGAATCACAGAATAGTTTGGGTTGGAAGTGATCTTTAAAGGTCATCTAGCCCAATCCCCCTGCAACGTGCTAGGACACCTTCCACTACACATCAGGTTGTACAGAGCCCCATCCAACCTGACCTTGAAAGTTTCCACGAGTGGTTCATCTATCACCTCTCTGGGAAAACTATTTCAATGGTTTACCACATTCATTGTAATCCTCTTGTTTGAGTCTAATCGAAAGCATTACCTCCCTTCTCCACTACAGGAGTAACCTTGGATGACTGGCCTACTCAAGACAAATTTGTAATTATCCTTCTGGTCAGCCTTATCCACCCTTCAAGATGTGCTCTATCAATTTTCACTTGAATTCCTCCATATGCACCAGCTTCTTCTTCCCTAGAAACATTCATACTCTTCTCATGCCCTCTGCTACTGCATGCCCACCACAAAAATGCGTTGTGGTACTGGACCATAATACCAGTTGTATTTTAAATGGCATAAATTACCAGCACCAGCATTTCCATACAAGTATCTCGATTCCTTGCTATTTTTGCACCTTTCAGAATGTTCCCCCACACTAAGTTTGTCATCATAAGGTGACATACATCAATCATATACTTCCATTCAATTCTTGTTGAGAAACTTTGTTTCAGCATAAAGTTGCCCACATAAAACATTCATATGATATTTTGATTTAGGAAATCTTAGAAGACAAAAGTTAGACTAAGGTGCAAGAAACCTATACCAATATTTATTATTTACTTTATCTAACTTTCTACATAAAGGTGCAGGGATCAGATGTAGTCATACATGTAACATTATGAATTATTTACCTGATGTGGTCTCTGCCTTGCAACCACCAAATTATCCAGGACAAGACACTTGTAAGAAGTCCCAAGAATGCTCCAGACATGGTAAAACTTTTTCATTAAACCCTGTTAAAGTCTCTCAGATGTGAATCTTACTACTACAAGGGCAAAAAAACCCCCAAGGAAATCACTAGGTAAGACAACAGCTGTGCCAAACAATGTTTTCTAATACCTAGTCTTTCTTCATACCTTTACCATGCGTAAGCTTCACCAGTCTTCCAAAATCACATGTCAACAGTTAACTGTAGTTCCTTTAAAGTGTCTTTTCAGCATCCTGCTTATATACCCAGTTGTATTAGTCACCACAGTTAGCTTGACCCTAAATACGGTATGAAACTGGTCAGCACAATTCCAAATCTGATGGAAGAAGGTTTTTGAGGAAACAGTGATATATAACTGTCCTGCTATTTAACTTTCCCAGACTCTCTACAGTGGGGGAATCAAACACATTCCTTAGGTGAACTGAGTGGAGTTGGGCTGTCAGGGCCAACCAACGCTGTTCAGGGACATAATTATATATGGACATGCATTGCTACATCCTTAAAGCAGAATGAAAAAATAGTCCACTACAATAGAAAACAATATTACAACAGTTCTCTGTAGCTGGGCAGATGGTAAATGGCAACTGTAGCTTATTACAACACACAGAATTGTCTTCATCACTTTGCGTTTCCCCATCTGTCTTTTGTGTCCACCTGTTTTCTCACTTTAAACTGGCAGCTTGGCTACAGCATGTATATAGTATATTAATTACAACGAAGACCCTGACTTTACTCAGAGATTTTATAATCTATGCTAAACAAAATATAAATCACATTAAATCAGGACTGTGCACAGACTACTTTTGATATTCACAAATCATGTATTTTCTTGATTTACTTATTAAAGGAAATACATTTTTAGTGCTCCCTTGCCTTTAAATACAAGATTTTTACATCACATTTTACGAGAGGAACCGCTAATCTAAAGAATTCAAAATAGTTACTATATCTTTTTCATTATCTTGCTTCTCCACTTCCTCCAACACTACTTAGTGTTCAGTTTGCCTCATTCCATAAACCTCAAGGATTAGTGTTGGTCCACAGAACAAAACTCAGGAACCAGCAAGTTAAATGTATTTTGGAGCTGAAATGCTTCACTAGATCCTACTGGACTCAGCCCAAAGTATGTGTGGACAGAAGACTCTCATTGCTCGTAAGACACAAAAATCTCCATTGCTACAGTGAAATATGAGGTGTTTATTTTTATCCTGTTGCTTCCTTGTTTTCAGTGTTGCAATTAGAGTAAGTGCTCATCGCCCACAGTTTCTCCCGTGTTATTTGGCAGTAGCTGCAGTCTGCAGAGAAAATTCTCATTTACTGTGCCACTGGGTGAGCACCACTGTGAAGCAGCATATCTCCTTTGTGTTCCAACCTTCATCACAGTTTACAAGTCCTCATTAGTTGTGTCCCGGGCACTGTGCTATATAAGAAAACACAACATCAAATGCAGAACCTTTATGTCCAGATCAGACACTGCCTTATTTTTGAGCCATCACTGAATCACTCTGCTAAAATACCACTCTACATTAGTGAAATACATGGCTAAGACAGATGAAAGCAAGCAATAAATCTCATAGAAAGCATTTGATCAGTTGTTTTAATAAGCAGTTAAAAATGAAACTGCATGTGTTAAGCCTATATATCAGTCTTTTTTTTTTTCAAATCCAGACTGCTAACCTGTAACTGAGGCAAGCTTTATGCTTAAAAATCCATTACTGTCTTTGCCTGTGAATCATTTAATGAAGATTGTGATAGTGGAGCTATTTACTCTAATACCTTAGATTCCTTTCAAATTACATCTGTAAAGCAACTTTTATTCTGACTGCAAATTTAATATCCTATTACTCCCCTTCTCTATGACTTTTTGTTAAAGCAATAAATACTTCAGAAATACAAAAGCTTAAGAAGTGTAGGAAAGTGTTTCTTCTAGAGCCTTCAGCGATTTATTTCCTAAATAAATAAAAATTTTAATAAAGCTTTTCACTGACCCAAAATGCTTCTGAAAAATAATATATTCATGAAGGCAGAAATGCAAATTTCAGCAAAGAGAGGTTACATAACACAGTATATAAAAAGCACAGCGTACAAATAGCAAGCTCTGAGAATAAAAGGCATCTGGAAAAAAAAATAAAGCATTAATCCAAAAAGGCATCTTCTGAAATTCCTTTTCATTCTCTAAATATTGGGTATGCTCTAAATACCCAAAATATTTCATGCATGTGCTTGTTTACTACTTCTATATACACTATTTATACAGTTATTGTTTCTTAGAATCTTGACTTTTAATTATTTCAAACAAGAGTTTACCCCAGTGAAACTGGGAAGATACAAAGTGAAGAGATGAAAAATAAAAAGTTAAAAAGATTCAATAATAAGGTCCAATCAGAAAGGGAACAAAGTTAAGATGCAGCACCACAGAGCACAGAGCTGTGTTTTGAAGCACAGCACTAGCTCAGAAGAGACCAAATCAACTTCCATAGGCAGGAAATGTGGCAAGAAGAGGGAGCACGGGGCAGGGAGGAGGGGAGAAAATAACACTTCTTTTCAAAAGCAACACAGTAGTACAGAGCTAAACTGTAAAGCAGTCTTTAAGTAAAGACTTTCCAGTTTTATATACAAGAAGATTATAAAAAAAAAAAAATGCTAGGCTGGAGGTAAGCAAATGGGCAAACAAATGCAGGAGGCGCACTAAAGGTTACAGGTACATCTGTTCAGACAGGAATACACAGCATATAAGGAGACACACTAGTGGGGACAAACAGAAAGCCAAAAATTCTTACATTCATTTGCAATACAGAGCTTCATGATTGGTTAAAAGTAGATTTATATGTTTGTCTCTATGTGTACAGCCACAATGATCACTTTCCCTAGCTTTATTTGGATAGTCTGGGAACAGCTTCCAATTTTGGACCATTTCAACATAACTATCATTGTCATTCACAGGTAATACCAAAAAAAATAATAAAAGAAGGTAAAAAAGAAAAGATTATTTAGCATCATTTTTAACAAAACACAGTGTGCCATTATTAAACTACTAAAAAGAAAAATTTTCAGGAGAGCAAAATAAAATTCAAGGACAGAAAACAGGGCTATGACATTAAATAAATTTTCAGTAAGTAAGTAATAGATAAAAACAAAATTCCTAGAGTTTGGGATTAAATATATCATCCTATTTGGTACCTATGTGAAATAAAGATTTACTTGTTTATTATGAGAACTAACAGATTATAACTTTCCTACTGAATGTTCCTTTGTTGTGGTTTGGGGGTTTTTGTGGCCATCCTTGGCCATTAATGGTCAATAAAATCCAATATGAAACAGACATCAAGAAATCTTATTTTCTGTCCCCCAGGAGCTACAGAAAGCTGACAGAAAAAACAGCACATACTCCTGTTGTAGCATGCTAAAGAAATAAGATCCAAGTAAAAACAGAATTAAAAACTATCAGTTTTTAATATCAGTTTTTAATTAGTTTCTGCACTTTAGGAAAGCAGATTTTTGGGAACCACAAATACTACCCAGAGTCAACTTCAGCCCGAGGCCCCTGAAGATGGCATTACATTTCTCCAGGAGAAAGTCCCTCTGGACCTATCCTTCCCAGATGTGAAGTATTAGTGTCATAAGCTCTGGCACCCCACTGCCTTGGATATGCTGAGCATGAAAAATTAAAGTCCTGAAAGAGCAGGCTGAGAAAGTACATTCCTGGAGACCAGCTGGAGGACAGATCAGCTTCATTAGAAAAGATCGTTTACCAACAAGTGTGAAATTCTTAAAAATATCTATCTATGCAAAACCAAATCTGTAGGATTATAGTTTCCTGAGTAAATAACCATTACAAGGCAACTTACTGGAAACTCTACAAGGAGCAGAAACAGGGACCCAAGGGAGAAAAAGGTATCATACAAGTTGGCTAATAGGATTGAAATCAAACTGATTCCTGGGACAGCACATAAAGACAAAGTAAAAACAACAGCAGTAGTAGAGTTGCTATGCAGGAAGAATAAAGGATTACAGAATATCTGAATGCCCTTTCAGAACAATACTGTGTCGTAACAAATGGAGCCCAAGGAAAACAGAGCAACTATCACCAGGTGACCCAGTGGGATGAAAGGATCTGGAACAACATTTGGTGTAAACAGTAACAAAGGACATAAAAATATAAACAAGCAAGATTCAGCAGGGGTTGACCAAAGATGCCAGGCTAAACCAATACTCTGCAGATATCAAAGAAATTGTTTTAAGAACAGAAATGCAGTAAAACCTGTTGTTCAACAAAACTTTTGATACAGTTTCACATGGAAATTCACTACTTAAGTTGAAGAAGAGGCACTGGTGCAATTTATCTACCAGTCATCTAGCCGTATTGAAGACAGCACGAAGGTGTTCCTGTAAGCTTAAGAGCAGGACTGCAGAGGAGGTTACACGTCCCTTAAGTACAGCCTGAAAAGGCCTGTAGGTGGCACAAGCAACAGACAGCATTAGTAGCCTATGAATGAACCTCCCTAAATAACACCAGCAGCTGCCACTGTGTGATTTGAGACTTCCTAAGCATAACGGAAGAGAAAAAAGAAAAAGCCAAAAATCATCTGTGGAAAGGTATGGAAATCTGAACAGTTGGAGGGAGGAAGGAACTACTGACAAAATGAAGCCCTATCAGGTTGTTTGTAGTAGAAAAGAGCAAAAAAATCAAAATTGTACAAGGTGAGGAGAGGAACTGCAAACTCCTTCAGCTAAAGGAGCTGAGCCTGCCTGGCTGGTTGACGTCCACCTCCAGACCCTCAGCTACTCTGGAGATTATCTGCCTCCAGTCCTGCTCAACAAACTCCCACCAAGAGTCTCCACACAGCCCGGCTCTTCCTGGCACAGCCAAACACTCCTCCTGCAGCTGCTTCTCTAAGAGGAGTCAGTGTCTGCATCCCACCGGCTCCCTGCTCGGCTGCCCACTACCCACATTTATCACTCTGGCAACTGATATATCAGTCTTAGCACTGTCGTTTTCAGAATACAAATTACTTGCTTTTCCACAAAAACTGTGTTATAATTATATTTGATGAGGAAAAAGATCAGGAGAGCTTCCACAGCCTGGAAAGACCAGGGTTAAAAAAAAAAGGATGAAAAACTGCAGGATAAGAGCACAGACCTTCTTATATGTTGACGAAGTGCTACTTTATATAAAGAGTGAAGGACATTTTTCACAAAATGGGAAGGTTGTTATCAGAAACTTCCAAGAATTTCAGCTAGGATGTATACTGCTCCATGCATTCCAAAAAAATTTTAAAGCGAGAATGAATAACTGGGTTAGAAAAATCTGTCAGCAACAAACTTACTGAGAAGAATCACAGACGTACTGAGCCATTTGATAACAGAATGATATACTCAGTTACAGAAAACATTATTATACAGCACTATCCACATACTAATTAATTTTACACCACCTATATCACCCACTTAAAGACCTCAAATTACTATGCATAATTTTTAAAACATAAGCTAACCACTTAAGTACAATCTAAAAAGAAAATAAACCAAAAACAAAACAGAAAATTAAACTATTTTTATTCATGATACACTGCACTCTAATAGCTACATCTGCTCTGATCATTTTGCCTCAGGGACATGGACACTTTGCAAGAGATACAGAACAAAGCAACCTAGATAATCAGAAGTACAGAGCAACTTCAGTACAGAGCAACCATAAACAAATCCTATATGTTAAATAGACCACAGGGATGGAGGGGGAGTGGGGTGTGTAGTATAACAAACCCTCTAAATAAACTCTCCTTCACACAACACAGAATCAAACAATATGCTCCTAAAATAGCAAGTGTAAATATGATATTTATAATATTTAAGATATTTAGATTTAAAAATGAAGCCTGCACAGGAGCAGGTAGATATAAATTAAATATAGAATAAAAAATAATTAAGTTGTAAAGCACAAGACATTTTTGATCATTAGAGAAATAAAAGTATGGCTTCCCAAACAATAATTCAGGCAATAAGCCTAAGCCTGTCCTAAGATGCGACTGTGAGGAAAAAGAGAGGGAAAATAAGGAGCAGGGGTGGGGAGAGGGGAAAAAAAAGAGATTATGCTGCTTCTATATGCAATCCTGAAAGTTGAGTCCATTTCAAGACTGTATTCCTAAAAAAAATTTCCATGATAAAACGAATAGAGTTCAACAAATAGAGTTCAACAAATAGAGTTCAACAAATAGAGTTCAACAAATAGAGTTCAACAAATAGAGTTCTATTTCAAATCTATTTCTAACAAATATGCTGCAAATCAATTAACTTCAACCAAACAGAGGAAGGAGTTAAAAGAAGAACTGAGGTGAAAGAAAAAACTATGAAGGACTGTATAGTGACAAATATCCTGGTGGCATAGAAGATTCAGTGTGACCTTGCAGAGCAGAAATAATAGTTACATTCAGGAAGAGAGATAAGGATATGAAGACTTGACAAACTCAATATTGTTTCAACACAGATCTGATACTAGAACCTTCTTGCCTTCTAGCTGTATTTTAGAAATATACCTTTTTTGTACAATAAATGTAATTTCTAGAACTATTCAATTCAAACTGTGCTATTTTCTAAACTGCATCAGATAGCTAATAACATTTAAAATTTTGTGTTGCTGTCCAGAACCAGAGATTTAATTTCTTCCTTCCCTCTAGTGACATACCTGTATTTCAAGTAGGACTAGAGAAGTGACATCATCTGCTCTATCTTCCCTGTAAAACCTGTGGCAGATTTTATTGCTAAAGAAGATCTAAGGCAGTTCTCCAAATTCTTGTTACTTCAATTACTATGCCATCTGGAGGTACTGACTGAAGAAACTTTCCCTGTTTTTTTCCCCATCACCAGCACTGACAAATAGTCCTGAGTAAAAGATCAACTGCTTGATCCAACTTGATAGTTTCACCTGATACTACCAAGTCCTCACGTAAAATACTAAAAACCAACTGCTTAGCTCTCAGAATCCCATTACTGGCCAACCTTGTTGACGATGCCCATTTGGCTGATACCACGAGACAGTGTCAGATCCACTTTTGGAAAGTCACACATGCAGCTGGAGAAGCAGCGTGATTTCATATTGCTCAGCATGCTTGAATGCCACGAAATACACTGGTGTGGATTGTTCAAGGCTAACTGCACATTGTAAGCCCCACTTCTGCATGCACTGACTGGCGCTGAGCATGCATAAACCATTTTCTATTCGTGACCCCACTGTTTTGTTTAAAGACCTTTGAAGACAGAATTTCAACTGAGTATCTAATAGGAGCTTTGGGTATTCAAATTTTACATTCAAGATTCATAAACAAATTAGAGGAAACAATTATAAATCCTTGCCTCCTTCAAAGTAGAAGTAACATTACAGTAACATCTTAATATCAAAAATAAGACCTGCATTACTAACTGCATAAACATACAGTGAAAAAATACTGATCTTTGAACAGAGAACAGTACATTTAGAAGACATTATATCCTACTGTTTGAAGTCATCTCATAAGGCAAGGACTAATGAGAGTAGTAAGCCATGAGGAGATTCCCCCAAAGCCTGTCCAAGTACAGTGCACTCCTTCATTTGCAGGGAAAGGAAGACAACGTAGTTCTGGGGAAATGCAGTTACAACACCAAGCTGAAAAGGCTAACACTCGCCGTTGTTTTCAGTGGAAATTCCCAATTACCAAGTGTATGCTGTTAATCATTAATATTGGAACACTTCTCCATCCTGAATGTCTTTCCTAATCACTACCAGGACTCTACTGGCTCAGAGGAAACAAACTGTAACAAACTATTGACATACAGACTGTTCACAATAAGTATGTGCAGAAACATTTCTGTGCATGCATATACACACACTCATCTAATTTATACTCTGTCAACAATGAAAGTAAATTGATATGATAGATCGTGGGCATTTTCTGCTGAAAAAATATCAGTGATATGCAGTAATAAGGAGAGAAGAAAGTTACTCAAACTAAGCCACAAAATAGAGCATCAGCATAACACAGTGTGTCTGATCATTTCTATTTATCATATTTTGTTGGGCATACTAGAGCAGTCTCAGAGCATACAGAATGGGTTCCTATTGGATGAAACAAGACTTTCAGATGCCCTAGGAGTGCACCTGATATGTTTTGACTGCCTATGGGCAGTCGGTCTGCAGGAATACACGGGATCAGCCCCAATGTCAAATACCACATGTGTGGTGTAAACATAGGGTTTGTTCTGCAGATCCACTCTCACTGCATTACATTACTTGCCTCTGCAGCCACAGACACAGATTATTCTTCCTCTCTATCAGGAAGAAAGAAGACAACAGATTTCACAGATTTTAAGTGGCTTGCCAGTTCATACGTCCCCACTTGTCCCCTCACAGTGCCAGCTGGGTATACAGTCTTGTGCAGAACACGGCCCACCTACATGCTGTCACATATGGGAGAAAGCGTTAACATAGTGGTCTGTATTTTAGGGGAAACAATCATTTAAGGGCTGGAGACCACTGACAGCATCACACAGTATTTGCTAGCCAAATTCATGCACACACCAAAAAAAGCCTTGCAACCTGCTGACAAAGATTATTCTTCCAACTGCAACATTAGTTTCCATACAATTAATCCATAATCACCTGGTTCATCACAAAATTCACCCTATATACATGAATTAGGTCTGCTGAAGTATCTAATAGTAGACACCAAATAAAATAGTATCTGGAGAAACAAAGGTAATACACTAGAGATAGAATTTATTCATACACGAATGCAACACATCAGTGACACTAGGGTGCCCTGCCAGAAAGGTAGATAGTAATGTATCTAGAATTAAGCAAACTATGTTAGGACATGCCCTTCTGAGATCTCGATTAAGCAGAATCTTGACATGGTAACAATTCCCAAGAAAACAAAGCAATCTAGGAATAGGTAGAGAACGAGCATGAGTGCCTAAAAACGTTCTTAAAGACTGGAATTAAAGCTGTAATTTTTCCTAATGCAAAGAGAGAGGAGTATTTCAGTAAAACTCTTGGTGTGTTTTCTATGGGCACAGTGTGTTTTGTCAGACTCCTACTCTTTCATTTATACTTTGCCTATATAAAACATGTCATAGTTAAAAAAAGAAAAATCAAATTAAATATTTTGAAGCTTAATTTGATTACACATGAGCACCCTGTAATGGCAAACAGCCAAGCAAGCACTGATCTCTAGAATCTACTTATACAACCAATATCTCTCTATCCTAAACAATAAACATACTTTCAATTAAAATCATGCATTTGTGAAATGCACAACTACTTTATTACCTTGCAGAGGTTGAAAGCTATGTCCCTACTAGTTAAAATGCTTGCCACTACTTCGAACTGAAGGCACGGGTTCAGACCTCTCAACAGACTTCTTTCCCAATGAACAAGGCCAACAAAAATAAGCAACAACTGATGCTTCTTGCACAAGGGACACCCAAGAGGCCAGAGCAATTGGTAAAACAGCTGAGCTGGCTCCCCACCAGCTTCCACAGCACAGGGGGGTCACACCACATTTTCTCTCCCCTACCCCACACCATCTCAAGGGACTTGGCTTGCACATGTGATGGGCGTGTCAGGATTTAAAGAAAGCAGTTAATTGCCTCAAAACAGTGTCAAAGAAGGAAATTCCCATAAGCCACCACAACAGGAACTTGTGATAAGAACAGATGGCAACAACAGGAATGAGGCCCGCAAAGCAAATTTGGGCAACCTACTTGAACAAAGATTCCCACCATGGAAAGCTGTGAGAAAGAAAAGTGTTAACTCCAGACCTAAATGAAGATGAAGGTTTGAAATTAGCTCACCAGACAAAATTCCACCACAGCAAGCTGTGGGAAAGGAAGCAGGTCCTTATACACATGGCAGCTCAAGCTGTGGGAACAGCATCTACTCCCATGAAAACTTGGGACTTGGACTGTATAGAAGTGATATCCCAGAAGCATGACTTTGGGACCCTCACCACTGAGAAGACCAGAAGCAGAACCAGTGGGATGTTGTCAGAATCCATGTGATGATGGTCTTTTACTTAACCTGTCTCTCCCTCATTCTCTCTCTCTGTCTTCTTATTTCTATCTCTCTATATACTTCATATTTACTGTTAAATAAAATCTGTGCTATTGACTTTGGCATATGGTCTCATTTCCATCTTAATTCAGGTAGAGGCATCTTTTAACAGAGGGGACCTACAAAGCTCACAGCGCAGTCCTCCAGAAGACACATAAACATAAGTTGCAGAGAAATATGAGGTGAAAATCAGCCAGGTTAAATCTCATTCCACATGCAAAGACAACTTTGACATCTCAATAGTGAAGCCAATGCTCCTTCCCCTTTTTAAACTGAGAGGACAATCACTGAATGATTGATGTAACAATTCAGAATAAGAATGGCAGGTTTTCTGCTGTTGATTCTAAGAAAGCAAAACACAAAGTATGCAGCTAATCTGCAAACTGAACAAAACACTTGAGCCACACATCAGGTCTTGACCAACAAAGAGATCTCTTAGCTTTTATAATGTGTATATATATATTTTTCAGTACAAATCATCTCCTCTTGACAAAATAAAGAGCAAGAACCTATTTTTCTTTTAAACTCATTAAAAGCTCCAGGCTGAAGCGGGAAACCCAAGAATGTATACCAGAAGGTCCACAGTTTTTCTTTCAGCTTATAATCTTCTTAAATATCAATAACTTCTATTCAAAACAATTTTCTCATAATGAAATCGCATTTTCATCTAATTTTTGTTTTGTACAGTTAAACTTCCAACTATTTTAATTTAATATCAGCTCAATTCTCAATGTTTGTGAGTGGAAAAGGTCCCATATTAAACATGTATTACATCACTCAGGCAGCAACTTGCTTGCAAAGACAAAGGTTCAGGGGATGCAAACTAGTATTTGCTTTCATTTACACAAAAGGTTATTCTGCTTCTTCTTACACAAATACAGCTGAAGCCAACTTAAATAAACTCTCTAATTCATGTGTCTAGGTTCATTCCTGGGGAGAGCAGAAGATTTAAAAACAAGAATGGCATTTTAAGATGATAGCTCTTGGTCTGAACTTGAGGGTCTGGGAATTTCTCTAAGGACTCACCCTGGCTCTGTCCTTCAGATTCTATTAAAATAAAGGTATAGTTTAAAGAAACTGAGATTTCACCAGGTGCTCTGAAAAAATAATCGAACCTGTGTGATCCTACGTAGTAGCTCTAAGTATCCCTTTAAAACACTGAAGTACCACTTGAAAAACTCCATGGAGCAAGTACAACAGCACTTATAAAGCACAATTTGCCTTCAAAGGTAAGCATAGTATAAGGCTCTTGACTTGGTTCTTCAGTTTGTTGACTCAGTGTAGGGACAGGTAAGTGTTCTACTGAATCAGTACACTTTTGTTCTAATTGTTCTATTGAATAAAGGAAATCATGGCAGAGTAAATTACACTGTTTAAGACCAACAAAGGGAAGATTCACCAGGGACAGAATGAAAAATGTCATCAGTTCAATGTTTTAGTGATATACCATTCCTTCAAGTAAATGAGTCAACATGAGTACTTCAAGTCATGAGTACTTCAGGTTTTCCCAACTACCCCTCTAGAAAGTCACATGTGCCATTAGCAAGAGTACGTGCTGTAATGAACATCCAAATCATTCCAACATGGTGCTGAAATCCATACAATCTCAGGAAATCCAAAGAAAATTCCTTTTTTTTAAAATTCATTTGCACAGAAATATTTTAAAGCAATATATTCAAAAGGAATAAAGCATGTACAGGGATGAAGACTGTCCTTTTAGAAGTGATAGCAATTACCTTAAAGATCTTTTACTTAACCAGCTTCAAAACAATTTCGAAATTTAACTATTTCAACTATTCTTATAATTCTTCAGCCTCTTTAGAAGAACAGACATAAGTTCTTTCGATGTTTTCATAATAAAAAGCATTTAAAATTACAAAATTTTCTACTTTAGGGACTGTTCAGTAATTCTGAAGGTTTTTGCAGGGCTTTTTCCTTTTTTTTTTTTTTAAACATACCCACCACTACCCCCAATCTCCTGAAGACAACAGAGTATGAAGCCATATAGGAAAAATGACAACCTGAAGAAAAAAACTCCGGTCCCTTTTACTTAACTTTACCTCTACAGTCTCAACTCCAGCATTTGCACCTGCATCTAAACCAGTATGCACAGCTGCCTGCACCAGTTTTAATTCCTACCTGAAACTGGACACAAAGTCAAGAACAAAAAAGGGCAACTCAGTAATCCTAAAGCCCACTCCAGAACTCTTCTGAAATCAGCAGTAATATTTGCTTTTCGCCCGCATCACTGCAATAGAGGAGATCAAGGATTAAGCAACTCTAGAGCAAACCCAAGTGTGTCAGGCTTGCTTACTTTTTCTTATCAGACCCTTAATGACTGGGGACGTTAATAACTGGGGACATGCCATAAAGACTCGGTGTTTCAGCTTAGGACAACTTGAGGTTGGCTGTGTTACCTGACATGTTCATGCCACATTAAAGTATAAAGCTGTTCAATCATCAGCTCTGGAATTTTTGCAGAGTATAACCATAAGGGTTTTGGCTTATCAAAGTGTACTGCTTCACAGTGAAGTGCCACACCAGAAATCAGTAACAGACTGCCAAACATGCGAGGCATCCAGCAGGGATGGCTGCACTGAACAGCCTATGCCTGGGAGCCCGGACCATACTTTAGGATGCTTCTGATACTCCTTAGTGTACATACCTGTCCATCAGGTGTATTACCAATCTGTCACATAACCACATTAAAATGAAATCAGGAAAGACTGCAAAGGAACATCTGATCCAACTTTTCACAGGAAAGGGAGCCAACATGAGATTTTCTAGCATGATGTCCAGCCACCTCTTGAAAACACTCAGCAGCAGGGGACGTTGTTCCAGTGACTGACTGTTCGCCAAACTGATTGTTCTCAAAATACTCACTTTTAAAAATATTTTACCTTGATACTGTGCAGCTCTGAGAATTCCAGCAGAGATCAAGCAAGTGCTTAAAAGAATGACAGCCTTTATCCTAACAGTCCTGCCATTTAAAAAACAGAACAGCAGGCAAATCTTAGCTAGGCTGGCACACTGACAGAGTCTAGAGCTCCTCCTGCTGCAAGAATTTCCATGCTGAAACCAAGACAGTCTCAAATGACAAACTACAATCCTGTCAACTGCATTGCAACACTCAATCAAAGCTGCCAGTTTTATTGGCACAGAACTGAAAACTGCTGCAACAATAACCTGACATGGTAGTTCTGGGCATAAAAGCATCACATTTTCAAATCAGAAAGTATTCAACAAATATACATTGTACTTGCTAAAAGATTTCTGTGACCTCTATGCAAATATTTCACAATGTGTGAAAATACCAGAGATAATTACAGTTTGAATCATTACCACAAAGTCAATACTTACTACTAGCTGTTCTGTAATGAAACAGCTTTCATTAATTTAGGTTTCAACAAACAGCCAAAAGTCTAAGAAGTTAAGCACACTTGCAGGCTGGATAATCATGCAAAATATACCGTGGATTATATCAACAAAACTATCACCAAATGCCAGGTCCTAATTTTTCATTTGTCATTTCAATTACAAAGCATTAATAAAATAATAATTTCAAACCTTAGGAACACAATCCAATGTTGACTTTGAATAACATTTTTACTATTGTACAAATTAAAATCTGCTTTTTAAGCTATGACAAATATTTTTTTAGAATAATGAAGGGGTTTAATACAATACAAATCTTTTCTCTCTGTCTCTAGACCTCATTTTTCTACACCAGTCAACAATTCTAAAATCTACCAAAACCCCTTTTACACATTTTCACTAAAAGATAACAAAGACCAAACGTTTGCTTCTGAGACATCCTAGACACACATTAAAGCTGTATTTGGAGCACATATTGGCATGATCCAGGCCACCCTAATTTTCTATCTCAGAATAAAAAGGGAAGATTTTTCTATACTTATTTCATAACTGTTCTTATCAACAAATTTTTATTTTTCGGAGGCACAGTCACACACAAGCTTTGGCCAACCTTACCATTCTGTCACCTTCTTGAATGGTAAGGTAACACAATGTGAGGCCTTGTATAGAGGATATGTAAATGAGAAACTAAAAAAAAATGCCATAAAGACTAAAAAGAAAGTATACTTTTGCCTTTTCATAGACCTTCACCAAGTCAAGTTACTCTATGAGTCCCTTTTTAAACAGGCAGCATACACACATTTTCACAAGGATGATGTATTGAACTTTTTTGATCTGCCACTCAAAGAAAGACCATAAAGCACAAAAGCATTTTTTTCTCCACACAGATTTGAGTGGTTTATGTTTGTTGTAAAACAGATTTAAACAAGCCAGTGCAAATAACATATGTTCAATTTCACTGTGATTCATTTTGGCATTTTTTATACAGAAAAACAATCATCCGTATACACTCAGGTTAAAATAGATATTCACACGTCATTTAGGCTGTGCTCATTAATCTCTTTTCACCTGTACTGAAATCTTTGAAACGACCTTACTCTTTGAACAACAATACTGGTATAGCTTGTTTTTCCATTCACTTCACCAATATATGAGACTGGGCCCCTCACTGCTGACAAGAGGACTCACACTTTCTGCATTATCCTGACACTGCTGTGTCACAGCCACAAGCCAGTCGACCTTATCCTTTCACTGGAACACTTTTTAATATCTAGTTTGTAAATGGATCAACTGTCAGCACTGAAAACAGCATTGGAAATTATCGGTTTTCCCCTTGAGAATACCACTTAATAGGCTTATGTAAATTATGTACCTTTTATTTACTGTCCAAACCAAATCTAAAGGGAATGGGTTGTCAGTTACAGCTCCGTTCCCCCATCACATGCTCAGTTCATTCATTAGGGTGGTTGAGCACAGCACTTAGATTGTCATTCAAGAAATAATAAAGGATCTCTTGGGACATATTGTCAGGACAAGTATACTCACGAAGTCTTCATAAACTACAAACTTAAATACTCAATTTAAAAATCTGGACAAGAAAAGTGCTTCAAAACTTTTGGGTTATTTGAAGTACATCTTCACATGCAAGTGAATGCAAGGAAATGCACCAATAGCTACTGCAAGCTGGCTGCCCCTGCAGCCATTGAGAAGCATTTCTGAGATGAGACCCATCACACCTTTGGTTATAAAAACGTACTTTATATACTACCTTTAAACTTCCCTGTTTCAGATGCAAGTATCAACTCTATTTCAAAAGCATGGTGCATAGGTCAGCTGAACTGAATGAGGTTAAGGTGCAAGTTATGTCACTAGAATAAACACTTTCTGAGAAACACCTGAGTTGTGGTTTTTGGGGAGTTGACAGTGTCTAGTGAGAGAGAAGCTTTCAAATTTCCAACCTACCCACACATGAACATACTCTGCTTGAGTACTAGAGATGCTAGCAAAAGTCAGTGCACATGCAGCAGTCTGTCAGCCACACCATTTAAGCACACATGTAAGATCAAATTTGTTTTCCAATTTATGAGTATTCCAAATGCCAAGGTAGTATTTTCATTTGCCATGTAAGATGCAGTACTACAGACAAGTACTACAGTGTTACAGAGCTGATTTACAGAACCACAGATTCACAGAATCTTTTAGGCTGGAAAAGGCCTTTAAGATCATTGAGTCCAGCCATTAAAACAGTACTGCCAGGTTCACCACTAAACCATGTTCCTGAGTGCCACATCCACACGTCTTTTAAGTAGCTCCAGGGATGGTGACTCAATTACTTCCCTGAGCAGTCTGTTCCAGTGCTTGACAACTCCTTCTGGGAAATTATTCCTATTATCCAATCTAAATCTCCTCCAGTGCAACTTCAGGTTATTTCCTCTTGTTCTGTTTTTTGTTATGTGGAAGAAGAGACTGACCCCAACCTCACTATGATTGCTTTTCAGGTAGTTGTAGAGAGCAGTAAGTTTCCCCCTGAGCCTCCTGTTCTCCAGGATAAACAATCCCAGCTCCCTCGGCTGCTCCTCATAAGACTTGTGCTTCAGACTCTTCATCAGCTTCAGTGCCCTCCTATGGACATGCTCCTGCACCTCAATATCTTTCTTGTAGTGAGAGGCCCAAAAACTGAACACAGGATTTGAGGTGTGGCCTCACCAGTGACAAGTACAGGGGCACAACCACTGCCCTGGTCCTGCTGGCCACACTATTGCTGATACAGGCCTGGATGCCACTACTATTAATTTCACATATTTCATTCCAGACTTCTAGTAGTTTTTCTACTTTTTCTAGTAGTTTTTCTAGTTTTTCTACTTTTACCCCTTCTAGTAGTTTTTCTAACCATAGTATTATTCTGCAAGCCTAGCATGAGGTTTTCATAAAATCACAGAATGACCTGGGTTGGAAGGCACCTTAAAGATCATCTAGTTCTAAGACCCCTGCCATGGAGAGGGACACCTTTCACTAGAACAGGTTGCTCAGAGAAAGCTCCATCCAACCTGGCCTTGAACACTTCAAGGGATGGGGCATCCACAGCTTCTCTGTGGGTAACCTGTTCCAGTGCCTCAGCACCTGCACAGTAAAGAATTTTTCCTAATATCTAATCTCAATCTAATATTTTTTAGTTTGAATCCATTTGTCCTTGGCCTATCACTGTATGGACTCGTAAAAAATCCCTCTCCATTCTTTCCTGTAAGTTCCCTTCAGGTACTGGACGGCCAGAATTAGGTAACAAAGAAGCCTATCTTTTCCAGGCTGAACAATCCCAATTCTCTCAGCTATTTCTTGCAAGAATAGACTTTAACACACTGCCAAAAAAACCAAAACCAAACCCTCTTTTTATATCTTCAAGAACTGAACAGTTCATCACCCAAAGCAACCACACTTACTCAATGCAGCACTTCGATGCACCCAGTTTGGCAAAACCTGTGTGGAGACTAAGGGATACTGCTGTCATCTCAGTGTTTCCTCATTCTGTGCTGAGCAATAAAAAAAATAGTATTTTATACACCTTCCCCTCCCCCCCACCCCTGGCACTATCAAAAATTGTCTCTGCGGCTGTCTAGCACTCATCACCCTGCACACAGCAGTCAGCTGTCAAACCCAGGTCTGGGACAGCTGGCACATTACTCTGACTACACAGCTGGGATTAGCAATACTTCTCAATTTGAAGATCAGGAGGGAGTTCTTGGGTAGGGGTTTTTGTTGTTGTTGTTTGTCTTTTTGAAGATTCTTTGAACTAAAGTTTTAAGTCCTTTCATCTACAACACTTATATTAGAATAAGCTAATTAGTCTAGACCCAATATTTAGAAGTGCTCTCTGTTGTGCATGCAGCTAGCCACCGAAGCTTTCCAATACAAGCACAGTCCATTCAGATCTTAGAATTCATTTATTCATTAACAATTTGGGGGGTTGCCAACTCAATATTAAAAGTGACAGATGTTCACAAAATAAAGTCTAATGACGGCAGGAACTTTCTGATAAAACAGAAAGTAGGTTTCACTGACTTAACTGCCATTAAAATACTCACACAAAGTTAGCAATACAATAAAAAGGTGAAGTATTAAAAATCAACACATTTTAAATTAGCTCATGTCCCAAAAGAACTAAAGAATTACAACTGTTACCGGTAAACTCACTGTCTTGGGGTGACTTTTTATCCCATATTTGTCTTCCCTATGCCAGGAAAAAAAAAATGAATCTTGTGCTTTTAAAACTGAGCCCCAACGGCGGAGAGAAAATATCTAGCTAGAGAAATCTTTTCAAAACAATTCTACTGTTTCAAGGTCAATTTTGCTCTGCTGCTGTGCAGTTTTGGTTTTGTTTTTTTTTTCCAGAGGCCTGGGCTGAAAGGGGGGAGGAAGACACTGGCCTTCTCGTTTTCCAGCGACAGTGCTGCCTGTTTTCTTCACAAGGAAGAGACTTGGACTCCTGCATTTTCCTGGACTTTTGATTTCTTCTTCTTCTCTCCTGGACTTGTTGGGACATCGGAGTGTCAAGACCTCACTGGGAGGCCTTTTCCACCGGTCTGGCCTGGGGGGGGGCTAACTCCTGTGTTTGTGACAGAGTCAGCACTTACAAAAACAACATAGAGGAAGTAAGAGAGAAGGGAACACAAAATGAGGCACAGCTCCTGTACAAAAAGAAGTTTATCGTATAACCATCATATGAAATATCTTCAATAGCAAAGTTGTCTGAGAGAAGGGTATACCCTGCTGTTGTGGTTTTAAGTAGCCAGCGTTTTTTATTAACTGGGGAGGGCTAGGAGAAAGGCTTCTTTAAGAAGCTGCTAGAGTTTTTCTCTGCTCTAAGCTAGCCAAGGTCAGGCAACAATGCCTCTGTGATAACATATTTAAGAAAGAGTAGAAAAAAAAATACTAGGCAGAACATCATGGCGGCTTAAGAGAAAGGAGGGCGGGAAGTTTGATTAACACCAAGGTCGGAGAGAGGAGAAAGAGAAGATGCCTTAAACACTGGAATAGGGCCCCAGGAAAACTGTGGGGGATCATAGGAGCTGGATTCACAGCACACCCATGGAAAGACTGGAAGATTTCTATACCGGAGCTGAAGTGCTGGAGGAGAGAGGCTGTGATCCTGTGGGACATTTGCTGGAGCAGAGGGGCCTGATAGAGTCCTGTGGGTCNCAGAGTCAAACCATGACACCTCCCTTTCTGTAGCCTTTGCCAACTGCCTTCTACAACAGGGCATCTTCCAGGCAATCACAAAACATGGAAAAATTCCTGTTAAGGAGCAGGTACTCCTAGCTGAGACTGTAAAAAATACCACAAAAATTAAAATCTTAATCATAAGACTCCTGCCACTTGCATTAGCAAAATTAACCCCATATAAAATGTGCTGAGTTCAGGGACTCAACAGTAAGGTTTCTTAGGTAAGATGCTGGAGGCAGAAAGATTTGAGTAGCATCTTTTTCATATATATACATATGTAAATTTTTATTTTATAAAACACAATGTACCTTTACACATTATATACACATACACTTTGTATATAAGAAACATACTAGGGTTAAATATTTTATGCACATAAGATATATATCTTTTTTTAAATAAAGTTTAAGGCAATCCCAGCCTGTCACATAACTTAGTCATGCACTGAATCCTGAGAGCTTGGTAGCTTAGTAAATCGGTAAATTAACTCAGGTGAAAAGAAAACAGGGTCGATTGCAATTAATCTCTGATCTACCTGCTGACCTTATCCTTATAACTATAAATTTCAACTATATTATCTTATTATATAATATAATAATATAATATATTATATAGTATAATATAATTCAACTACATTATCTTATATTATCCTATTAAAATAGGAAAAGAATGCAATTTCTTAAGATAGAGTTTGACATTCAGATGCTCCAGGTACCATTGCACAAACATTGAATTTCTGTTTTGTACAAAGTCCTTTAGGCTGTGATCAGAGTGAATGCAGTAGCTATACACTACAATAAGAGCCTAGGAAGGACAGTTGGAAAAGGCAGATGATAGATAGTCCTAAACTGCTCTTGTTGATAGACTTCACC
The DNA here is from genome assembly GCA_013390005.1 of Calyptomena viridis. Taxonomy (NCBI): domain Eukaryota; kingdom Metazoa; phylum Chordata; class Aves; order Passeriformes; family Eurylaimidae; genus Calyptomena; species Calyptomena viridis. Next base: position 47,799 of record WEIV01005244.1, read on the forward strand.
CCCTTGTCTGGACATAAGAGAACAGCAGAAGTCTGTCTCAGGACAGTGAAACTCAGTTATAATTCACTGATCTAGGCAAGATTGAAAGTCTGCTTTCAGAGAACTCCAAAGATAATAGTTAGAGCTTTTCCTTGGTAAGATATACAAAAATACTAAATAAAAAAGGAAAAGGTAAGTTTAAAAAGCCCGAATGCACTGCTCAAATTCACATTGTAGTTCATCAGGAGATGTAAGGTTTCACCTTCAACAGCTTTTCATCATTTTGCAAATGCAAAGACCCAGCTCATGAATACAGGACAGTATTCATGTATACAGAACTGCTCAATGAATTTTAAGTAACCTATGTGTAAACAAAAAGATGATTTTCACATAGCATAGAAATCAAGCTCATAGCATTTGCTCACAGTAAACAAACTAAATAGAGGAAAACAAACAAGTAACAGGTTCACAGTTCGAAAAAACCTGGTTTTCTCCTGTCACCTTAAACTTCCTTAAGTGCTATATAATCGTCACAACAGAAGAACTTGAGTCACCATATATTAATGTCATCATGGTTAAACAGAGTTATACTTGGGAAAAACATCATGTCACCCATACATAAACAACTGGCTTGTTATTATGTTGAGCCACCTCATTAAACATTCCCAAGGCAAACCTTGGTCACTGACATCTGTAAAGACAGTATTGAGCTTTGAGAGCTTAGCACCTCTTTGCAAATATATTCAAGGCTTTCACCAACATATGGCACTTTTTCTGGGAATCACAAATGCTCACCACATTTCAAGGAGGATTAAATTCTAAAGGAAATGATGAAAAGTGCCAAAGAGAATTAAGAATATGAAGTTTGGGTTCACTCCCGAAACATATTTAGCAGGTGGGGCATTTGGAAATCAAATACTCACTATTTTGCTGATTTTATGACAACAATATGAACCTAGTGTCTTGGTTTTGAGTGGGGTAGAGTTCATTTTTTCCATAGTAGCTAGTAAGTGGTTATTTCATGGTTCTGCACTGAGAACAAGGTTGACACCGTAGGGATGTTTTTGTTACTGCTGAGCAGGGCTTACACAGAAGCCTTTTGTGCCTCTCACCTCACCAGCAAAGAGGCTGGGGGTACACAACGTGTTGGGAGGGGACACAGCCAGGACAGCTGATCCAAACTGACACAAGGGACATTCCAGACCATATGGCATCATGCTCAGAATATAACACTGAATGAAGAAGGAAGGAGGGATGTTTGGAGTGTTGGTGTTTGTCTTCCCAAGTCACTGTTAAGAGTTATGGAATACAGCTTCCCAGAGAAGGCTGAACACCTGCCACTCCATGAGAAGTGGTAAGTGAATTCCTTGGTTTACTTTGCCTCTGTGTGCAGTTTTTGCTTTACCTATTGAACTGTCTGACTCAGATCAGTAGTTTTCTCACTTTTACTCTTCTGAGTCTCTCCCCTGTCCCACTGGTGTGGACTGCGTGAGCAGGTACATGGTGCTTAGTTACCAGCTGGGGTTAAATCACCAAAAATCAACAACCCAGAATTAAAAGTTTGAGTATTTAATATAAACATTAACCTCCTGACTATGTACCAAACTTCCATACAAATTTATATTTAATCTTCCTTTGATAAAAATACTTCAGTGTAGATTTGAGCCTTCCTGCTGAAAAAATGAGCACAAATTTAGTTGGAAATATGTAATGCATTGCTCAGATGAATAAATGAGAAGAGCAGCTAATAATTCCTTACTTGTAAAATCTTTAGACACCGTTATATATGTGCATAAAAATTGCTTTTGCTAATTATTTCACCTACCTTTCTCATTACATTTGGACTGGAGAGACTGAATTCAGCAGTACAAACATTTATTCCTCCAGTTCAAATGCTAAACTCCTTGCCATTAATGACTCTTTATCTAACTGGGGGAGTACCTTCAAAGTTACTACATAATCCATTAGGAATCTTGTAGGAATCATGAGGTGAAGTCACTTCTTTGGAAGAGGAGGAATGCTGCAGCACTCTGTTCCTAAAGAGAAAAAAACCTAAAGCAGCAGAAAGAGGTGAGATAAAAGAAGGCACAGACATCTACTGTCAGGGCAGCACTCTGAAGAGCTTCCTCCCTCAGTCCCTTCTCCTTCACTATGAGGGGATAATATCTTCCTAGAGATTCTTTGTATCTAACTGATATATCGGCTGCTCTATCAACTTGGTCGCCACCATCACGCACCAGCAGAGACCATATGCTTTTCTAGATTCCCTCTTAAGGTTCAGACAGGCAAAAAATCATAATGTAAAATAAGATCTGCTCCAATTTACTCCGTATCTTTTTTTCAGGAAAATATCTGAAGAATTGCCTGGCTCTGTAGATATTACAGTCCGGAAGTTCCAGTACTATAAATCAGAGATGCCTGTACCAACACCTAGACAAGAAATTCATCTAGCTGAAGACCCACAGAAGCACGACAAGCGAGGTCAGTTTTCAACTACATCAGTTACCACCTATCCCAACACTAGCACAGTGTGGATGCCTGGACAGCTCTACTCATGTCAGAGACCACAGCACTTATGCTACATTAAGGTGAGTACACAGCAACAGCATCCTTTGAAATTTCTTTTAACTATTATTCCAGTAACTCAAGAAAAAAATGAAATCAACATACCAATGCTTATGTTTCAATAAGATTCTCACACTTGATAAAAGACTCAACTTAAAATTACATTTCAATTCTCCAATGTTTTTCCACTAGAAGAATTTAATGTTTCTCATATCACTATTTACTGATATATTTTCTTGTCAATTTACCCAGTAAATATTCCATTATAACTTTGTTTTAATCACTAGGAGCTATTCTACACCATATCATGAAATATTTTAGAAGACTATTATTGCTCATAAGTGCTCAAAAAGTGTCCAAAGGAAAAATAAAATAGGAATGTTATTTTTCCAAGCATTAAAGAAGATTAGCAGTAACTGAGAAATTTCAAGATTGATTATCTTCAATGACTCACTGAAAAATTCATCTGTACTAAAAAGAATAAAAGTACTTCTTTTAAATGTAGAGAAAAAGTAATTTATGTTTTAAATTTCCCATGTTAAAAAAGGATTGTGAAAGTAGAGCCACAAGAACAAAATTGGCTCATGAAAACAACATTTCCTTGGTTTACAATAAATGCTGATCTTGCAACCAAAGAGAGAAAAATTACCTGCAGATGTCATACACAGAACTTTTTTCTTTCTTTTAAGGCTTCCCTTCTTAAGAAAACTATAATTCTTGAACCAGCAAGGAGCAGAAATTTGGCTCAAGTTCACCCAGTCAAAATATACAACCTTCAACTCCCACACCATCCTTTCTACACCTAAGGAACTATGGGATGCCTTCCAAATTACTCACAACTTTTGCTAACATTCAGTAACAAATCGTCCATAAACTAGAAGCTGCCTTAATCTGCATTTGCACATTCCATTTGCAATTCATATAATGTCACTCACTTCCTCCATAACAGTCACATTTTCTTCTCACATTCTTCTGTGTGCTAAAATAAGTCTTTCTGGCAGGCCAAAGGAATATTTGCTGGAGTATCTTTATTCTCTGCTCCTACCCTCTTATTATGTCCCATGTCTTTATCCTTGAATCCCATACCCACCTCTTCAATACAACATGAACAAATGAGTTAAATCACTTTAAAAAGTAACTAGTTGTAGTGGATTTTGAATCTCTTAATCTCTCCAGATCCAGAAAGGATGCTTTTTGAAAGATGCACTTAAGCAAAATTCATTTTTTGCGTTCAATACAGGCGTCATAGAGTAAAATAAGCAGGTCATAGTATTCAGGGAAGTCAGACCAGATGACCACTTCCCTTTACATCTACAAAATGCAACTACTGTAGCTCTAAAAAGCTATAGGAAAAGAAACCACTTTTTAGTTGAGAAGTCAATATTCAAAAATATAGTAGAGAGCAACTAACAAGTATTCAAAAATCAACACAAAAGAGGTGGTATAAGTCTTCATCAAACATGATGTTAAGAGAGACAGGAACTTGTGGGCAGTATTCCATAGGCTCCCCAAGGATCAGGTTCACAAAGTGCCTTGTGGATTTGTCACACCCATACAAAACTATCACCTATCAGCTCTGGTGTCTCACCTTATTTCCCTTCACTTCCCCCTTGGCATCAGTCCAAACAGCTTCTTCACAGCTACTTAAAAAGAAGCTTTATTTACAATGTGCCTCCTTCTTCAAATACTGTTTCTAAACTGGTCTAAAAGCTACATGCACTAGAAACTCCCATTCAAAATTTGTGTCCCAAAGCTGGAAACAAGGTGAATATTTAAGTCCACTGATCAAAATACACTTTGCATCAACAATCGCTGACCTACCAGAGTTTCTCATTAATAGACCTCTTGATTTCTGCTACTGATCATTATTTTCCTGCTACTACACCATTCTGCCATGTAGCATACATATAAACATATTCCAGATGGAATAGATGAACAAGAACTTATTTATACTTTTCAGACAACAGTGTTGGGTAAACTATTGGCACAACAGTTAGAGAAAGTAACAAACTACTGTAACACACAGCTGTTAATTAAAAAATAAAAACACCTAGTATTTTATCTGACTGTAACATTGCTCCACAAATGCCAATTCAAACAACATGAAAACAAAGACTCAAAATTTTAACTTCATTCTGCAAATACACTTCCCATCTACAATTCAATTGAGTCTCAAATTTCAACCTGAAGTGAAAACCTCAAAGAAACAGAACATGAGAAAATACAGTGAAGACCTGTCTTGCTAATACAGTAGTCACCCATGAGCCAGGGCACGTAAACTTTCAGAGAACTCCTTAGAAGTTGTTCTCTTCCCATTCTCAATCTCACACCAACTAGACATTGTAGGAAATGACAGCAAGAGTTCACAGAGATTCTTTAGCAGAAATTATATAATTCAAGATCAGCATGCTATGGGTTTGCATTACTCATTTCTGCCAGCCCAGATCCGTGAGTTCCTGTGGTTGTAATAGAACAAAATCCAGCAGCATACATGCCTACTACATTACAAGCCTAAACAGTGATAGCTGAAGAACATTTGAGTATTCAGTGTATCTTAATGTAAACAAGCCTCAAATGGAAAGACTTAATGCAGCTGTTAATATGCATTTTAGTATTATCAGCTTGCTCTTCTATTGCCTTCCGTTTAAAAAAAACCCTTGAGATTTTTCACTGGGATTTGTGACCTCACCAGATGGACCCCATGCTCTGCATTAATGAGATCAAAAGCAGCCAAATGCAAGAACATCACCCAGAAGTACAGATCAACAAAACCCAGATTAGAACTGTATGTATGTACAGGGGAAGAGTGGTGACTGCAAAAATAGTATTTCCCCAAAACTAAGAGGTATATGGATTTCAAGAGACCTATGGAGACAGAAATACATACCATCATTTTATGCTCTACAAGACTTGGTCTCTCTGTTGTGAACCTGGTCGAAAGCTGTTACCACAGAGCTGGTGTTTTGGGACTCTACCACTCTGACTCAGAGATAAGAATCAATGTAAATAGAACAACAACAAATATTAATTTTGCTCAATGTGGAGATTACAGAAACAAAAAAGGCATTTTCAGCAACTCCAGTTTAAATGGACAGTCTCAGTACTAGCTATTACTTCAGACAGCTATTGGCTTGTGTTCACCTCCCAGAACACTCATAACAAGATCTGCACTGCTCAAGACACACTCCTCTTCCACTCTGTTAACAGATAAAACTAATTTTAAAAACCACAATAATAGTGTCATTGGTTTTTCTTCTTCAGCTGCCTACCTGCGCAGTCTCTCTACAAGAAACACAGTCACTATTACCACAGAAAAATACCATGAAAGACAGTTTTAGAGAATGCTTTGTGGACTTGGTCACATAGGGGACAAATTTGAGAAAAATTATACTGCCATTTAGCTCTTCAAAACGTTACCTGTGTCATTTTGTTTTCCCACTCAAGGGCAACCATCTGTATGCTTTTCTGAAAGATTTACTAATGAACCCCATTTTCTTCAGCATGTTTGCCAGACATCTCACTTCTCACTATGTCACTTCACAAAGATCCACACAGAACATATGGGCCATAAGGAGCAGGCAAGCAGTGTACCTTGATCCAGTGAGCATCAGCTAGACGAAGACTTCATGCGAGAGGAACAAACACGTGTAGCTCAGGCAAAGGAGAGAAACTAACCCACAGTGAAATAAGTGGAAAGCTACTATAGGAACAGAGTGGTAAAGGCAACCACGGATGAGAATACCTGTAACACTTTCCCACCACGCAGGCCCAAAGACATTTACTCTTCATTTCTTCTTGACAGAAATAAAGCTAGTGGCTGTAGTCTTAATTGTTTTAATTTCCTTTCACTCATTCAAAGCAAAGCTCCTTTAAGTGATTTCCAGCCCTAGAGGCAGCAGATGTTGCTTTATCCAAGATGGAGAGCAGAGACCAGCTTGCAGAAGGGAAGAAACTCCATCACAGTTGGCCCTGCCAACACTACAACTCCTCACAGTCGGGGACAAACCAAAATTTCAGGGAAACAAGGAGCATCAGCTCCATGCAACCAAGCAGATTTCATGTGATCACTGGCCTAGCTCCTGGTCAATCAGCAGGTCACTATTCAAAAACACTGTACTACACACATTTTTCCCTTTTTAAAAAGACATTAAATTACGATCTGCAACATGTTAGTGATACTGAAAAGAATTACCCAGGGACTCACTTTGGCTAACAGCTGATGAATCATCAACAAAACCACAAATTTTATTTCCATAATTATCAAAGTATTCCAGCTGAAAATTACACAGCTCTGACACAAATTTAGAAATCTGCCTCAAAATATTGTTGAAAATGTGCATGGGTAGTTTTTTAAACTATGCTTACAGCAGCAGATGTCTGTATGAGAGAAGACATTCACTACACAGCAAAGAATAATTCTCATAATTTTAACTATATACTCTGCTGACAGGTAATGAGAAAACTCCACATACATNACCCTCATCTGTGAAACTGCTGCAGTATATTAAACAAGGCCATAAATCAGTGATTAAGAACAATTAAAACTGAAGGTATAACTGCAGGCTTGAGTAACCTAGAAGTATTTAATGAATAGGATTTTAGTGAATCATTTTAAATAATACAGCAGTCTAATATTTCTTGAGATACAAGACCGAGCATCTCTCTCACTCATTTCAGGACTATTCAATTGCAAGACAAAGCACACGCCTCATTGCAACCTGAATTTGCACCAGATGCTGAAACCTGAGCATGTAAGTAATAGCTCAGCCTGCTCATAGCACTCTGCACAGGATGAACCATCAATCCCCCAGAAAGATCTTCACTAATGAACAGGTTCAAAACTCAGACTGTTTAAAACAAGTTCTAAAGTACTTCAGTGAAGTTAGGCACAGAAACACAATACAAAATAGCTTCCTTACATTAGGACAGTAAATGATGTGGTACTTCAGCAGACTGAGTGGAGTGAAGACAACTTGTGACATGCTTCAGGTGGCACATGGAATGAAGGGTTTTTTTAACCTACAGATTCAATAATTAAAACAAAAAGGTGGCACTGCTTAGTTCAGGGGGGTGCTACAGCGACTACTAACTTGTCAACATCCCTTGTTCTAGAAGGCAAGCAGCACAATCCAGAAACTGGAAAAGCCACTGACTTGTGAACAACTCCCATCAGACCTGGGGAAGCCTTTCCCGGCTCAAAGAAAAAGGCACTTTTCAATGAGTTATAACAAAAACGTTCAAAGCAAGTTCTCTACACATCTGCCATCTTTCTACAAAAGAAATCCTATTTACAAGACCAACAAATGCCAACAGGATGGACTGTGGGCATCAAATATACTGCCATTCACAATGGTTCAAAAGCACCTTGAAATGTAAAATTTTCCACAAAACCAAAGCCCAGCACATTAGAATTATGTACTCCACAGCTTATGATACATAAAGCTAATATCTGTGACAAGGGCAGATAAAATTGCCTGAGAAAGCAATGAAGAAAGACTAAAACAGCAACTGACCTACAGACCTGGAGTTTAACATGGATTATGGGTTTTTACAAAGGACTGTCTGAAAAGCCTCTGTTATACAATTCAACC
>WEIV01005244.1:62646-74501 GCA_013390005.1 Calyptomena viridis
ACTGCCAGGCATTGCCTGTATCCAGGCAGAACTGCTCAGGAGTAGAATAGCAGGAATAGAAAGTTAATTCCAGGAGCATCTGCGGCAGCCTCCTCATAGTAGGGAAGAGAGTGCAGGCACAGTAAGATTACTGTGCAACTACTCAGCTTCGAAAAAGATAGCTGATAAAACTAGTTCACACACTTCACTACATACTAAAGTAAAGATGCTGATTATAAATGCTGCTAGTGGGCTGATTAGCATTAAGGTCATGACAAGTGCCCTGCAATGTTAAGTAACAGCACAGAAAAAGAAAGATTTAAAATACCAGTTGGAAAAATAAATACTTTGCTTAACAGGAGGTTCCCCTTGCATGCATGTAAGTTCAGAAAAACATCTTGCTGAACCAGATGGTTATTTCACTTGTACCTTTTTACAACAGAAAAATAGCTGCAGGATAGCAAAGTATACACACACACACACAAAAAAGCACAATATGCACATACCAAATATGCTTTACAGAAATAATAAAAAACCCTCACCCAACTCAAAACCACTCTTACTGTAAAACACTGTATTTAAAGATTAAATGAAAGCAACATTTCTCAGAAGACCAAGGACACCAAGACAAAATTCGAATTATAAAGCTACTCGCCAAGGAAATAAAAGATTTACACGAATAGTAAGCCCTTAAAACCATGCTTTACAAGATGTATGTGTACCCACTCTGTCTCTGATACTGGCTCAATTCTTAATAGCAAAAGTTCTTTTGAAAGACCTTTTTTTCTTTGTTTGAAAGTTACATTCTTGTAAAGATCGTTTTGTTATGATCTCTATTGGGAAGTGGCTCATCATGCATTGCAATTAGGTTCCCGGTGCTATAAACTGCAGTTCAGCATCAAAATTATGACTGAAACTGGCAGCTATTTAGAAAGGTACAAGTGAATTACTAAGTGATAAGAATTAAAACTCTCAAGATTTCCCAGGTATTCAACTCATATTATTCATAAATTAAAGCAAGAACAAGGATATTCATTATAGCAAATAAAATTACTTTATGCTAACCACCTGCATAAAATCATAATAGTGTAAGTCACATCACTTATCTTTTTGGGAGTATTTATGACCTCTGATACATATGCACGACACATCCAACTGCAAGTGAGTATTCTCAGAATCTTCTCTTTTCTCCTCCTCCTTCCTTGGAGCATGTCCAATACAAAATCATTATGATACATGAACCTTACTGTAAAGTGCACTTACCGGTGCTGGATTATCTGCAGTTTCCACACCAAAAACATCACGTTGTTTAACTGTCAGCAAATCTAGATCTTTAGTGTCGTCATCATCATCATCGTCATCTTCAAAGAATTGTATGGAGCCTGAGTTTGGTACCCCATTTGGTACAGGATCTTGTTTTTCCTCCTCTTCCTCCTCAGATAGCTCTTTCAATTCATCCTCAGACTCACCGCTCTCCTCACCATCCTCACTGGAAGCAGAAAATTCCTCAGTTTCTTTACTTCTTTCCTCTTCCTTTGTTTTGTTAACAGATGTTTTTCCACTGACAATAGTCCTGCATTTCTCCACTCCTTCTTTGTTTATTGAGGAGAGGGTCTTTTCATTTCGCTCCGTCTCCTCCAAGTGGTCTGTCCCATTGGCTCCTTCATTCGCACATAGCTGTTTCCGAACTCTTTGAAGAAATCTCACACGAGGTGCCATTGCAAGACCAAGTGATCTAAAGCATGGAATTAAAGAAATAAATTTAAAAGGTAGACACACAAAATTTTACTAAATTAGAAGCCCTCACTCATGGCTCAAGTGATTCAATTTCAATTATGGTAACTCATTTTGATCCACACATTTATGAAAATCTAGCTTGAAAAAAACAAGTGAACATTGGGAAAGGAAGGAATATGAAGTAACAGAGAACTCTCAGGAGTAGTTACAAACCCCCTGGGAAGAAAAGCAAACAAAGTTAAAAAGTTCTGGATATGAGCCAATTATCTAAGATTCACAGTAAAATATGGTGGAAGGAACACCAATGTAAGTTGGTACTGAAGTTTCACAGATGCCACATCAAGGACTGAGCTAGCAGTGATCTGTCAGTGCCCTCCACTGCTGGAAGTGCACCCAGAACATTATCCCCACCACCTCACAATGACTGACAGATTAGGAGAACAAAGAAAGTATGGATGAAAGCCTAATTGCAGAAAAAGCCAAGGGAGAGACATTTCTCTCTTACAGGTAATTTCACCTGCCTGCATCCCTCTACAGCAAGGCCTTACCTTTATGGCATATGTAACTAGCAGTGCCAAGAAAACTACTATTTTACTTAGTTATTCGTGACAATTTAAAGTACTAGTACTCATTACATGAATGAACAAAAATTGGCCAAAAAGCTGAAATCCTGTTTAGCAATCATACTGGAGAGCATTCCATGGGAACAGATTCCCTGTCTACAACAGCCCCTTCGACTCCAGTAAACTTTGTAATTGCCCACCTTTATAATACCTGATCCTGTCAAACCTAAATTGAAAAAAAAAAAACACATAAAGTCTTTCAGACTTCATGAGCCTTCCCATTAGGTGCATAAAAAAATGTGAGGGGACAGTGGTACTATGCAAGGAACACACACAAGGATCACACCTACATTTAAAAACACGATACAGAATGGATAGTATTAGTATTACCTGAGGCTTGTACATACACTTAACAAAGGAATAAAAGATTTAACTAAATACAACGGCTACATATATACACATGCACAAACACACACAAAAGACAAGCCTTTTTCAATTTAGAGTATGACTGCTTGTAATAAGTAGATAGCATTGTTTCTTCTTTTCACTACACAGCTCTGAACACAGAAACCTGAGTTGTATCACAAGGGAAAAAATCAAATCTATATTCCCTAGCAGAAATGTCTTTACAAGCAGTTCATGAAGCATCCAAAAGGTACTCCTGGTTTAGTATTTCTGATAATGCAGTACATTGTTCTTCTACGTGCAATTAACAGCAATAACAAAAAAAACCCAGAGTTTTAGGAAAGAAGATCAAAAGACATTTTATTCAGTGTATTGTGCATATTTACTGACAGTGAACTGCTGAGAAGATAACACAACAACTTTGGGAACTGAAATTGGAGCAAGGAACAATCTTAAGTGTTTGACAGCAAACACTAACTACCTTTGAAATGAAGCGATGTGTTAAAGTTTGGCTTATTGACTAACTGTAATGAAAATAACCAAATAAAGCAGATGTAATGCTTCACCGCAGCAGCTGGAAGCCATTCAAACCTGGAACTGGGCCTTAACACAATGCACAGTAAAACACACATCAAGGGATTGCTACATTCAATCTCTTCAGCAAGAGGATCAAAGTTGCAAAAATCAAATTCTTTGCAAGACAAATGCTTTTTTGTTTTCCCAAATTTCACAATGTTATTCTACATAAACTACACAGTGTTCACTTCTCTTTCTCCTGCAGACAGGCACAATATGAAGAGTTGAAAACTCCAATTCTAACAGAGCTTTTCTTCTACGCCTCCAGAGCTGGCATCAAAGATCAGGGTTTGACAAGGTGAAGAAACTATTCTCTCCACAGCAAAAGTTACAAAACAGACAGAAGGAACAGCCCATGATGTGGACAAGACTTCAACACAGATTTATTTTTTTTTTTTAATTCAAGTATGAAATTCCATTTGCTAGACTGCTAGACTGCTGTACTGCACTGAAGTCATCCTTTAATAACAAAATAAAATTAATTATCAGTTAGTGTTGGCAAATTTTTCTACACTGCTTAGCAACTCTACCAAAAATGACCAGTGCTATCAGAATTCAAATTACCTCTAAACCAAAAGAATACAGACCTCAGACATAAGGGAGAGAAAAGTCATCAAGGTCAAATTTTGTTGTTAAGAAAAGCTTAGCAGATAAGCTTAGACAAAGTGCATGCAAATAATCCTCAAATACTTTTAATTACATAACTTCTCAGAGAAATGTCAGCATTTTGGCTCATTACTGCCTCTTTTTCATAATATATTCCAAATGGAGAACAACCAGGGACACATTCCACTACTGCTAAAAGGTTCCTCATATTGTAAGATGTGACAGTTTCTTCAGAAATTATTTCTTAATCATTTGACAAATCTATAGTTAATTAATACTAAAAAAACTCAATATATAAACCAGCTGTTCTTTTCATAAACTACAAAGGGCAATATTCGTTTTCAATAATTCATTAGATGCATCTCAGACTGCAATCCTACTCTGATTGAAGTATTTTTTTATTTTAGTGCTAGCATTTCACACACCCATCTGGAATAAAAAGTGTGCAACGTTTTCTGACAAATACAGACAAAAACCAGTTACTTAGTGTGATGTCAAATCCTAACAGACAACTAAAAACACACTAACACCACAATGTAGTCCTCAGACTACAGTAACCTTTAAATGGCAACACAAATTCAGCTGAGAAATCAAACAACAATCCTGTTTCATATTGTGGTGAGAATTGCAATCACCCCTTGAGAGCTAGCTCTTCCAGAAAGACATTTTAAATCAGCTTCTAAAAGCAACACTGAAACCAATAGATTACTTTGCTACTATAAATCAAAGTATAGCTGATATTTCCATTCCTCAGTCGAAACCGAGGTGGCCAGACATCAGCATTTCCTAACATTAATTAAGGAATCCATAGAAGTAACTAAAAAAAAATTACCTATAATGCTCAAGTACTTCCGTTAATTTAGTAGTAAGTTCACAAGGATTTTCAGGCAATAAGTTAAAAGAATAAAACTGCACAGAAATAACATTGTATGGCTTTGAAAAGAATGTAATTTTTGTTTCTATTGAATAAGGAAGATCAAGCACTAATAAACTTTTTTTTTAATTAATTTAAATGAATGGTGTAACAGACTTAAAATACTGCTTTTTCTAAGGTTTGTTAATTGTGCTTATACAAAGACCTTGAGTGTGTTTACAGTAACATGGTAACTTCACTAATACATGCCTCTATTTAGATGAGAGAAAAGCTGGACGTCTCTCTCAACTTATTGAAAAGACGGAATCCTAGAAACTTTAAGAAAAATCTGTCCTTGCACAAAACATACCAGAAATGTAAGCTCAGTCCAATCTTTACATTTTTAAGTGTGCCTTACAAATGCACCTAATTTGCATCTAGAAGATTGCTGGTCTTTTTTGAAATATAAGCCAGCTGTAAAGAATCTGAGGTCACTTCTGACGAACTGCTGTACAACAATTTTACACAAGATAGTGGTTCATTCTAATATTAAGTTACTAGATTTACTCTATATAAAACGTATTCCAGTAGTGAACTTCTTCAGAATGATTTGAACACATAAAAACACAGCACAGTGATTACTTTTGCTGTAGAACAGATTCAGACAAATATTTAAAATAGCTTGAAAAAGGTTAAGTACTCCCAGAAGCTATTTTAAGATCAGAAATATGTATTACTCACTTTGCAATATATTTTACATCTACATTTAACATTTAAAATGTTTTCAGTAGACAGGATGAGCAACCATTTGAAAACAGGAGAAATCACATCAACTTAAGTGACACAAATCTGAACTAACAGGCTTTCCAGATGGTCTGATTAATAATCAAAATTGCTTCTGCTGTGCTATTTACTTTACCAGCCAGCTGTATTTCTCTACATTAAGGAGTTCAAATGCATGGTACTCCACTAATAATAAGGAGGGCCAAGCTATTCAGGAGTTTATGGCTCAGGCCCAAAGAGAAGGCAAACAAAGAGGATGTTATGGCTGCAGTCTAATCACTTAGAAGACTAAGAGGTAGTCTTCCCTACAAAAGCAAAAGGAACTTCCACAGTGCAAGCCCTGGTACTCTTGGTACCCGAGTCACCCTGACACTTGGCTCAAAGGGCAACGCAACAGAGCACAAGCAATGGGGCTTTCTAGAGCACATTAAAAACCCTTTCTCTAAGTTTCTCTAAGCTTAGCCAACTCTGAGAGGCACTCCACTGGAACTGCTACTCATCTACATGCAAGTATATTTACTTCTAAGGTGAGTGAAGGTCAATAGCAGGCTTGGCTGCAGAATGAGAAAAGGCAGCTCAGGATCGTAGAAAAAATGAGGATGATGACTAAGAGAATAATGACCCTGGACTTCAAAAGAGGAGACTGCAGCTTGTTCAGAGAGCTGTATGGCAGAACCTTACAGAAGTAGTTACAGAAGCTCAGGAAGGGTCAGCTGGATTGCCAGATGGTTGAGGGGGAGTTAAGTGAGAAAGGCCCAAACTCTACTGATGACTGGAGGGAATGCTGAGGTCTGTATCATATCTATATGATATGAGGCTGAGAGTAACTAGGTAACAGCATGAGAAATAATAAGTCTGGTTACAGGTGTATGAAAACTGGAAACCATGTGGGAAAAGTAATCAGAGGTAGGCTTTTTAAGTTAGGAGACTGGCATGTAGCAAATTAAGTGTAAGGGCAGCAAGAAGGAGGGCCAAGAACCAACAAAGGGATTACAAGATGTGCAAAGCCTACAAAGGGCATTGCCTGGGGTCGAGACAGACAGCCCTGCCCTTACTCATGGCAGTCAGAGCAAGATAACAAATGAAACCCTCCGCCCTGACCAAGCAGTGGGGTCAGGCCAACATCCACCCCCAGAGGGGACCAGGGTGAGATTGCAGTGGGTGCTTTCCCTGGATAGTGTAAGGATAGACAGATGTGGACAGAAGGATCATGTATTGTGCTACCACCATTTCAGTCCTGACAGTACCTGCAGCACCTATTATTTTGTAACACCGATCTGCTAGCAATACTTGCAAAACTACCTGGGTACCAAGTCGTGTGTATCAAGTATTTTCCCGATAACTTGGCTTCAATCTGCTCTATTTATTCTCTATGTACCAATACAGGGATAAACAGAGAAAAACATGCTGCATTCCTCCTGGAAGACACGATGAAATTCACAGAGGAAATTACCTTCCTTGGCAGCCCCTCAGAGCTGTGACTAACCTCTCCATCCAGCACACTTCCTTGTTAAGATTTGACCCTGGAGAATAGTGTGTATGTATGTGTTAGCAGTTAACAAAGTAAAGTGCTTGAGAAGTAAGATATTTCAAAGCACTCCTGCTCTTTATCTTGTCTGCTATCCAGGAGGCCAGACTAAGTAATTATTCCTTTTCACCCTGTTGTTTGTTTACATGTTTCTATGTTTTCAAAGCTGTCCTTTGAAATCAAAAGACAAATTTCTCTTTTATGCCAAGCATCAAGTTTCTCATTCGCCAAACTTAAAGGCTGCCTATGTTAACACAAGTCATGTGCAAGACTTCCTTCAGCAAATTATTCTTGATAGCAATTTGTAATGAGAGGATACTGAAGAGAATAATAATGTATCATAGCTTAAAGGTGCTCAATCACTAGAATACATACATGTTTATGTGCCTATATGTACATACAGACATGCACACACATTTAATTTTTATACATGTTTTTTTCTATATGTAATACATGCAATTTTACATAACATATAAAAATGAAAAAGATTGTTGCTTTTCTGCAGCCTCAATCGAGACAGCTGAAGAGAATCTTAGTGCACAGACATGACAGGCAAGAGAGCAATGGGAACTGTGGGCAACAACCTGAAATGCAAACCTGACAGGGGCATTAAACAGACTATTTTCTCTGCAGGATTTTTAATGGAGCAACATCTATCGAACTAGCAGTAAATCTCCACAGAAAGACTGAAATACTTTTTGGAAAATGCATACAGAAGGTAAAGGGAAGAAAGGATTATCATTCCAGGTTTTGCAGAACATAAGCCAAGGTTGCTTCTAAATGCAGAATTCAAACACACCAGACTTTGAGGGGCTTTCATATAAATTAAGCTGACTGATCCATGTATCAGTGGATGTGCACTGAATTGAAAGCCATGGAACTGCAAGATGTATTTAGGTAGACTAGTCAGACTATCTAGGCAGTCTGGAGAGAAGGGAAGACTGTGAACAAACTAGAAGAGAATCTCCAAATTATCTCCCAGATTTATTATCTTCTGACTTTTTGATTACACTTCCATATATTTCATAACCTTGACTAAGCCTCTCCTACTCTCTCCAAACAACTAACTGGTTTCTTGCATTATAATATAGGAATGACTTATTAGCAGTAGCAGCTTTGCAAAACCGGGACTAGAAATCATTTTAATGAATGACCAAATGCTGGCACATAGACCTGAGAAGAACAGAACTGTAGACTACTCTGCCTACATCAGTATCGGATACTAGATGGCACACCATGTTGAAATCCAGAGGGAGGCATTGCGATTCTAAAAATACAGCATTACCACTATCTACCAGTTAGTTTCTTACACTGGTTAAACTTGCATGGTCATCCCTCTTAGCCCTAATCCTACACTGCCACTATCCCTTACATTCAGCACAGTAAAGCCTACAGTAAGATTTTAAAAATGCTGACAAATCACACAGGTAGGCACTGCATGTAGTGAAATTTCTAAAGTTTACGTTAGTTCTCTTTTTTCAAAATGTCTTAGTCCATAAATTTAAAAAGCATCTTTTATAATAGGCTTATGTATATTTTTAAAAAATCATGTTAATGGCAGCACAGCACAGGAAGACCAGGTGTTCCTCAGTGTACTAATTTGTCACATTTTAGTTCATTATGCCATGTGCTGACAAGTTTGAAAACTTTAGCCTTCTCTGTATGAAATTCCACAAATCAAATTAATTTACCATGTACCTTTGAACACCTTCCTGCTTCCTTATGACTATCCTATTTCCTATGAGATTTCAAAAACTTCCTATCTTTAAACAACGCCAGGTGTCTGTCATCTGTAAAGTCAACCTGTCAAAATTAATTTCCCTCCCATAAAAAATGTGGAATGATTCCCGCATATGTACAAAAATAGACATAACAAAATAGATGCTATTCAGTCTAGTGCAGATGTTTAGTCTTTACCAAATGCACTGAATCTTCTGAAAAGTAATTTATGGCCAAGGAGCAATGTCCCAATCACACTCAAAACAAGACTCCAATTTCTTTCTAAATAATATACTTTACAGGTTGGCAATTATCTATGAGGCTGAAGGAAAAATCTGCGGGAAAAAAAAAACATGGTTCTCTATCCTTGTACTTCAGAAGTTTTGTCTTCTATTGTACATAGCAAATGTACTTTATGCTGTAAGTTATTGCCATGGTTTAGAAATGGTACTCCCCAACTTAGTACTCCCACTAAAACCACACTGCCACTCCCTTCTCCCTTCTTTTCCCCTCTCTCTCTCTCCTGCAGGTGGCTGGAGAGGAGAATTGGAGGCACAAAAGGTAAAGATCACAGGTTGAGGTAAGAACAATTTACTGGAAACAGCAATGAGACAAGAAAATGAACAGGAACAGCAACAATAACAAAAGTGTACAAAAGAGAGAGTGACGGACATGCAAAAATCCTCACCACGGAGCCCGTGGCAATAGACAATGGTGGGCAGCTCCCCTCTGCCCCGTCTGCTTGACTGGAATGAATCCCTTCTCCACTGAAGGGATTTCCTTCTCCCCACTTCCTGCAATGATGTGCAGCGGTACAGAACAATCTCTGTGTCTTGGCTATACCCTCTCCAAGCTGCTGCAAAAAATTAACCTTGTCCTGATCAGAATCAGAACAGTTATTTCTCTCTACAGAGATATATTGTTTTTACACATAATTTCTATTTAGAATGTCCTTGAAAATATGCAAAAGCACAGAATAAATGTGAAACTAAATACATTACAAGACTGTACGATTCTGTGTGCTAACACAGCCAAAACAGCTATTTACAGTTATCATTGCAAAATTTCTCACTATACAGTTTTCATATTCCAAGTTGATCATACTTACAGGGCATATTCTGCTAGAGGCAATTTGAAAACATCAAACACTTCCTTGTTCTTCATTAAATAAACTGAACGCAAGTAGGATACAAAACACTGAAAGAAAAATAAAAGTATTCAAGAAAAAAGAAACTATTCAATTACCAACACAAGAAGCAAACATTATACTGTTGCTCTAAACACAAAATAGAATTTCACTATTAGGTGGTCTAACATTGATTTCATCTGAAATTCTTTTACACAATGCCCGTCAGGCAAAATTTATAACTACAGAAGTGATGCAACTTAAGTACTCAAATATTTCATTATATGCACATTAATTGCCTGAATTTCACAACAGTATGTCATGTTACATTTCCCTAGAAAGAAAATATGGTGAATTAGTCAGAAGGAAATACCACTGATTCAATTTTATTTTTTCTTGAATGTTATGCCATTCTGGTATCTGAATTTTATGGAAGCAAGAACAGACTGTGTTGCTACCAATCTAAGGTGTCCTGATTTAATTTAGTCACTAAAAGAAAGTGATTCAACTCAATATAAATGCCTTTCACTGTGCCCTCAGATGATTCCTATCACCTTGCATTTATAACATGCACACAGTCAATGAATGCAACTCAGCTGGCCAACATAAACTCCCTATACAACATCTACTATGATCAGTCCAAGGTTGAAGTTTCAATCAATCCCAGACTTTCCCCAAGAAAGCTGGAAGCACTGCGTAACAGAATAACTTAATCTTGTATTGCATCTTCCCACTATCATTCCTAATAAGAAAGATTCTTATTCTTCTCATGTTTCCACCTGCCTGTTTCTACCTATCAGCAACATAAATATTGGAATATTTTAAGCATCAGAAAAGGTGCTTGGATTTCTATTGGTCATAGCCTAATTTCTAACACATGCCAAAACTCCTGCCATGAGGCTTGAACCATCAAATGCTCATAACAACAGAAAACTCAGAGGTTATATTTAAGCATACTACAATCACACCCTTATTCTGCTATGTACAGGCACCTGTAATATAAAATTAATATATTAATAATTCATGAGGAATTAAAAAAAAATCTATTTCTTGTTAATCCCAGATAGGAGAATTGATTTCTTATGGGGATTATTTAAATGCTTGTAAGAGAAAAAACACATCCAAAGGTGAAAAGAAAGATGAGACAGTAAATTAAGCAATGTCATAAAGTCATTCTTTTCTCCTCACTAAGATGAAATAAAAATTATTAATTGTAAGATATGTAGAGCTAAGAGATGTACTTTACAAGCTGTCAAATACTTCAAATATAGAAGTAAATTTTCATTTGCTTATTTTCCCAAATGCTATCTTATTTTGGTGAAGTTTCCTTCCTGATTATGTCTTTCAATTAAGTTTAGCCATGGAAAGTGTGAGCTCAATCCATTCAGCTGCTACAGAAGACAGAAGTGTGGAATAAAACACTTCTTTGCTCACATTAGGTTATTAATCATTTTACAAAGGTAACTTGAATGTTTAGGAAAAGGCTTCAAATTTGATAGATCTCAATTACTTATGGTTGTCTAGCAAGTGACAAAAATCAATGAAAGCCTCCTTTTCCTCTGCAGTGACAGATGGAAAAGAGCTGATTGAACAAGAAGTATCCTTCCTGTGAATCTGAGACTGCAGATCTGAAGATCTGCATGAGCCACTACTTGCGACAGGGTTGAAACCTCATTCTGTTTGGTTGATAACCTATAAAGTCATCCACCTAGTTTACTAGTATATATTTGGTACACATGGTCTAGAAATTAACAAATTATAAAGGGCAGAAAGAACACAACTTTTGTGCACGTATCAGAGCCTACAGGAACTAAGAATGAACTGTCAAACAAATGCATAGTTGTTCTACTGTATAAGAAGAGAAATGAAGTGATTTCTTTGAATTTTTTTTGTTTGACTTCAGTATGTTGGCTTCAACCTCTCCCTAAAATATTGTCATCTCATTTGGATTTTTTCAGTTCTCCTAACTTGGTCAGTCTG
>WEIV01005246.1:4424-35151 GCA_013390005.1 Calyptomena viridis
CCTGGGAGACCAACGCAACAAAGGGAGGGCTAAGGAGGGTCTCCATCCTCGGTTGGATGCTGGGCGGGCGAAACATAGTGACAAGGGGTGAGAAAAAGGCTGAGGTACTTAAGGCCGCCTTCGCTGCAGGTTTTCATAGGCCAGTTGTTCTCTGCATACTCAGCCTCAGCTGGAAGACAGGGAAGTGGAGCAGAATGAAGCCCTCATAATCCAAAGGGGAAATGGTCAACAACCTGTGACACTGGGCCAAGAAGGCAAATGGCGTCCTGCCATTTACCTAGTGAGGCCACAGCTCAAATAGTGTGTTCAGTTCTGGGCCCCTCACTTCAAGAACGACACTGGAGGTGCTGGAGCGTGTCCAGAGAAGGGCAGCAGTGCTGGAGAAGGGTCTGGAGCACAAGTCTGATGAGGTGCAGCTGGGAGAGCTACAACTGTTTAGGCTGGAGAAAAAGGAGGCTCAGAGGGACCTTACTGCTCTCTAGAACTGTCTGACAGGAGGGTGTAGCCATGTGAGGGTTGGTCTCTTCTCACAAGTAGCAAGTGACAGGATGAGAGGAAATGGCCTCAAGTTGCAACAGGGGAGGTTTAGATTGGATACTAGGAAATATTTACATGAAAGGGTGGTCAAGCACAGGAACAGGCTGCCCAGGAAAGTGGTGAAATCACCAACCCTGAAGTGTCCAAAAGACATGTAGATGGGGCATTGGGGTTTAGTGGTGAACATGACAGTGCTGGGATAACTCAATGATCTTGGAGGTTTTTGCCAACCCTTATGATTCTGTATTTCTATACATTCTGTCCACTGAGAACTCCATGGGAGATTTAACCAGAGGAGGGATGTGGAATTGCCCTTAAACAGCAGGACACTGACCAAAGGAGGTGAAGAGCAGCAGGAAAACAAAATTAGGCAGAGGAAGATGAGACCACGACAGTAAAAACTTCAGCATTAAGATCATAAGACTGCAGTGGGTGACAAAATCCTACCTGGAAGAAGAGAACTTGCATGACTAAAATACTGCAGCAAGATACTTCTGGTGCAGGCATGAAGAGGGGACACAGAGGGGACACAATCCCTGACCAAAGATTAAGATCACTATGACAGGATGTAGTAAGGGACTTAAGAGACATAGAAGTGGGGCTGAGAAGGAAAACAAGCCTCAAATATTAAAAAGGAAAAGTAACATTTCAAATAAAATGGCCCAGATGACTCAAATGGACAAAATTATCAGGCTGGTTTCTCAATGCAGAGAAAGAGCCTGTGTCTCTCCATTTACTGGCTCAAGGGCAGAGGTCTGCCAAGGACCCAAGCTGGCCCAGGAACTGTGGGAGATCCCCAGCTTGGCAGGCTGCTCAGCATCCACAGCAAGGGCATGTGCTTGCTCACAAGGCTCCTGCAGGGGAACCTGCAAAATCCTCACGGAACAACTAAGGAGTTCAGGAAATGCTCCAAACTTGTCAGATGGCAGATGAGGACAGCCAAGCTGAGTTTCTCTTTCTTGAGAGAGGTTTTGTATCTGAAGAAACCATCCAGGGCAAGAATAGCAGCTCAGTGCTAGTTTAATAGGGAGTAGTAGTTGAAGAGGAATAGCATTTCCTTGGTGACACTCCCCCCTTCCTACACCAAACATGTTAAAGATCTTTGGGATGAGTGCTTTGTTTAAAATATATTATGAATGTGCTTCATAGTTAGACCTTTACTTAGGCTTATCTGAAAACTCATGTAGCAGTTAATAGGGCAGTTTGGTCATTAGGATTTCATTCAGATGCATGGCCAGTACAAATTCACAGATTAAATTTTCAGATGAAAGTCTACTTGCATCCAAACCTCAGTATGCCTAACTCAGAGCAGTCTCCATGCCCCAAGTCCTTCTCTCTGCACGTGTGCCCAAGAGTTTTAAGAGCAGGTAGTCTACACCCTTTGAGCTTACTGCTGACCCAAGAATTACTCTGAGCAGCTCTCAATGCCAGAAGGTGTCAGCCCTGCCCTTGCTTGGCCCCTTGGTGTGAGCCCCTTCAGCCTCTGAGGTCAGTGACACATTTACCAGGCAGGTTTCTGCTGGGTCTTTGATCCCTGAACTGCTTCAGGGCTGGCAAAAAGGACTCAGAAGGAGCACATCACTGGGAGCAAGGAAGCAGTAAGGAATGGTCTGTTCTTTTTGCAGGGAGCTGGGTTGGTCAGATAAGCTCTCCTACTGTGTGAAGCCTCACCCTCATCGAGCAATTCTTTCTATTAAGCCACCTGTGAAGCAAAAAAAGTCCTAAAAGATCTTATCACTGTGTGTACATATATTGTACTCTGTGCACACCTACACCTCCCTCTCTTAATTGTTCAAGTGAACAGGTGTCAGGGGACCTGAAACCAAAATATACAACAAATTAGTTCTCTTTTTTTAATTAAGTGAAATTCAGATACCACCCTATGTCAAAGTGAACTCTGAGAATTTTTATCCTAAAACCAGAGCAACATCAAGAGGTTCAGTTATCCATGCCTCTACTGGCAATGTTATTGCAAGCAGAAAGGCAGTTTTATTTAGCAAGAGAAGACAGGGACATGCTGTCAGTGGTTTAAAAGCTTTCCCATTTGAAAAAAAGAAGACTTACTGTAAAATTGAATCCTCAACAAGAAGTTTAATATACCTTTCAAAATGTGGAAGAAAGAAAAAGCCTTTACTCTGAGGATGCAGGGAGCAGGGTGGAACTGATGGACATCACACAGTCCAGGCCTGCTGACAACACATTCACCGTCTGTAGCACCATCTGCCACAGGCTTTGGTCACTTCACCAAATAACTCTTCCAGTACAAGCTTTCTGCTGCTAATGAGGATGCACCCAGCAGAACAGGAACCAGTCAAATTCTGACAGCATCCCGATTACACTGAAAAAGGATCCAATCACACATTTTTGCCCAGAGAAGTATGTAAGACCTTGTCAGCAAATCCACCTGGCCACGCGGAAGGAAGCTGCCCAGGCTGTTTAGAACTGAACCAGCATGCTAACTGACCTCAGTGTGCCAACTTTAGAAATGTGGGAAAAAGAGAGGGAGAGAATCAATTTAAGTGACTTGCACCATACTAGCTGGTGGTGCAGATGACAGTCATTATCCATGATTAATTTTCTTGTAACATACGCTGAAAGGGAAGTAGTGAAAGCGAAGATGAGCCTAACAGATCATTCTGACCTTTGTTGTATTAACACACACTTTTTACTCGGCCCAAATTCCGATATTTCTAACTGGTGCACAGAGACTGATCTTAAAGCATCCCTTTGCAAATGCTCTGTGGCGTGTGTGACTAACAGAAGGTGACAAAATATTGCCACACATACTGAGTAACTGCTGGAAAGGTTGTTCAAGCTGTGTTTGCACACCTGCTGTGCAAAGTCTGGTCTATGGAACCATGGAGTACAGCTGCACACAACCCAGCAGCTCCAGGTAGCACCTGTCCGGGATGCAACATGACTTGCCAGGATGTTCCTACTTCCCCTGGGACACAATTTGCTCTCTAGAGAAAGTCCTAGATCAGGTGGGCTAATGTCTCTATTAGGGAGGACAAAAGTGCTTCAGGACTTCGAGACTGAGCCACCTGGAGCCCTAAGTGGTAGAGTCTGCATCAGTCCTTTCCCTCAGACAGGCTCTCCAAACAAAAAGCCATAGCTGGAAAAAACAGGAATCTGTATTGAGGAACATCTAGGAACAATTTCAGATTAATTACTATAGCAGCAGCAACACAGGCATCCAGGAAGGTTAGAGCATATATGAAAGACAAATTTCCAAGCTTCTGTTGTAGGAGGCTGAAGAGGTAGAAGACAGAGGAACTTAACAGATATCTAAAAAGAGTGATGTGCAACTGGAATCCAAAACTTTATCACATTTGAAAACAATTTTCTTTGCAGAAGTCAACATATGTACGGATCTCAACTGCAAATGAAAGCTTTTGCTTGACTGACTGCAGGAAAACAACTGCCAAAGAAAAAGTTAGGCTAGGCAAAGAAATTCCATCTACATCAAAAGCTCTGATTCTTAATAATACAAAACAAATAAAAAAAAACAAACCAAAAAAGAAACTTCCACATATTACTCATATCCACGTATCATCAGCAACAATAAGCAGAAGATGAGCTAGTGTCAATGACATGCCACTTTAGGTCAGAACACTCCTGTGAAGGAAACTTTCAAAAGTCAAGGCATTATTTTTAAAACATCCAGAATTGCCTCATTATCATCTTACATTCATAAATGAATGGTGAGGACAAACTATTATTCCAGGAACAGCAGTAAGGATGATACATTCACAGAAACATCCATCTAATTCCAGGAAGAGACTTGATATTTAACTGTATACACAGTAGTCATATGGAAATTTAGAGTTGGAGTGACTGCTCCTTACACACAGACACGGTTGTCTTTGACCCACAGACTTGGGAGATACAGCACAACTACCCAGTACTTTCTCATGTATCTCTAGGGATACTCCTGCAAGGGGGCTGCTCCAAGATGCTCCTATCGAAGGAGATACAGCTAATAGAACAAGTCTGAAAAGGAGACTCTGCAGTTGACCCAGGCTGGAGAGCTGCCCACAGCACCTTCGGATCAAGGCCAGTGCAAAATGAGAGTCCCTTGAATCAGTCACATGGTTTTGTAATTGTATTAAGCTTCTCCTGCTGTAGTCCTTGAGCATATCACATGTGATAAAATACTGCCCTGATGGCACTGCTTGCACTATGATCGTACAGGCTCAGAAATCTCTTCAGTAATTCCAAAGACAATTTCTCTATTATACTAAATACTTGTTTAGCAAATGCATAACAGGAAAACCAAGAGCAACATATGCAACAACGGCTCTCTCATCAATTTCTCATCACATTTCCTTGACCATCTGAATTAATTAACATAGAAAACACATTCCACAGCTCCAATAAACACCTTCTGAACACCTGCCTAGGAAAGGTTCGATCCAGGGGAATTTCACTTGATTTGATTTGAGTTACACATGTAAAGCAATTCAATAAAGTCCCTTTCACTAAACAATGTGAAGGATAACATCAGTTTCAGTATGGATAATTAATGAAAACCTGGTGACTTAGGAACTGGTCTCAGTGCACCTGCTCATTTCTTTGTTGTCCTGCTGCATAAAAAAGATTTGATGGGAAGGAAAAAAAAATGGGTTTTTCTCCCATCAAGCAATCTACTGAGTGTCAGCTTCTGCACATCACTACAGAAACTGAAGAGGGTCTCCAGATCACGGAGTAAGGCCGGAATTGCACTTGTATGTTAGTGAAGCCATTTCAAAGGACTTTAACCCAGACCCTGCCACTTGCTGAAGTGCTTTAAAGCACTTTAAATCGGCACCTGCAATCCTCTTCCCCAGCTTGTCTAATGCCAAAGTTTGGCAAGCTGTGCCTCCCCATCTAACACCAGCCACAGTCTTTGGAAGGGTGCAGAGGATGGGTGAGGAAAGCTACTGCATGGTGAGCAAATGCAGAACCCAACAAGGTGTCCGTATGCCCTCAGATCTGACAAAGAACTGGCTTCATTGCAGTAGTTTGGGAGGGCATCACCTGCACAGTGAGTGTCTGGGTGTGATGCAAGGTATTTGTTTTTAAGGGGTTAAAGTGACATATCAATCCTTGTTACACCCAAGTTATCTGCAACCATTTGTACTTTATGGAAGTTTTCAAGTGATAAACAGACTATCACTCTTCAGGCTGGAAGGGAAACTCTTCTGTAAAACAATGAATATCAGCAGGCAGTAGTTAAGCATAAGAAAATTAATTCAAACCAGAGATTTTTAAAAAATAATCCAAAGGAATTTTCTACAAATATAACTAATTTGTGAAGCTCATTGATACAGGATGTTATAGAGGGCAATATAATAAACAGAAGGAAACAAAACAAGCTTTTTAGCTTACATAAATTAAATGCATTTAAATATATTAAAAAGATGCAGCATATCTATTAAGACAGAAGCAAACTTTGTCTCAGCAACTAAACAGCAAAATGCCTGAACTGAGGACAACCACTTGTGAGAGGCCCCTTGTATATCCATGCGTTTCACATGCTATTTCCCTGCGCTTGGGACAGCTCAAGATAATGAGCACCACATGACACAGAATGTGAGGAAAATATGAGGGTCTCAGGAATCCTTCTGTCACTCAGCCTTGGGTCTCTAAAAATGCAGAAACAATGTACGTTCAAATTAATTCATTCAAGATCATTCCCATTTTCTGAGAAAAATCAAATGCTTGAATGATAGGAAACACAGCAGCACATACTGGGTTAAAAAGTGAAAACAATTACAAGTTCATCTTGTTGCTGTTAAGGTATTTCGACTTGCTCCATTTGCAATGTCTTGTTAGGTCAGAGCATTCAGCTTCCATCACAAAAACCTAATTTTAAAAAATCAGCCCAAGCTCACTCAACACAAAAATCAAGTAAAGTTTCTGGTGCTGAAAGTATTTTGTTGGAACAAAACATGTAGCATCACATGACAAAACCTTTATCATTAAGTTCTTCTTTTTCAATCCATCCCCTACAGTCTTTCCTACTTAACAGACTGCTGTGACATACACACCTCTGCAAATACACCAGCACTGCCATCACTATTTCTGTTGTTTTTAAGCAAAGAAAAAGTCACGT
Organism: Calyptomena viridis; assembly: GCA_013390005.1. Lineage (NCBI taxonomy): Eukaryota > Metazoa > Chordata > Aves > Passeriformes > Eurylaimidae > Calyptomena > Calyptomena viridis. The sequence goes on from WEIV01005246.1 coordinate 11,059, forward strand.
TTATTTTGTAGTAGCAATAGTTTCTTTTTTATTTTTAATATACTTTAGGAAACAATATACAAAGCTGAGCTTTGCCACCATTTTCAAACGGTGGGTTGCTCCAATTACACAAATTCAGCGTTTTGTGATGGTTAAGAACAGCAGTCAGCACCAGACTTAAACAGTTAGCTACAACACAAACATCCTTCGAAATGAAATGTCATAATATCAAGACAGGTAAACCAGGAGTTAACATATGACAACTGTTGGGGAGGTGTCTTAAATCATTCTTGTTGAATTTTATATTTCATTAAATATTTTATACACATTTTCCTGTTTACAAGTTTTAAACAAAACCTCCCTTGAGGAATTATTTAAGTACAAAAATGTTCAACAAGAACAGTTCTAATAAAGAGTCCCCAAACAGACCAAATTTCAATGTGTTGACCAAAGGAAATGAAAACCAGTGTTTCTTTGCTTTAACATGTTTATTACAACAGATACAATTCACATCTGACTAGCTTTTTTTTTTTCCTCTTTCCCCTCCCACAACCATGTTAACATGTTCATTGGGCTATTTCCTTATATTTGAGCAAGTAATGTACTTTCAGCACACATGCCCAGCAGTACTATAAGTCCATTCTTACAGGGTGCAAATGGAAATACGTTTCAATAATTTATACAAACAAGTGGGTTATGCTCAATCACTGCAATTTTAAGCTACTGTACACAGGAATGAAAAGATTATAGAAAAAGTGCCATAGCAACAGTGCCTTAAGAAAAGAGAAAATTAGAAGCATTAAAAAGCTGGTAAAATCAGATTTAGGATTTCATGGGGAAATGGAACACAGAAGATGAAAAACATTTCTCTGTAAAACAGAAATGGAGAAGCACTGCTCTCGATTCGGTGCAAGTGTGGAAACAGTTGTTTCGTGGTATTTTGTACATCGCCCAAACTGTTGCAGCCTTAGACACGGATCGCCTGGCGCTTGCATTGGATTTTAGGAAATGAAAGATTTTTGAACGATAAATTAACTAAAAAAAAAAAAACAAAACCCAAAACAAAACAAAAAAAAAAGAAAGCTAATTTTGCAGACAGGTTTACATGTAAGAGGCTAGGTATTTAGCCACCTCAGCATTGATTAGTTTTGGATGTCTAAGCTCTGATACACATGGCTTCCCATGGCTTCACTCTACAAAATATATTTACAACGTGAAGAATACATCTACAAGAAATCTACATTTCAAGGGTTTTACAAATCATTCTTGTATCTTTCCCCTGAATTTGACTCCCTCCTGTCCCCTTCCCCATGTCAACTTTTTTTCTGCCCAGCTCAACGGTCCAAAGTCTACTCAAATGCAGCTCAAAAGTGTTAAGACTGGGCATCAGTTTAATAGTTCCTGTACTCAAAACCATGTGCAATTGTTTACAACTTTTCACACCATGAAGGAATTCTGATTCTTTAGCTTTTCAAGTTCTTTAATTTGTTGCCTCAAAAATAGTATCCTGCAAGAGAAAAGAAATGAATTAGAATAAACATTTCCATTATGCAGACATACTGAATAAGCATCTACCCAAGTACTTCTACAATTTCAGTGAAAGACAGCAAGTTCCTTAGCTCCATTAATAAAATTCAGATATTGAGTTAATTCCCAATCTGTTCAATAACCTACGAACACTGCATGCAAATGCAGAGACCTGGTGTGTTTGATCACTTAGTTAAAAAAATTAAGTTGCTCTCTATTTCATTATGACTTTTAAGTTCCATACAAATATTCTACAAAGTCCAAAGCAACTTTAATCAACGCAGAAAAAGCATCCAATTCATCAGACTTTTGTAGAACACTTTTCAAATATGTGCCCAGTTCAGTAAAAACGAATTTTCTACCAAAAAGGTAGAAATTCCTAAGACAGACACATTGAAAAACTCTCATTTAACTTAAATGTATGGGTATATAAAATACAGCAGTTAATGAAAAGCACCTTTTCACATGCTCTCAGCTTTGATTAAAACAATATACTCGCTTTGCCTAGAGATGAAGTTCTTTCTTAGAAGCAATTTAAATAGTTCTCTTCTGTGCAAAAGTACATAAATAATATCATTCAACTGTATTTGCTTTGATAATCCCATCCTTTGCAAAAGCCTCCCCCCATCAACTTGTTACTTCTGCCATGTATTCCACATCTTTGGGATTGCAGCAAAAATAAAAGATACATGTTACCATGGATTCAAAGTCATAATAATCATTATCCATTGACAGCTTAAAGATACACAATGTACAAGAAACAAGGTGCTATTTAGTGAGCTGAACAATGGCATTTGACATGTTATTTCAGATCAAATGCTCACTCATGAAACAGGAATGACACCTGTAAGAAACCAAGTAGTTCATTAAATATACTATGGAAATTGTAATTTATGTAGTGCAGTTGGATATATTTTCAATTCTTTATCAGGAGTAAATACATTACGAGCTACTTCTGACTAAAGGAGTTTTACTAACTGCCAAAATGCAAGAGCTTCTAGGATAAAGGTACCTATTTAAACAATGCAACACCATTAAGACAGCTTCAAATAGTAAATCAGAATCACTGTATTCAAGCTACAGTGTGACTTAATAGCTGGGATAACATCACTCACAAAGGAAACTGAGTAGGAAAACAGATACAGATACTGGTGAAAAGTTTGAGCATGTATAAGACTGAAGTTTTCAACCTTGCACAACAGTCTTTAACAGTGTGGGTGTGTATCACTTCAGTGATACACAAGACATCTGCTATTACTGACTTAAGAAGCAAAGTCTCCTTAGCTATAAGCAAACACTTTTTCCCTTAGTTTGTGATGTAAATTACACCTGTTCAAACTTGCTCTGGCTTTAGAACTAACAAATGTCTCCTGTAACCTTTAGTGTTTCAGACCAGCATAAACTGCAGATGTGTACCTATGGGATCTATGCATCATGTACAGGCACATATTCAAGAAGCACATCGAAATACTGTGAGTTAATGAGGTTTTTGTAACACACTAAGATATCTGCCGAGATACTTTTCTACCCAAGTGGAAACAGATACAGAAATTGCATATCTGGTTCTATCCACTGGAGGGTAAGAAGAGAGCCTGCAAATGTGACAAGTACCAGCGTACTTACAAAGCCACCAGTAAACAGAACTCATGCAAAACAATGCCAGAATTAGAGTTCTAACACCACCTTGAAAACTGAAGATAAACACAGAGCACACACTTACCTTTGCTCACGCAAAGTTGCTTGAATTTCACATACTCGAACTAAAGACCTTAAATTCTTTAATTCAGTACAAATTTCTGACATGTGGACACTTCCCATGTTGTGGGCTTCCTCACGTAATCTTGATGCCTGCAATGGTTACACATAAAGGTTAGGATTTTGAATCATGCATTGGAAACAACTGGTTGTAGCCAGAGGAATGCTGGAGGAGTGTGTCTTGGAACACCAAAGCACTCTTCAAAAGGGACTATTTTTTTTTTGACAACTTCAAAAGTGAGTATGGAATCAGAAGCACATTAAATTCTCATAAAAGCCTATTTAGAATCAGAAATGAACAACACCAGCTGCCCAGAAACTGTCTAACCCAGGCCTATGCTAAGGCAGGAAGAGTGTAGATCTTCTTGATCCAAGCAAGTATTTACCTATCCTGAAAGACAGTATATGTGACAGAGGTCTGAGTTTCCAAAGCAATTTGCTCAAGTAGTTAAAAGTCTCTGTCCATTATTTCAGACTTAAATCAGACTTAAACCAGACCAATAAGAAGCGAGGGAATTAAGCCTTAGTGACAAAAATAACTGAATGCCATCTTCTTTCCAGCTATTTCATACATGAAAAAAAACCCAACTCTGCAACCCTCTTCATGTATTTTCTTCCACACAAACCCTGAATATCTCAACTTGGTTGGAGACAAGGAGAAGTGTAAATTTAGAGGGCATCACCTATTCCCAATTTGTGCATTTCTCAAAGTCTTGCTACTGAACTGGAAATGACTCCAGAGAACTCCTCAGCAGCACCAAGGAGACCAGTATAATTACTCTGGGGCCCTGTGTATTACACTGTAATAAGGCAAGAAAACTTCCTGCAAGTGGTAGATGACAAAAAAATTGTTTCAAATACAGCCTTCCTGCACCATTACTGTTTAGCAAAGTTATTCTCTGCTGTACTGGGTCTAGCTAGGATGGAGTTAATTTTCTCCACAGCAGTCCATGTGGTGCCATGTTTTGTATTTGTGACCAGTGTTGATAATAATGATTTAGCTATTTCTGACCAGGGCCTACACAGCATCAAGGGTTCTGCCTTTTCTCTCTCTGTCTCCCCTGTCTGTCAAGCAAACAGGCTCTGAGTGGACAATAAGAAGCGAGGGAACAAAACTGGGACAGATGATCCAAGCTGATGACAGGGATATTCCATACCATACAACGCCATGGTCAGCAGTGAAACTAGAGGGCAGTTTTCCAGGGGACAGGCTGGACATCAGTTGGCTGGTGGTGACTGCTTTTGCATCACTTTTCCCCACCCTCTTCTACTCATTAAGCTGCCTTTACCCTCAACTCACAAGTTTTCACACTTTTGCCTTTTCCAGTTACCTCCACTATTCAGCTGGGAGAGAGCTAGCAAGCAGCTGTGTGGTGCTTAGCTACCTACTGGGTAGCTACCACAGCACCTGCTTATGTACTTTTATACATGATTTCTCCTTCCCAAAAATAATGTTATTTAGCACAGGTCTTCATCAACTTCTGGCATTTCTCCCGTTAAAAGCTGCACTTTGTGTTCTAATCCCTACAATAAAAGTTTTCTTTTCTGGAGTATGTTAACATCCAGGAATACCCTGGTCTCCAGTAGGACATCGTATTTCACATTTCTTCCCTGCACAACTCCAATTACTGGATTGTTTTTAAGTTTTCCATATTAACTGTTTTTTTTCAGTTCTGCGAGATAACTGCCAATGGTTCAAGAATTGTTTTAGCTACTAATTACTGCACAGCACGTTTCAAGTCTGACTGCTTTAGCACATAGCTGTCCTGGCTCATTTAATTTATTTACTTATTTATTTTTTAGTTTACTCTGGCATGTGCTCTTATGCCCTAATTTCAATTTATACTATGCATCTGGCACCTACCTGAAGAAACCAAGGCACTGCATATATTAGTCTCTCCATTCTCATCTATCTCATCTTCTTCACTATGTACTACACCTATACTTTCATTCACTTTTTTTTTTTGTGTCAAATATCTCAGTTATTGCCTCAAGTGTTACTATTCAAAACTGGTCTACAAACAACACTGTCACGTGAAGTCATCTGAAACAGCAGACAGGACAATACAGCACATAACACTTGGCACAAAGATACAAGTATCCAACTGAGTACATGTCTGCTTAGCATTAGCTTAATTTTTTCATCTCTTTATTACCAATAAGGGAAAAAAATTCCCCAAAACCTATGCACCATATAAATCTATTTTCTGTATTAAGATACACATGAATTCAGTACACAGTGAAAATAACTTTTACAACTCTAGGCCAAGACCATAGAGAGGTGCCTGTGCTGCACCATTTCTTTAAACACTCTCCACAGTGGTTTGACTCAGTACAGGCTGGTAACATCTTAAAATTAAAAAAAAAATTTCATGAAAAGAAACAAGAATCCAGGGTATCAGTCTAGACTGTGCTTCTAAGAATCATCTTGCAAGTTACTACCCAAAAAGTCTTCAGTGTAGGCTTGTGCCAGCATGCAACTTCAAAAGACCAAAGTAAACTGGGCTAGGTAAGATTAATATCCCAAAAAGACTGCATCCGACAGGGCTGCCTGTGGAAGGACTTGAACTAGATTCAATAACCAATATGGTTCCTTTGAGTAATACATTCCAAGAAGCTGGCATGCATCCAGTTTCCTTATATTACCACAACAGGATAAGTTTCATGCAGTTAGTTATAAAATACAAATGGCAATTCTACTGGATTTCCCATTATGTAAAAATAGCCTAAATTCAGTCCGAGTCCTCTACATTATCCTAAAAATTGGGTACAACAAACAAGGCAGAGTTCCTTTCTCACTGTGTACAGCTATTTACAGCTAACAACTCAGTAATTCAAATTGTGAAGTAGTCTCAAACAGTTTAACTCTGTCGCCTAATTCATAACATTTTCTACATAAAGAAAATAATCATTATAAAACAAATCTGCTGAAATTCAGAAGGACCAGTGAGATTGAACATACTCAACTGCTGAAAGGCAATCACATGTAAAACCTGCAGTCTGGCCTAATCTCTCTTCCCTCTCCTCTTTTCTGGCTAAAGACAAGCTTCAATTTGTTTTAAAATACTTTTGATTTCTAGAAAAAGTAACCTGAGTAAGAAAACCAATTTTTAAGCTGCACATCATGCACTCTCACAGGGAACAAAAAACAAGTTCACTCACCTGCTTTTCTGCATGGTCTGCAGGCCAGCCTTGAACATGCTTTATAAGGTTTTCATTGAAGTGTGCTGCTAGTGTAGGTGTTAATGAACATGTGGGTCGTACAGATGGATTCTGCGGTGCAGGTGTTGAGTTTGATGCACTACTGCTAGAGGTATGATTTGGACCTGGTGATGGACTTCTCTGACTACTAGAAGAAAGAAGCCAAAAAAAAAAAAAGTGAGCATTTAAAAACATCTGTGAACCTATAGAGAAATAAACACTGAAAATTCAATGCTTCCAAGCACAAAAATACATACAGCATTCAAAACACAAGTAAATACTTCTGGAAGACCAAACCTGTGCCACTTCTCTACAAAACTCCTACCTCCTGCAAACATGGGAACTGTTTAAGTGCTACAATGTAACAGAGTTGTTTTTTGTTTGTTTGGGGTTTTTTTTTGTCTATGGTTTTTAACTCTGGTAGCTGTTCAAGAGATGTAGGGTGTGCTTACATTTCAGAAAGTATACATATGTCCTTCCTTCCAACAGCTGCAAACCTAAGATTTTCAGGAATGATCTATCAGATGGGAGCCCAACAGGTTTATTCGACAGAGTATTGGCAAGGGTCACAAAAATCACTAAGAACAAAGCCTCTTGTCCTGATCTAAAAATACAGCCATACAAGATTTAAGAAGTATAACCACATATTACTAATGCCAAAACACAAACACCTAAATGGCTTTGTGACACTGTACATCCTCACCTAGGCACTCAAGAGAATAGAAGTATCACAGGAACAGTATGTTTGTAGGTACCAACTCGACTGCTTTACTGGAACATACCGGAACAGTGATGTTACCTCACAGTTATTATGTTCTTTGGCACTACATATACTGAGAAATAGTAGTACTAATTGTCTAAGTATTCAGACAATACTCCTAACAACTTTACTGGCAGCACCTTTTCTACACAGCCATAATTTCTTAAAACTTTGTGTCACTAGCAGGTAAGAAATATTCTGAATAAGAAAGTATTCTGAAGGAAACCCAAATTCTAAGGGATTCCCGACTCATCACTTAACCTACCCCCTTAAGGACTGAAAATATCTTAATAAAATTCAACTATCTTTATAGTCCAATGACCAGACACTTATCCTGATCAACCCACACTAGAAAAGAATTAAAGCATTAAGAATTACAAACAGCCAACAAATTGTCAGACATGGACCTGTTGGAACAAGGACAAAGGAGAGCCACCAGGTTATCAGAAGGCTGGAGCACTTCTCCTATGAAGACAGGCTGAGAGTTGAGGCTGTTCAGACTGGAGAAAAGGCTCCAAGGAGACATTACAGCAACTTCCTGTCCCTAAAAGGGGCCTGCAAGAAAGCTGGAGAGGGACTTTTTACAAGGGCATGTAGTGATAAGGCATGGGGGAGTGGCCTTAAGCAGAAGGAGGGTACATTTAGATATTAGTAAGAAACTCTCTGCTGAAGCAGGGTGAGGCACTGAAACAGGTTGCCAGGGAGAAGCAGTGCATGCCCCATCCCTGGAAGTGTTCAAGGCCAGGCTGGATGGCGCTCCAAGCAACTTGGTCTAGTGAAAGTGCCTCTGTCCATTGCAGGGCTGGTGGAACTAGATCATCTTTAAGATCCTTTGCAACCCAAACTATTCTGTGATTCCATGAAATTAGGTACAGCACAGTCGTCTGCAGCATCAAAGGCTTTAAAATCACTCCTTTCAGTATCCCCAAACTTCTTAAAAGCGAAGAATACGAAAAAAAAATGCAGAAAAATTTTGTCAGCCAAAATTGTTAAATTTCCCTTTATTTCAGACATCGGAAGTTGCAGAAGTTACATCCCCATGATGTAACTGGGGAGGAAAAAAGTGTTCTTGGGTTTTGTGCTCTGTGTTCTCTTCAGTGACTGGCTCAACATTTTTCAATGCCACTTACAGTGCAAACACTGTAAAAAAACGGTAGAAATGTTCCACTGATTAGGCAAAAATGTCATTTAGATTTTGAAGCTGGAGTCGAAAGTAGCCAAGAAGCTGAAGAGCAACAAGGGTGGTACACCAAGGGCAAATGACAGGTTAAGGAACAGGCTGCTTTGCCCCTCAACAAGGCAATGGGATCTAGAGAGAGAGAGAGGGAGTGTGAAAAAAGCCAGAATAATGCAACATTATTTGGCTGGCTTTTTATGGGTATGGTCTGCCCTCAGACCTCCCAGATGCCAAAACACATCAGCAGTCAGTGAGAACAAAGTAATTACCCACAGCAAAGGGGGAAGCTAAGGAGCAGTTAAGCCAAGAGGACACACATCCATCAACCAGGCACCCAAGAGCAATCATGGAGCTGGCCAGTATAACTCAGGTAACACACCACGGTGAGCAGGCAAAGTTCCTGATGGTGGGGGAAAAAGCAAATGTTTCAGGAGAAGCCGTATTAGGAGAAGCTAAAAGTTTATTAAGTCTGGGAAAGCAGAGGCTGAGGGAAAGGGGATTGAAGGACCTTCTTACAGAGTTTTACTACTTCTGGGTAGAGCAGACAGGCTCTTTTCAAAGATGCACAGTGACAGGACAAGAGGCAGAGACAAGTTGCAACAAGGGAAATTCTAATTAGACACGAAGAAAAAATAAAATCACCATAAGGGTAGTCAAGCATTAGAAGATGCTCAGAGATGTTAAAAATTCACCTAAATAATGCCCTTAGTAATTCAAATTTGCTAGTCCTCCTCTAAGTTGGGACCTAGGTACACCTAACTAAAAGTCCCTCCCAACCTAAATTATTCTAGGTCTCTATGTATTCATACAGCATTGGCATGGTGATGGTGCAGAGAAGGGCTACATTTATAAACTAAATAGAATTCTAAGAATAACCTTCAATGCTTCTAACAAAATTCAAGTTCCCCCTGACTTGCCTGCTCTCCATTTATCAACTCTTCCTCTTCCATCAGTAAAAATCACTTTAACGTATCAGAAATGTTTCAGGGAAAGAAAGAAAATCTGTGGGTTTCTCAAAAATAAAGTTGCACCTTAATTATAACTAAAACATACTGTCACAAGATAGCCTAGCACTGCTGTTAGCAGCAGGGGGAGCTACGAATGCAGCAATGGTAGTTCCAGACTACTGCTGTATTTCTGAATGCTTCACTTAAAGGCAAATACTTGCCTTAGCTGAGTTAAAGAATGATTATGCCACAGGTAATGGAGTACCTCCAGAGAAGCAAAAATATCTGTACAGGGATATGAAGACAAGACGATTCTGAAATACACTACCACAAACTACAAAATCTTACAACCTACCAAAAAATGAATGAAACACCTTTCACACCCCCAGCACTTTTCCAAGGTAAAGGAACAATGTTCCTAGTCCTTTCTGGGAACAAAAAGAAACTACCAACATGATGAAACTATTAATTATGGAAACACTCAGTTTCATATTTAAAGCAACTACAATTCATAACGTATCTTTGAAATAATCTTGAATAGATAGTCTCACTGTATGCCTGCATTGTGTTAATTTCCTAACTTATATGGTTGAAATGTTCACAAATTTAAATGTCAGCAATAGCTATTCAGGAATTTCTTAGACAGCACTTTCTCCCCAGCAAGTTGAAAATAATTTTACCTCCATTCACTTCAAAATTTTAGTAACAATAAGAGCAAAGGGAATGTAGTTGTGATTAAATAAAGATTAATCGTGCAGAAGTTAAAGTACAGAAAAATGCAACCTTAATTCACAGAGCCAAAAAGATTTTGGACCATCTGTCCACAGTTCAGGCTGTTAAGTTGTTGTTCACTCCTATAAAAGTAAAGGATATTAGTCCCCAAGAGCAGTCTCCAATCCAACTGATTGCTTTCACTAACAAAGGAATAATCTGTTCTATACCAATTCAGAAATACTGCCTGGACACAGGAAGTCTTTTACAGACAAGTAAATCTGTATCTGAGCTGGTCCACTTTCATTCAACTCCACTGCACTCAACAGAAGAAAATACCAGTCACACAGGTTTTTCCAAGTCACTCTATTCCTTAATCTTCCACTTTTTGCAAATAAGGCACTTCCAAAGCAAACTGAATCACATGAACTCACGATGCACAATATACCACAGTCACAAATGTGTATTAAGAGAGATACAGGGTACAAAACTAACATTGTCACAATCTCTCTCGTACTGGTCTGTGCTGCCTCCCCCTCAACTACAGGATGGTGCACCTGCACAACCCCTCTGCTCCAGCAGTACAGCTGCTGGGACACACTCAGCCCTCTCCACCAAACTGCTGATGCCAAATGGAGCAATGGTTTGCAGAGGGCCAGCAGATCCCTGAAGAGAACTCACTGTGTGTAAGAGTTATGCCAGAGTAGAAAGTCCTACGACCCAAAGGCAGGGTGGGGTATGAATTAACAGGCAAAATGCCCACCAATACCAACTCACAGAGATTCTAGGCCATGGTGAATGTTTCCAAGAGTAAGACTATCTTTCTCAGGAAGACTTCCTATGCAGAAAGGGTGACAAGCAAAGAACAAAAGGGATTGAGAACCTCACCAGTCCTTATAAAAAGGTTTCACTTGCTGCAAAGTATAATTTAATTTTTGGTACTGTAATTCTTAAACAGCACCATCCATAATTACTAGAGACTGGAGATGGTACACTTTGTCTTTATTCTCCTCAAAGAGATAAATGAGTTTGTAACATGACCAAGATTAGAATCAAGTGTCTGTAAAACAGCCAACATTAAAAATTCAAAAACTTCTGACTTGCTTCCCTTGCATCTGTACTCTTAAACTAATCAGTAATACAGGGTCTCCAGTAAAGCCAGTTACTCAGACTGCCAAGGAAACAAAAACCCAATTCCCCTCAAAAAATCTCAAAACACAAACCAATCCTCTTCTCTCCACAAAAACAGCCAAAACCAACAAAGATTTGAAAATTCAGCAGTAAGTTAGTGCATTGATGATGCACAGACAAAGGTCCCCTTTGTGATTAGTCCCAGAAGGGCAGATAAAAGGACCTCACTATTTTATGATCTGGAAAGCACCACTGTGTAGCTTCAGGTATGCTGACAACTGAACAGTATTGTTTGTTTACTTGCTTGCATTTTTAATACCATCCCACACACCTTATTCAACCACTCTAAAAATACAGCTTTTCGTAAGTGCAACACCTTGTAGATTTACAGAACTTCTAAAAATGTCAACCTGTAACTTTCCTCTTGCCACAGTTCTAGACCATGACTCCATCACAAAAGGATCCTATAAGGATCTTTGGATCCAATACAATAAAATGCACAGCATCCAATACTATGAAGAGCCCATCTTCCCAAAAGAAGAAAATCAAACAAGACAGATTCTAAACCCAGGTTCTTGTAAATCAATGGTTAAATGTTTGTATCACGCAACATCTGAATAGGCTACAATGTTGACAAAAAAGTCTGGTCATGGAAAAGCATTTGTGGTACTAACTTAATTTTTAATGTTTTTCATTAAAGCAGCAAAATCTTCTGACAAAAAATTTAAAAATCAAGTTACCCTACAGCAAGACACCACAAACATCTAACACTAAGAAAATCACATAGAATTACAGCATTTAATTACACAGCTGCAGAGAGAAACAAAACCTCCAAACTTAGAAGTCACAATAGAAGGGAATCACTCAACAAGGGAATCCCGTTTGACTTCAGAGTAACAGGTCACAAATATGAATTCTATTTTGCTTCTCTGAATGGAACTCTTGTAGTTATCCTAAAATGGAGAATCATCCACAGCTGTTCTGTAACAAAGATACTCAGCTGCATGCTCTCAGCAGCAGCAGAATTAAATCATGTTACACAAACAGGCCAAACAAGAGTCCACTAACTACAATATGAACAACACACATTGGATCCAGACAAAAAACTAAGGACAGAACAGAGAAGTATTTCAATATACCTTGAACGCTGAAGACTTCGTGGAGAGGCAGGTTCATGACCTGCCTGCTTGTCAGCTATGACGGGCTGCTGAGGTGCTGACTGGGAAGCTGGTCCTTGTTTAACACCTGGAGTAGCAACCTGGAAAGTTCAAAACTTCATTAGGTTTCCTCCACAGTATAGAGCAAGTGTAAGAACCAGAGAAAAGAAAGGAAATTACAAGTTACAACATCAGTGGGGTTTTTTTGATACGAGGTCTTTTGGTGACAGAAGTTTTATCCTTTTCACAAGGTGTTTTTTTAAAAAATCATCCACAGCTGTGATAGAGGTTTTTTTACTACAGTAGAAAAAGTACTTAATAGATATAATAGAAGCTAATTTAGATCATCTGACTTGTCAAAATATTGCCAGTTTATTAGGCAAAATAGTTCAACATCACTTTTGACCATATATTTCATTTGAGCACCAAGCTCATTTTCAACCTTGGAAGAGCTGTTCATTATCCAAATAAAAATTTTCACTTAAAAACGTAAGAGCTCCCTACTTGAAAATATATTACACAGTGTCAAGAGCAGAATTACATCACAACCACATTATAAATCTCTATCAGAAATGGAAAAGAAAATCTAAAGCATATCTATCAGTCTGCTATTCCTCCCATTAACTGTTCTGTCACTTCTAAACTAACTAAAAAAATAGTCACCAGTAGCTTCTTGCTTTTCTTTTCCAGAAAACATTCAAACAAGACACTAAGATACCAGCAGTGAGATACAGTCTTTTTTCTGTGAATTTCTGAACTACAACAGGATGAAAAGGTTGGGGATATACTAATGTCTAAGTTACAGTAAATAAAGTTCAAGATACTTGGTTTTGCTCAATGCTTTGCATACCTCAGTCAATTTAAAGTATGTACAAGAAACAAGTAGCTTAAAAATTTATCCCTTGTTCTGCAAAATCAAGCTAACAATTTCGAAGGGAAGGAGCAAAGAAAAAAATGGGACCCATAAACACAAAAAACAAATCATGCAGCCTGTCTGGCATTTGCTGACATCAAGTTGGTGTAGATTACTAACTAGTAACCACCTGAACCTCCAGAAATTCTCTGTTTCAGAAACAGACTCCTGTGAAATAAACCAGCAATAAACCAGTATCACCTAAAGTAAACTCAAAATTGACTCAATTTATTTAAATACACTTGGAAACGTAATACAAATTCAACCCTACTTATGTATCTGTGAGGAAAAGTCACCTTTTAAAATTATTTTGCTCAGTCTGTGAGCAGGCATTTATTATCAAGGATATTCAAACAGAAGGAATAATTTCACCAGGAAAGTCCATCAGAGATAACAGAATCACCTTGCAGATCCAAACTGGAAAAGTAACAGCTCCTTGGTTGGTAAAAATAATGGACTGTAAAGAAAAACTGGGATTTGTGAAATACATGAGCCACAAAACCTCTTAACTCTTCTGTTTTTCAAGTGTTTCAAAGACCATAGGAACACGTAACAGAAACAGAAAACTATTAAGTAAAAAAATTAAAAAGTAAAATAAATTTAAAAAATACCACAAACAATATTCTCACTAAGCTTGACAAGTCTGTGTAACATGGTTTACACAATTATTTTGTAGAAATTCAGAACAATTTCTAATCACACAATACAGGCCCAGCTAAAAAGCAAAATGTGACACCCAGGGTCCTGGAGTCTGTGACACCCAAGCTGCCATGTACACACAGCACACCTCCAAGTGACACACCAGCCTGAGTTTAAAAGCAGTCATTCTCATTCAAGCAGTCCTGAGCAACTGTGCAAATGATGCTTCATGAGTCCCACAGCCAGCACCAGTGTGCATCTGGCACTGGGCTCTGCTTGCAAGGTGCCAGTTCAGCTTTGTCTGCCCTAAGCCCACGAGCCCGTACCCTGAAACCTACTGCACCCTGGCACAGCACCACATCTTGATTAGGCATCATTCACCTCAAACTCTTGGAGCTGGATAAGCTAGCCTGACTGACCTATCTGAAGGACTACTAAAACAGACATGCTCACACTGGAGCTACCATCACTCAAGTTCTCATCTCAATCCCATCTCATGGAACTGAATTATACAAATGCAAGAACTACCAAGACAGTTCTTTCTCTACTGAATTGGAAAGCTGTCTGTTGCTGTACCAAAATTTGTTACGTCTGGGATTAACACATCAACAACTCATGTTAATACTTCAACAGCACTGTTAGCATCAGATCTGATGAACACCATACACAAAAAAAATCCTGCTGTCAAGCATTACCATTAATTCCGTGAAGCTACTTCAAGTAATGAGAAAATTGAAAGCTCTTGCAGTTATCTCAGGGTAATAAGAGTTATAACTTCTTTGCAGGGGGCTGACAGTAAAAATTTGCCAATGTATACAATAATGAACAGTCCATGAGGATTAACAGCATTCTGCACCAAAAACATATCTTAGAATGAGTAACTCAGAAATTTACTACACTTACCACTTTGATTGCAAACATATTATATCTGCTTAAAAAATAAACCAGATGTGCAATCTCACCTCACTATGCTGCAATCTTAATGAAAAGATGGATTAAAATAATTTCAAAATGTGTCACTGTATGTCAAAATATAGACACCACCACTTTCAGAAGAATTTCTATATACGTATCAATAAAATAGAGAATACCCTATTTGGAAAATACCAGAGGTGAAACTCTGCATGTCAAGTCACTAACTACAGGCAGTCACAGAGCCTTGCAGGCAAGCAGAGATTCTCATATCAAAACATAAAACAAACAACACTTTTTTGCTGGTTTTTTTGAGGAGTGGTGGCCTTGGTGCATTATGACTCAGATCAACTCTTCTCAAACCTACATTTAGCACTGACATTTTCTGCTTCTACTGGAAACCTGAGGGAAGGCTTATGTGTTCAAAATCTTATTCAATTATTTAGTTGGTATACCAAGACAGATTTGCCTTACTTAGAACATTTGCCTTGCCTTCACTTTCTGTGAAGGCACAGTTTACTACCACCTCACCTACTTCACAGGTACAATGGCTTTTATACCAAGGAAAAGCCAGTGGGTTCAAGACTGCCTGCACAGTTCTAGGAAAACACCTCCAGCAGGACGGTAAGTATTAACCAATCTGAGTTTATACAACAAGGATAAATGTCCAGGGAGGAGGGAGAGCAAAAGGGGGCAGTCCTTCCTTCAAGTTTTCTTTCAGAGTACACTGTAAATAAAGATCTCAAAGGATAATACTTCTATCATGTTTACAGTATAGCTGATAATCATAATGTTATATATATGTAGATCCAGATCTCTGTTCTACCCTGTTCTACCCTCTGATCTAGCCCTGTTCTACAGTAGAGACAGAACAGATCAACTTCCAGTTACTGACAGTAAATAACTTAAGAAGACTCTTCTTCATATCTCAGGATTTAAAAGTGCCCAGTACATCATGACTGCTATTTGGTAATTTCATTATTTGTCACCTTTCTATGGAATGTGAACACATACATTTAGGATGCAATCCAAGGGCAGAAACAAAGAAAACAATCAGGATTAGTACACACATGAAACTTTCAAAATTTGTTATATCATTGTCAAACACAAGAAACTGGAAGAATCACTTGGTTTTCTTTGCACCCATTAATAAAAATCAAACTTAATAAAATGAGGCATTTTGACCACAATGAGGAATGCAGTCTGTCCTCCTGAAGATAAAAGCATTCCTCAAAGACCTTCAAGACATAAGAGGTTCTCTTGTGAGAGAAAATTGAAAAAAAGACTCCTTAGCTAAGCAGGGGTAATGGTAGAGAACAGGGATTTTAGGAGTCATGCTTCTTAGGAAGAACCTTAGAAGCTATTATATGTTAGCTTCAATTAATGTTTCCCAGTCACTGATCGAATTAAGGAATTCTGAATGAGTGGGGGTGGTGGGGCAGGAAGAGAAAGGGACATTGTTATTGATCTGTAAATACCTAAAACATTTCTAAACCAAATTTGAGACATCAAGTCAACTTCCAAGACTTTCATTCTAAAAATCTTTAACTGGCTAAAGTCTAGAGAATTGAGTCAGCTGTTGCCTTTGAAGCATGTTTTTGTTTCCATTTAAATATGCTAAAATACTGATTCCTTGGTACTATCTCAAGACAGCATCTGAAGCCAGCAAGAGAATTTCTTCAAGGAAAGTGTACTAGAATTTCGTGCTGGAGTTGCACTGCCAAAATACAGTCAAGTAGTTGCTTCCAGTTGTTTCTGTTTCTTTTGGGAAAGGTAACACACATATTTCATCATCCTATATACAACTGCTAACACATGGATACATACCAGCAATACTTAATACATATAATGATTTCTCACTACAATATGGCAGAAATCAAAAGGATCTTGCCTTCTGCTGGGATGATACTGGTGGCGTAGTCATCAAAGGTTTAAGCGGAACAGTGTTAGTTTGAGGCGTGCTTATCCTTGGAGACACGTATGATCTTGGTGATGAGGCATCAGATGTTAAAGACATTGGAGACTGATTAGACGGCTGAGCTGTAAAGGAAAAAAATGTTTTTAATGAAATCATATCCTATCTTAAACGGGAATTAGATTTTCTTTTGGTACTTTGGGGTATGCTGTATTACATAATACATAATTACATATACAAACATGTTCACCTTGACATGGCTGTGGAATAAATAACCAAACATTCAACAACAATCCTAGCTAAAGAATTGTTTTGCCCAAACTCTGCAATTCTAAAATTTCAGGGGAAGGGGAAAGAGAAGAGCTATTAGACAATGCTTTTTACACACGAAGAGACTAAATTAGTTTCATTTGCAACTCCTATTTTAGAGTGCTCAACTTGATTCAACTGAAAGAATGCACAAACAGTTTATCTAGAAACCTATTCAGCCATTCTAGCCATCTACCAGCAGTTCTGCACCCACAGTTAAAAATTAGCATTAGTATAATCCTGATTACTTAGTAAGATGACTGCATTTATTGTTTAAGTTTCTAGTTTCATTAAGTTACAAATCAGAACACATTGAAGGTATCTGAAAGAGTATGTTTCCTGGAAGATGAAAAAAATCCCCCACCAGACAGAATCCACTTTCTTTTAACAATTTAAGGCCTCCCTCATGAGTCACAGTTGCACAGTACTCCAAGAAAGGTGTTCAGTCGAGGAAGAGCTGTTTTATACTGAACATTAAGTAACATCTAATTAAGGTCCAGAATAAACTGAGAGGCTCTCGTACAGGTTTCATATTACTCATACAGAGTTAGTTCACATACAAACGAAATCCCAAAAGGCGAGACAGAGAAGCGTGTCAGCTTCCTGCTCCCCAAGTAACAATTTTTTAACTTATCTTTGGAAAAAGAAGTCATTCAACATTCTCCACAGCGGGTGGCCAAAGGTAGGACTAGAGACAGCTTCTACAAATTTCAATTGTATCAGCCTTTTTCAAATGCAACATAACGATTTTATGTAAGTGAAAAGAAGATTCTGAATACCTTGCGTAGACAGTTGTGCAGCTTGAGAAATTAGGGAGGTGATATTGAAAGCAGATGGTCCAGCAGTAAGAATTTTATGGAGTATAGACTGCAGAGAGGCTTGTGTCACAGCTGCTGTTAGAACTGAAAACAAACGTTCTCTTTTACTGACAATTCTAGAACATCACTTTAAACTGTTCAAACTGGCTAATTACATTTAAGTCACGTTTTCTTTCAGATTTTGTTCCCATATCCACAATGACCAAACATCCACCTGAACTATTTTTCAATTACTTGAATTCAAGCCGACTTGGAATGTCAAGAAGTCCCTTATTTCATAGTTTTATCTTTGAGACATACTTTTAAAAGAATTCTTCTAAGTGTAACTTCAACTTTTCAGCTTGACCGTATGTATCAGTAATAATTCTTGTAAACATCAAGAAAACATCTGTTCAATTTGCTATTGTAGTAAGCAGAATGTGTGGTGATTTTTTAACACTACAATAACTTTAAAAAAGCAAAAAGCAGTAAGTATCACTTTAACCCACTAGAAGAGATGAGGGGCTTTTTGTTCCCCTTTCCTGTTCAAGGAGAAAAAAAAAGATCTTTCCAATTAAAAATCTGTGCTGCTTCTTAAAACCAAGAAACCCCTTAACTGTGCTGGGTTTAGCTGTCCCACGTCATCCCCCCCAATAAAAAATCAATCACTTTTAACCATTTTAAAACTGCACTACACAGGAAGAGCATCTTACAGAATGAGCTGATGAGACACTGAACTAACTATAAGCTTCTGATCTTTCCAAAAAGACCTACAAGGCTTTGTGGGATACTTCCTGAACATGCATTCCACCCATGCACAAATCTGAAAAAACTGACTCACCAGCACAAGCACAGAGTAACTCTGAATCATGTGCACGGTAAAGGGCAGCCCTGCTGTGCAAGGTGAAATCGCTGCCCACGTGGATCCAGTCAGGTTCTCAGGCCACCAGAACAATTTTAAATTCTTGTTCCAAGACAGACATAGCTGCTGCTCAGATATGGCCAGAGAAAATGACTAGAAATTTCACTTGGCAGATTTCTAATAAAATGCAAATAACTTGACTGGGCCTTTCATTTTTCACCATAATCAATCATGATTCTCCTACTTTCTTTAGTCCAACCTAGTGCACTACAATTTTAAAAGCTTCTCCCTTCACAGGGGGGAAACCCCAGTAACCTACTCATCTATTAGTACTGAACGAAGCCAGAATATTTGCTGATTCAAAGGAAGCAAATGACATCTTTTTCTTATTAACAACTGAAATTTACAGAATATTTTGTACACATTTTGACTTTCATGGTTTGCACTTTTAGAAAGTTAAAGATAATAAACTCTGGGCACTACGTGTAAATATTTTGCTTTCTATTTCAATCAGTGACCCTTGTACAAGAAGTTCAAAGAAGCAAGCAAAAAATTCCACACCACTTTCTTCATCAGTAACCTGCCATATGCAGACACCATATGAGATAAAATCGAATTCAAAATTCATCAACTCTACCTGTTCTTGCAGGAAAAGGCATCATAGCTAAGTGATAAAGTGTCTTCTAATAAATTAGGCAAATATGACAAAAATCTAAGGGATACACATGATCATATGCACAAAATCTAACTTGCTAGCATAGTTACTGATATGCTACCTTTTTCCAGAGGTTGACTTGTTATGCTAAACAGTTGTTAGGCAACAAGATTTAAGAATCCCTAGAAGTTTCAGTATTTGCAAACACATTAACAGAACAGCAGCGCAAACTACAGAAAACAAAGAACAGAGCACGAAACAAAAGAACAAAGAGCTTTGATGAAATTTGGTGCAACAGACAAATGCTGATACAGCGATTAAGTCACCAGTCTCAATTAGAATGCTCATGTACATCAACATTTACTCATCTGAAAACCTTAAATGTTAAGAAGGTTTAACAGAAAAAGAAAAAACTAACAAAACCAATCTCACTTTATCTAGGGATTCATTTATTCACTTTTCAATTAAAATCAGGCTTTGATTTACTACAGCGTGGTATCCAATAATATACTGATGTGTGTAAATGAGATTACATCAACTTTAAAGAATCCTTACCTTCATTGATTTTGGATATATCTACGCTAGAATTATTAAGCTGCAAGGTGGCTTGCAGAGCAGGCAGCAGCTGTCGAAGGAGATTTGGGTCCTGAAGTAATGGAGGAATTGGTGATTGTGGGACAGGTGAAACAGGAACTGTAGGAGCAGATGAAGCAGGCGCAGAAGTTGGATTCAGTCCAGAAGCAGAAGATGTAGAAGGAGTTGTGCAAGAATGGGATACAGACTTGTCCACAGATGCAGACTCTGAACAGAAGACAGACAGTGTTTTTCATTTTCCCCAATAAAACCTGACAACTTCTCTCTAGTACAATATTCATATTAAATTCAGAAGATCAAATGCCTAACTATCATTCTAAGAACAAAACCCGCAACATTAATAGAAAAAAAAAAGAACATATTTAGTTTCTAGCGCAATTTATGCTATTGTACCTAATATTTATTAGGAATACACACATGCAACTTTTCCATTCCAAAATACTGGATGGAAAGCTGTCAGTGTTAAAAATGGCATTTTTTTTCCCCCTAGCTTTTAAGGCAAATGCAGGTCAAAAATTCCTTGGTAATTTTTTCTTTTTTTACTGTGCATTTACTTATATTCTACATTTTAACTTATGATTTCAATCTTCCTTTGAAAAATCTACTATGAACAAAAACCTTATAGCCCATGTATTCCTCATATAAGGCTACTACATCAAATCTGGGGAGGATATAAGCCATGTGTCATTTATTAAAAGACCAGACTACAAGGGGCCACAAAATAAAGACTAAGACCATCAAACAAAATCCAGCTACATTGCTGAGGATTTAAACAGGATAATGAGCTGTACTAGAAATGTAAAAAAAGTACTGTTAACATCCCCACAGCAGAGTGGAAAAATATCTAAAAATGTTATCTTCCTATAATTTTTAACTTTTAACTTTCTTCTGAAGCATCAAGACCGATATTCTTTATTAATATTTCAGCAAATATAAGAACTTACTATGCACATAAATACACAGTACTTAAATTCAATCATACTGTATAGCAATTTGTTCTGATTAACAGGAGTTAATTGATTAATTTTAAATTTTACTTCCATTTAACAGAAAGCTGCTCCTCCATTCCAGTACTGTGAGAGTTTTCTGCAGTGGAAGTATGGCAACTAATTATAGATGTACCATCAGTGACTTCAAACATCCTTCCTTTAAGAAGCCTGGATCACTGTATTTCAAACTTAGTTCTCCCTGCTCCCATCTTCATTTAACCCTCAGAGACCTCTGCCCCCAAATTAAGTAAAGACTAATGCCTCTACAGCACCAAGTAAGTTGGATGCAGAGTGTAAAGGTATGGATCCAAGATCTCACCCAGGACATTTGCCCGTAATATTGAAGACCTGGATTTTAAACCCACCTCAAAATGGGTAGAGAAGGTCAACCTGGATATTCCATATTTCAAGCAAAAAATTCAAATGAAAGCTAAAATAACTGGCTGGGAAATTCTTTAAAGGTGTGATTTGTTTTTTTTTCTTTGGAGAGATGGTCAAGGTAAGAAGATGCTGACTTTACTAATAAAGAAGTGAAAGTAGTCTTATTTTACTACATAAGAATAAAATGTTAAAAAATTCTAACTGCTTTTGTTTTCCAATAACTTAATTGCAACTTTAAAAACTAATTTGGAAAAGAACCTTAAAAAAATAAACATAAAAAATTACCAAAGTGAGTATCCATATGTAAATCCAGTGAGATTAGAAATCTCAGTGAAAAGGGGACTTCTGCTTCCATGCAGTTACAGTATAAATAGTTCATAAAGGTTACAAATACTTCAGAAACATTTTCCAGACAAGTAGCTGAGAAATCTGAACCAGAATAAACACTGCTGAAGAATCCAAATTTGGGAGTTTGCAAGGACGCAACACCCAAGGGCACAAACACATATTTCAAAATTTCAGGTAAACTTCTAAAAGAGATGTGGCTTTATCTAGTTACAAGCTCCTCAGGGCAAGGGGTTGGTTGCAATGTATCTGTGAAGGCACCTGGTCATTTGGCCAGGAGCTTTCATAAGAACTTACAAAGGGGCAGAGAGGGTTACAAAGACTGAAGATAGGGAGGGAAAAAAAAGCAGTTACAGAATTTCTACATGTTTTTCAGTAACAGGCGAACTGTGACAGCTGATTAGGTATTAGCCCCCATTAAAACAGAAGTCATTAGTAAAAGTCTTTGTTATAAGCTATTGTATATAAAATTTTATGTTACAGAGCTCAAAGTAAATGTTAAGACAACTGTAGGTCAAGACACATCTAACAAACAAATCTTTATACTAAACAAGAACACTCTGAAGTTTAAATTGAACTTGGATCTGTCATAGTCCAAATAAGGACAAGATACAATGGCAGACAAAAGCAAGGGAAATAAGCACAATGGGGTATGTTAGTACTTGTATATGCAAGTCTCCTACCCTACAGTTTTGAGAACCTTACAAAAAAACAACCAAATAAAATCCCAAAACAACAAAACTCACTCATTTCAAAACAAACAAAAAAAGTACTGAGCAACTGCTAGCACTAATTTCAAAAGATATTTAATGCAGTTAGGCTTGTCTTCAGTCAAATATGGATTTATTTTAGTACAGAAGCAACTCACTACTATTTTATTAGTTCACGTAAGCAATACCTGACCCTCAAACCACACCACTGTATCAAACAGCTGGAAGTGGTTTTCACTCATGCTGCAGGTTCTGAACAGAAAATACACTGAATCAAAGGCAAACTCAAAGTAACAATGCAGCAAAGACAAACCTTAAGCCAAGTGCAGTATTCAAAATATGTAATTCTAAATGACTGAATTCCATGAGGTCTGTAAAAGTACTTTAGTTTGGGTGAGTTTCTAGGCTATAAAAGTGCACACTGAATTACATCAACACAACACAGTCCAGCTATTTCTTTTACACAATATGGAGACACTATTTCATAGTTGCACTACTGCAGGTATTTTAAGTATGTGGTAAAATACCTGTGAAAGGTATTTTTTGTACAATCACCCAGATTAAACACCTGAAGATGCAAACCAAGGATGGTGTCTAATGCTAATATTCCAATCTTTTGAGATGCTTAACAACACAAAACCAACAGTCTAAATGTTATGAAGAAATACATCTCTGTGATCATGACTATCTACATGTGTATCACATTATAACTCTGTTATTTAACATCACAGAGGATGCAGAGTGCAATGACTCTACATCACTAACAAATTAACTAACTTAAGTTATTCTTAGTGAAATAAAACATATAAACCCGGTTTTGCAAAAAAATACCACCAAAAAACAACAAAGAACAAAATCCAAACACCTGTAAAAAATATTTGTGGAAACAAAGTTTTTCGTGTTTGTATTAAGCAGCTGTCCTGGTTCAAGCTAGGACAGTTTTTGCAATAACCAGGAGGGGTTGTTATTCTATACCACCTCCTGTCAGCAAGCTCAAATTGGAAATCTCAATTGCCCAGGAATCTTGGAGACCATCACAAACAGGCCTGAAGGAAAAAATCCTGGAGTATCATCATCAGAAGAGGTGACACGTGTTGAGGAGCTACCTGAAAACAAAACGCTTTACACTCTCTTCACTGACAGTTCCTGCCGTATCACACGGATACAGTGAAAATGGAAAGTGCCATAGGGAGTCCTACGCAACAACTCACACAAGCTATTGAGGGACAAGATGGATCAAATCAGGTTACAGAGTTGAAGGCTATCCAGCTGGATTTAGGTATTACTGAATGAGAGAAATGGCCAGTGCTCTACCTCTACANGATGTACCCTGGGCCTCGTGCCACTGCCTGTAACACCACCTTGGATAACGAAAAGCAAGTCCTATGGCAACATGGCCCCCCTGAAAGAACTGAGTAGGACACGGGGACTTGTTTCAAAAATAGCCTCATAGACACTTGGGCCAGAGAACATGGTATAGAGTGAGTATATCATATTCCCCATCACACACCAGCCTCTGAAAAACTGGAATGGTAAAACAGACTTAAAAACCACATTGAGAGCAATGGGTGGTGGAACCTTCCAAAATCGGGATCTACCTTTAGCGAAGGCCACCTGGTTAGTTAAAACTAGAGGCTCTACCAATCAGGCTGTCCTTGCCCAAACAAAACCTCCATGCACCATTGAAGAGGATAAAGTCCCTGTGGTGCATATGAGGAATGTGTTAG
>WEIV01005246.1:40884-54251 GCA_013390005.1 Calyptomena viridis
TCCAGTCTGAAGTCTGATCACACACCAAACAGGAACCAAGAACACGCCAGAACTGAGTAATAATAAGGGTTTTAAGTACATTTTAAATACAGAAATGGAAATAAAGAAGAGAATGCTTCACATGGATGTTTTGCACTGTAATGTTTAAGCGCATCAAACTGCCATCAGAAGGTAGAGGCTTAACTAAGGCAGATAACTATTGTATTCAGTGCAAGAATCCACCTTACTTCATGCTTTGCTGTGTTGAATAGAAAAAGGCTTGCTGAAAATAATCTGTTCCTCTGTAGTTTACAGTCAGCATTCCTGACCCAGGTCATGTAAAAAATGCACAAAGTCTCAAGAAGAAAAAGTAGAAAAAAGTCCTTTACATGCACAATTGTCTGACATTGCAGTATTTGTCAATGTATGCTACTGCTTGAATATTTTGGATGTTCTCTGTGTATTCTGGATTATCCCCGTGTAAAAGCTGGAATTTGTTAATAAAGAAAATTGGAAGGCCCGAAAACAAATACAGACTACAAGATCAGTGTCAGATCAGTGTGTTTTGGTCTTCTTTTTAAAATGACACTATTTTTCTCTAACTAGGCCAACTTGAAAGCATGAACAGGGCAACAAGCCATCTTCACAAAAAAATTCAGTGGCATACTAATTATGCAGTATTTTAAATTAAAACCTGACATGATTATCAAAAATCCCCTCCCAAAAGCCCTCAAAATAGAATTTTTGTATACAATATCACACTCTAAAAACTCTCCTATACCAAATATCACACTATCACTTAATGACACAAATCTCATTCTCACAATCTTCTTGAGCTCTTCTTCCCTAGTAATGAAGTAAATCTAAAAATACAGACTTTTGAAGGGTCATAAACAATGCACAGTAAAGTCCTGACCTTCACTTGTTGATTCAAAGTGTTCATGATACGTATTACACAGAAATACAAACTTTCAGCAGGTTTAGAACTGATGATCCAATATTTCACAAGATACAGATCAAAACAGAAGATTTGGTATTACAAACATGTACAAAACTGTCTCACTTTCTGTAAGAATTGTGCTTGCATTGATTGGAAGATTTAACACTGGTATTCCAAACAGTAACAGCAGTTCATAAAACATAATGGTCCAAAATTACTTTCAAGTAGTGTATCTACGTCTATGTTAAGAACTTAAATAAATGGCAAAGATCCAAAACAACAAGAGAAGACAAAAATTAAATGCATCCTACTAAAATACAGCTTTCAAATTATCATTTGGGATGTTAATTTGCAGAATAAGCCAGTAAATAGCAAATACTGCAGTGTGAATTTGAACTTGTTTAAGATACAGCAAACATGGTTTGCGGGGAAATAAACACATCAAAACAGTAATCAGGTTCTAAGCACACACAATGAAACAGGAAAAATATCTTCAAATTCTAGAACTAACACACTTTGAACAAGCAACGTAAATGCAATGCCTCATCCTGAATACTAGAGGGAATTTCATTAGACTTACCTTTTCTCTCTGTTTTCTGTGCAGGGATGGAAGATGTAGATGTAGACAGTTTTGATAAAGTAGATGCTCCATTAGCATCAAACGATTTCTTTGGCTGGTGATCAGATTGTAGAGAAAATGGACTAGGAGGAAGAGTGCTTGGGGTAGCAGTTGGATGAACCACTGGTTTGATGGGATGCTGTACTGGAGTAGAACTACTGTGAGTCTCTGCCCTTGGCAGTCTGTAGTCTCTGTCATTGTGCCTGCTTGTTTGAGATAAAATATTCTGTGGGAGCATACTGCTGGTGTCACTGGAATGCTTGTCTTCCACTTTTTTCAGGATTCCCCACGTAACATTGCAATAAGAAAAAAAAAGATTAAATTAGAAATGAGCCTAAGATTGTAGCGACTTTGATCAATACAGCTGCACATCAACAACTAGAGCTGATTGAACTTCATATGATTAAAAAAGCCTCAAGTAGATCAGCATCAAAAAAGGCAAAATTTAATTCTACTCACTGACAAAATGCTTTTTCTCTGACCTTTGCTTGATTTAGAGTTCCGGTTAAGCACTGTGTTTTGATGAAAGGCTGCTTTATAACAAGTGTTACAGTCAAGTTAACTTTTGAAGTCTCCTAAAAAAAATCTAAATCAAAATCTATTATTTCCATCTTGTATTTAGTGTGAAGAGATAATTTGTGCCATTTTTCTTTTATTCATTGAAAATCCTGAACATCAAGTATAATTAAAGTTTCAAATTCTAGCCTTCAAAGAATTCCTCTTCATGTCACTCGAGTACTACTACAACAAATTTACTTACGGCTGAATTAATTAAAGACAACTATATGTATTAAACGGGTGACAAATCTGCATTTCCCACACAATCATAAGACTTTAGAATATGCTACACAGGGAACATACCTAGAAAACACACAGTAATTCTTTTTATAGATTCTTAGATTTTCACCTGTCACAAAAGAAGTACTCACTGCCTTATGCACGTCTGCTTTTTGTAGCATCCAGTATGTTTTAGCATATGCACAATGTTTTAGTATATACACAAAAACAGCCCTTTACACATCTCTACCTAAGAGTGTGGGAGAAAATATCTTGGCTTCTACTTTTAAACCATCCAGAGAACCATGCTACAAATTCACCCAAACTAGATCAGGTACCTACAGCTAGAACCTCAGAGTACAACTCTTTTCCAGAAAAAAACTGACAAAGATTAAAGTTAGGCATCCGAAAAAGAACTTCTGAGTTACTGGAGTTCATAGTCCAGAAAAGATTTTGCTAAGATTACCGGTGGTGTAAAAATATGCTTTCAGTAACATACACAAGCCTCTGAAAACCCTGGTATCGTAATCCTTTAAATTAGCTTATTATTTTCAGATATGAAATCAAGGCCTTAAGAGACTTCTGCATCTCTGTTTTTAAGCTCAGAGTATGGCTCTGGCAGGTCTCAATGATCATGACAGTCCAAGTAAACTATACACTGTGCAAGTTTTTTAGATAACTAGCCATGAAGATAATTAAATTAGGCAGTAAAAGCTGCAAAAAGGAGAAGCACCACGAAAAGCATTAAGCAAGTGTTGCACTCATAAAGGCTCAAAGTTATTTTAAGAAACAACATTTGGGAGAGCTGACTGTGCTATCCACTTTGGCCTTTACATATAAAAAGGCGAGAAAAACAGCTAAGAAAGGGATTTTTTAAAATTTTTTAAGTTTGGAAAAGAAAACAGTAATGCAAACAAGGCAAGAACATATTGCTGTTAAAAAACCACATACTTCCACTGGCAAACCCACTGGCAGCTGTCGCCTGCATCACCTCTCTTCTGTAATCCCTATCTTTTGGAAAACTGTTAACTGACATTTTGCTTGCTTCTTTCTGTCTCTGCTCTCTGAAGAAAAGAAAACAAAAGTTAAATAAGAATTAGATCATCTAATAATACAACAGTTTCTATGGATCAAGTTACATGTAATGTTCTAAAAGCTTGCTGCTAACAGGCAGGGCTGCTTCCTTACACCCGTGCTTCCTGAAGCCCACAATACACCAGTTCAGCTCACTAACACTGACACGAAAAAAAAGAGAACTCAAAACAAAACATAAAAAACACCACACATCAAAAATCAAAACAAACCAACCAACCAATCATACTTCCCCATCAGGCTCTGGACTGCCAAGGGATAAAATAGGTGCCAGAGGTTTATGGTAAGGATGGAAACGCTGCAGACTTAGACCACAATCTGTTATAGCAGTAATCTACTAGATAAGCTCAACTCTCTAATGAGCTTAAGAATATGTTCTTTATACAATTAAAACAAACACAAGCACATACCTTTCCAGCCACTCTTTTGGTTTTTCCCATTGTGAAACTTCTGTTCGGCAGTTGTAGTAGTATTTTTTGCCTGAAGAGCTGATGTGCTCAGACCAATCATCCGCAGAATCATAAGCCTTTAAAATACAAACAGTGTTGGACAAAATACCACTTGAGAGTTTTAATATACCAAATTTTTAAAACTACATGGCATCCCTATATGCACCCATATCACTGTATCTCTAAATGCCTGTTTCATTGACAGTTTGAAGATGTGACCACTATGCTCCTGTTGCATTCTGCAATTTTCCTCTAGTTCATTACCACCAACTCTTAAAAAAAAATCCAATAGTACATTTAGTGGGATACAGTAACATCAGTATTGATAACACTGGTTTCCTTCACCTTAAAACTTCCTCAAAAATTATCTTTTCAAAATTTTTCTATACATAGCAAATCTATTTTGTTTTTGTGTAATTTTTAACAAGCACCACCTTAACTCACAAAACTTGGAAAATAAAGTAACTAAAATTCACAATGTGTAATGCATCTTAACTAAGTAAAATCATACTGTCTTCTCTAGGTTTACCACAAAGGTCATGGAAAATATTTCTTCCTTAATTTAAATAATCCAGTACTTTAAAATTAAAGGCAGGTAGCTCAAAGCTCTAATGATTATCAATTAGAATAGTTTTACAACACAGGACAACTGCATCTTGAGTTTACAAAGTATTTATAAAATAAAGACTGATGTTGGAAAACTCAATGAAGCGGGTAATGTACATGCTGCTTGTCTCAGACAAAATTATGAAAATATAGTGTGTATGAATGGGGTGACAGGGATGAATACCAATCACAAATACTCACTGCATCAGAAGTTTTGCTTGGATTATTGCTGGGATTAGAAGAATGTGAATTTGAACTATGAAGAGCACTGTGGTTGTGTGAATTTTCTTGTGGAGAGTAACTGGTCCCTAAAGGAAAAAAGAAAGACTGTTCGCAATTTACATTTTCAAAGAAATCAACAGTCTACATTCTAAAGAGGTAGAAGGAAAATGAAGAGGGGAGGGGAGAAGGCAAGTTGTCCACAGCCTGGACCACAGCACAGTTCAGATGTAGAAGTATTTCAGGAGACAACATGCATATTTCTCTTTTATGTAGCATAAAACTCAGTTTGCCTTTTTAGTTACAATAATGCAGTATGTCCCTTCACTGGTCTTACTCTCCAACTTTATTCCATTACAAGCAAACAAGTAATCTTTATAATTTTTGACACTTTGAAGAGTCCTAACATGCCAATTCGGAAATTAATGGACATTTTCTCCTCAACATTAAATCAGAAAGTTTAAATAGGTCTATCAACAGCCTACAAAATCAGGTGCACATAATCAGGTTTTAAGTTTTCTGAAGTAATGCTGTTTTCTTAACTGTTCTAGGTAACCATTTCTGTTTATGCATACAACTTTCCTGCAACTCAGTCTCTGCAATAAAGGTATTGACATCCAGAATATCAAAAGCAGCATTTCCCAAACTGCCACCTGCTTCTGGCCTCCATTCCAACTACTTCTCAAGGTAACCTGGTTTTCCTCGACATGAAGAACACTTGAATACAAAAAAACAACAGCTGAAATGAGAAAGGAGAAGTTCTCAACAACCTAAGCTTAAGTCACTTGAACAGTTCTAAATATGAAGTCAAAGTGCTTTGCAAATGGCAAAGACTATCTTATATGCAACTACAGTAAAGAACAGTCTACTTATAGTGGACTGATACGTGGGACTGAATGGAGTAATGAAAAAGAAATTTTTTTAAAGGCTTCTAAGAGCCACACACACAGACGATGACTAAAGGACACACCATGCTGCAGAATTATAGATATTATACCACAAATTCTTCCTTTTGACTACATAAGGACTGACAAAATTACTATTTCAAACCTCTTCCTCCCCAGCTCTAACCTTGCAGGTTAGAAAAACAGTCCATCACCAAAGCAAAGAAGTAAACCATGACTAACCTGTTCAGTACTCTATGTAGATTAAAGGTTGATTTGTGCACACATGAGTTACTGCAACCTGAACCATCACTATGTCAAAACCTTTCCCTACACTAATTTGGCTAAAACCGTATGTCAGGAAACACCAATGCAATTAACTGTAACCCTGTAGCATGGATGCAGTAACACTTTGTTCAGTGTACTCAAGATGTACGTGACTATTTCTAACTACTGTAGTGGTCTAACTACACCACCACAGTGAATATAATCTAACACGCATTTTCCAAACACAAGTAAGAGCCAGCAACACACCTATTAAATCAATAAAACATTTTCAAGCCAATCCTGTCCAACCCATACACAAACCCCTTAAAATTCACTGTGCAGAGTTTCAGACTCCACATGGTCTCTCAGCTGAGCAGCATGACCCCTCCATTTCGCACTGAGCCCAGCCCCGATCCTGAGTCACCAAGCAAGTATCAAGCAGCTGCAGCAGTCACACCCACCTGCAGCTGGCCCCGATAGCAGGAACACCTACAGTGCCCCTCTGTGCTGAGCTACAGTCCTCCCAAACTGCACACCCACAGGCTCCATCCGTCAGGGATCCTGTCCTAACTGAGCTGGCCTCAGCTACATAAAACTGATCATGACTGCTCCAGCAATACTGTGTGGGCGTTCGCAGGGCCAACCACAAGTACATACACAATGGTGCCTGGAACAATTACACAGTGTAATTACAGGTGAGGGTTCATCACCCATACCTACATTTTATTTTATGCATAATACTGCTTTACACTTGGATCTGTACACGAACTTCAGGAATAAGCCTATGAAAGGACTGCTGTACTGACGCTTGCTGTTGGGAAGCTTCCAAGATTAAAGTAGATGATATTCTGGAGAACAAAAGTTTTAGGCTCTTCATACAGGTTAGGGGCATAAAGACTGTACGTAAACATGAAAACCATATTACCAAATTACCTTTATATACTGAGGCAGCAAGGTTTTAGTATGTGGTTAACTCCATGCACAGCAGTCATCTAGGAATCTGACAACCCAGCCAAGCAAGCGGTGCCAGCTCAAGTTGCCTGGGAAAGTTGTTGAAGATCTTTAAAAGGCCAAGTTAAAATGGTATGCAGAAAACAATCTGCAAGGAGAGGTCTACCTCTAAAGAGACAGGGGGTTTTCCCTTACTTGAATGCCTTCACTTTTAGCAAAGCCCAACCCCAAGCCATTTTAAGGTGGCTGTGACTTGCCATTAGCTCTGCATCTCCCAGCTGCATGTCTGGCAAAGTAGATCAGGAGAACAGGATCACTAAGACTAGTCCATATACCAGAAACAGGCCTGATAAGGAAGACAACTACTGCCCCTAGAGACAAGTCCCTTATGGCACTTCTGACCTTCTCCTCTTACAGTTAGAGCTTCCTTACTAGTCCCTAGTTCCACTTTCTTGACGAAAGAGGGACAAAGACTTGTTTTTAAATTTCTTACTAGCGTATCTTAAGATTTAGCAATTGCAATTATGTATTTCTGACGAACAATAGGGGACTTCATATTGTGTTATGAATTCTCCAGTTACAGAACTCCCCATGGAAACGTTAACTGCATGATCACAGTGAGTTCCCTCAGCTTAATCATTATTTTGAAGACAGTTAAAGCTGGAAAGAGCTACTCCTAACTGGAAGACGGCCAAGAAGGGCATCAGAACCACAGTTACATAAAACTGTAGTGGTGCAGCAGTGTGAGCAGGTCTTCACTAACACTAATCCTAGTGATGAACAAGTCATAATGCAGCTCAGAGTCAGGATTAATATATCATAGCTATCTCCTAGTCTTTCAAACAAAAATCACATCCTCCTTACTAATGCATGAAAATAACGAGAAAGCACAAAGAGCAAGGTTCAGGGAACCTAGTCAAAAACTAGGCTGTCACTTAATGCCTACTACAGATCTGAGATTCCGTCACACCAAGACTTATTTTAATCAGTAAGTAGTTTCCAAACCAAACTGTTGAATTCAAGACAGTTTGAACTGCAACAAGGGTTCAACACTACGCTGGACTCGAAAAACAGATAACATAGGGTGAAATAAGAATATTCTGTTTTTCAGCATAGTCAACTTTCTCTAGTAATTACAACATTTAATTAATGTCTCAAACCACTTCTCATAATTTCAGAGTTAAAAGTTCATATTCTGAGTTAGCTAGGGATCAGATTATTCCAATAATTTCCCACCCTTCTCCCCTGTCATCTTTCAAGAACAAGATAAAACTCTTTCCTTTCCAAAACCTATACACCTATACTGTATCCACTTGTAACCAGCCGAAATAAATTTTCTTGCAAATATTCTATTGCACTAGAACTGTGCATTCCCCACCATCCTTTGGCATTCAAGTGTCTTAGCCTAATTAAGACGCTTTTTGGCTTATAACATAGGACAGTATCTTCAACACAAAATTCCAACTGAAATGCACAACTTGGAACAGAGACACATTTAGAGTTCTCTTCAAAAGAGAATCTACAATCCAGATCAACAAACAGTAGAAAAGAAAAAGCTATTTTCCATCCTCTTCAAACATACACAGAAAACAGACAGTCAACAAATTCACGCACCTCCAGTCACACACAAGACTTTAGCCAGGTATGGACATCAAATTACAGTAGTTGCACTATACAACACTATACAACAATTTTGCACTATACAACATCTAACTTTAGAGCATTTATGTTTCCTATTCAGTCAGAAAAATACTTGGCTAATATCCCCATTCTCATAACTGTAATAAAAAGTGTCTGTGCAGATAACATAAAGGAAGTCTACGAATGCCCACCAGCTGGAAATCAAAGGCAGTCAACCCCTCCAGAGGGAACGGGATTTAGGAAGGGCTCTAGGAGACTCATCTTTCTGTGCCCAGAAACTAGGCATGTGGAAAGCAACACTGGGGCAGCAGAAAAGCAAGGAAGTTCGTTCAGTTTGTATCAACTCCACACATAATGTTATATGACCCCATGTTCCAACTCTTAGTTAACGTGCAATCCAATTCATTAAACTAGAGACAATATTAGAACCTGAACTTCCTCAACAGAACATACACTACCCAACTGGCAGACACTGATCAGTTAACAGAGAAAACAGCAAGGTAGTTTCTGGCAGAGATATTTTATGAGGATAACTAATTAAGACTGAAAACTATAGAAACCTATCTAAGATAAGCCTAAATTAGAATGTGTGAAGTGTATTTCAACTGGCTTTGTTAGTTCAGTACAAATCTTTGTGCAGGACACTTTCTAAAGTACTGCATATGGGAGGAAATAAAACAACACAATAAGAACACAATATTCAATATCCCAGCAGTGACTGAACAGCCTATTGTGGTCATTTTGATTTGCCACATGTAAAACTAGTAAGACAAAACATAATTTTTCTTCACTGCATTTTCATGTGGCCTGCTGTATTGAAATAAATATGGCTGCCTTCCATAGGCAACCAAAAGCATAAAAACTTGCAATTTTCCTGGCAGAGCAATGGCTTTAGAGAATACACCAACTGTGCAGTAACACTTTCCAGAAATTCATAACATACTAAGTTGAATGCACAATGCTCTGCCAAAAGAAAGAAAATCTAGCCTGATCGCTGTACTGCCCAACTGCCCAATTACTTACTCATTATGCCCCCCCAAATAAACGTTTTATACCAGTCAACAAGTAGCTCTATTGAGCAGGAAAGCTTACAAAGCCTCATTTCATTCCCTGCCCTCCTCTCCTGCCACACTGCCTACCCAGGACAGCAGTTTGTGCTGTTTTGCAATATCCGATTCACAGGGTAATCATCCCACTAAACAGAAATTTTCATCTTTTTCTCCAAGTTACAATTCACACAAAACTTCATGGAAATCAGCCACAAACATTACTATAAACAGACCAAGAGTCATATATACATGGAGCAGCACAAATGACCGATAAGGGATGAAAATGATACTGCAGGCAGTTTTATTCATAATACAATTTTTCTTCTAAAATGGCAGTAAGAAAGTGACACCTTCAGAAGGAAAAGTCAGGAGCAGTAAACCAATGAAAGTTAACGACTCATATTGTTTTACTAATGAAATACTCGACTAACGCCAAAATATTACTGATTATTACAATGAAAAATATAAAATTAAATCATATACATTGCATAATGCAAAGTTGTTTACTGTCTTCTGCTTACATTTTTATTTTTAATTAGATCTACTCAATCTATTTCAGAAACTGAAGTTTAGTTTTAGGGCAAGCAGACAAAACTGCTCTAGAAAGAAAACCAGCTATCCTGCCCATCAAAAAAGAAAGCAAAAGGTAATAAAATGGCTCAAATAAAATTCAAACTTCTGAGCTCTCATGTAACAACAATTCAGAGATTTACTGCTCCAGCAGGTAACAGGCTGTTTTCCTAGGGTTGTACTTCAGTCTGAATGCAAGTAACAGCTTGTGTTGTCCTCACCGGTACAGCAGATACAAACTGATTTTTGTCCAACCATCCTCTTCTCATTCGCTCCTTTCCTTGTTACAGCTACAACTAAATAACTAAATAAATTTGGATTGTTTTCTTCCTCCCTTCAGTCCACCTCCCAGCAGCAGTAAGAAATTATTCTTCAACTTAGACATACCTTTGAAAATGACTGGGTTGACTAACAAGGTCCATTGAATCCACTGAGTTTGCATATAACCCAATATGCAAGTGTCCCAACCCATGTAATTCAAAAAAGCCTAAGGGATGAAACATGCATTTTCACTACATTCTAGAGAGAATCCCTATCAACTTCCTTCTTCAAAGAAAACCACTATATTGTCCGTTTTCTTGGTATCTCAACTATTTAAATTACAATAAGCCAAAGACTGGACCAATAATTTTACCATCACCTGTTAAAATGTTTATTCTTTGTTTCTGAAGCGGAGTAAGCAGTATCATTTGAAAGAATTTGCCTCTTTCTCCAGAATTAAGTCAAATTCCAACCAGCTTCTAAACATTTTTGATAAGATTCAAAAGTTACTACAGTAAAAATACTTCAAAAGTAAATACACTTTAGAACAAACCGTTATCTAGAAAGCGGATTTACCTGACATTAATAATTACAGGTGGACAACAAATTCTTCAGATTCACATTCGCGACTTCCTCCCTTTAGGGGACCTTAGGTCAACTAATAACTTAAAAAAATGCTAGCAACATCCTCAGCACATCTGAACACCTAATGAGACACCCACTTCGGTTGAGATGAATGCACTACAGCAACACAAGAGTCATATTCCTAACTCTCTTCCTCATGATACCACAAGACTCCAGCATGTTAAATAAAAAACAAACTCCCTATTCAACATCACTAACAACAGCCAATTTTAAAGTATTTTTAAACTTGCAACATTAATTTATACTACCAAACTTGTATTAAGTGGACTGGGACATTTCTCTAAAAAGAAGACAGAGGTAGGTTGAGAACGAAACCAAACCCTGCTTTCATTCTGGACTGCAGCTCATATAACATTTACATCTCTAATACAGTGTCAGACACCACTCAAGGGAGGTTCTTTGGACCTCAAATAACAGCTTCATGCAGAACGAGCCCTTTTAATTATGACACGCAAAACTAAATGTGTTAAACTGACAGCCAGAATCCCTGCCATGAACTAATAATGGTTATCTGAACTCCAGCATGGATCAGCACAGCAAACGGGCAATACACAGCAATTTCCACCTTCCACACCATCCCCAGCAACACACCACAACACCCAAATGACCAACCCTGCCATGAGCACACTGTAACAGAGCACTAAGAGATCCAAGCCCAGCAATGGAAGTCACTACAACATACTATCCTATCTCTGGCAACAACACTTCCACAAACCTCATCAACCTAGAGCAAGCAGAAGCTTGACTGCTACTGGTTCATGCCTTGGACTGATCTGATACCTCTGCAAAAGGTAACAACTCCACTACATAAATACACACAGAAAGCTGTGAACAGGATTTCAGGATTTTACTTGAGTCACAAGTAGAAACTAACTAAGCACCTCATAATAAGCAGGTACCACAGAGAAACAATGTGTGTAAAAGCATATCCAGTACACATCACAAAAATAAATTTCACTTCTGACAGATCCCCCGAATCTCTATTTCTGTAATCACTGATACACCTTAAACAGTGCAGATAATTCCAAATTTAAAGTTTTTGCCTCTCAAGAGCCAAGAAAAACCAGAAAGCTCAAGATATTTCATTGGTCATTTGGGGCAACAGGCATATGCTGAAATGCCTTCTGAAAATTAGGCTCAAGGGATACTAAAACTGGGTAAACAAATCCCTTAACATTAGTGGGGAAGCATCACAAATTTTACTTTTCATTCAAGGAGCTTCCCAAAGAACATAAAAAATTGGAAGATTCACTGATGTCTAACAGCACACACCTCAAATGGAAGTTATTCAAGTGCAGACACTTTATAAACACTGGCTATTCCAATATTTTAAGATTACAAGCAGCACAGTAATACCATGAAAGACTAATACACCATAACCTAGTCACCACAAACTATAGTTTGATTAAAGTCGAGGGTCATGCAAAACAATTTCTGCTTACAAAGGAGAAAAAAAGCTGTGCCCTTAACACAGCTCTGACACTATTGCTCCTTTTTCTATATATCCACAGCACCAAATTAGCACTCCCACTCAGAAGCTCCAAACAATTAAGCAAGATATGACAACTTAATCTCCCTGACAAAATCCTCTGAGCAAAAATAAGATTAAGTAAGAACAAGGCCATGTTGTTTAGCAATTCTCAATTTTCTTTTAATGTTTTGAGGAGAGCTTCTTGAAGACAAAGAACTTTAAGCAGAAGACTCTGTCAATGCAGTATTACTTACAAAAGAACTTGCACTGAAAGTTTCCATTACTCAGTTTAAAGTAAGGAAGATGAAGCTGCAGGCTGTTATGAACATAGGTAGTGCTATGCAGTGACAAATGCTTGCAACCTCCACCCCACCTAAAAAGCTTCCCTCATGTCAATTGAGCAAGCACCATTCAGAATGAGCAATTCCACAAGTACATGGCAGTGTAGAAATCTAAAAAAAGGAGTCTCTGTCACAAAACATGACTGCAATCCTGCAAAAAGGTTAGTCACAGTCCTAAGTAACACACAAATCCTTAATTAAAAGGCTGTGGGGAACGTCTAACCACATTAAAAAATGGGCAAGAACAAAAAAGGCCATGTATATCTCCCTTCGTAAATGTGTCTTAAAAACAGTAACTAAGAATATCTCAAATTCATATCTCAAAATGAAATACGACAGAACCATCAATCACTTCAAGGAGCTTCCCAAAGAACATAAAAAATTGGAAGATTCACTGATGTCTAACAGCACACACCTCAAATGGAAGTTATTCAAGTGCAGACACTTTATAAACACTGGCTATTCCAATATTTTAAGATTACAAGCAGCACAGTAATACCATGAAAGACTAATACACCATAACCTAGTCACCACAAACTATAGTTTGATTAAAGAATTCTGGAATATTTCTGTTTTCAGCAAGATCAGCTTTTTTTTCCTGGACAT
>WEIV01005246.1:54320-66142 GCA_013390005.1 Calyptomena viridis
TCTGTTTGTAGCAAGATCAGCTTTTTTGTCCTGAACATGTTATTTCTTCATCTCAAATGAGCCAGTTGATTTGAAAATATTCAGTATTAAAAGCAGCAATTGCTCAATAAACTTTGACATAACTTGAGAAATGATTAGCCTTAAGACAAACCACATTCTGAGTTCTGGACATGCTATACCACATACTTATTTATTACAGAACAGATATGCAACAAACATAAGGATTTTAATTTCATGCTTATTTGAATTTCAACTCGTAATTGTTTTTGAAAAGAAAAGATGCTAGCACCACTCAAAAAAACCCCACATCCAATCAAATTCTGTCACACAGAAGTTCTTCATTAAAATAAAGGAATGCTGGCCCAGAGCTCAGGATGGAAGTGGGGACAGCAAGAACAGACCTAGGATTTAATATATATAGTACTGTGGTTTAAATAAAATGGATTCCCAGCCTTATTTTGGGCTGGCCCACCTCAGCTTAACAAAGCTTAGCTCATCTTACCAAAGGTATTGTGCAACAGGGCTTTCAAGTATCTAAAGCGCAACAGGTGACAGACAACACAATTCATCTCTTCCCATTAAGTAATTCCTAAATATACCATAAAATTCAACTGGTCTTTCCTGGAATTTCCTTACTACAGGAAAATATGCCTATTCACAAAAGCTAAAGTTACGTTTAAAATCTCAAAATCTATTTTACAATTGTTTGATTGCCCAAGTGTCTCATTTTATTTGCCCAGTTAAATAAACACTCTCAAAAGGACTACACAAATCTGTAATCATTACTATAGGCAGTGTTTCGCCAGTAAAAACAGGTGAATTTTATGCCTCTTGAATTTGAAGAGGATAATATTATTTCTCGTACTAAAGCAAGAAGAAATAGCATTCTTTCAAAAGAAATGAGTGGTTTTAAAAATTTAGTCTGTGTTAATCTGTCAGCAGCAGGTGTCTGAGAGAGGAAACTACTCAAGTGACTTAAGTAGATGAGATCTGAACTCCTGACACTGTTATTCAAGGGAGACAGCTGACATGAACACACCAGCATACAGAACAACATAATTATGTGAAATAACCACAGAAAATGGGTAAAGTACATTACCTAACTTGTACAGCAGAATTTACACACAAATGTGTGTTATTTACCACACACCTTAATAAAAAAAGTATTCTTTGTGGCTTTTCCACTTTTGGGAGTGAATAGGTATGTTTGAAACATAAGAAATGAGATAAGCAGGACAGATCATAATTTTTCCCTGTTTTTGCTACTGATGGATAGGACTGACTGGTAACTTTGCTACTCCAACAAACTCTGTAACAAATTACCTAGAAAAGCACTGAAGAAGACTGTTGCTTTGCAGGACATAAAACATATTTAAGAAATCTAGGAAACCAAGGGAGAAGAACTATCTTTGTAACTGGGATGGAGGTATAAATCTGCTTCCTAAAAATATTTTCAGTAAGTCTGATACACCTAAATATATACAGCGGGTCAGATAAACTATTGGACATGCATTGGAAAAATAATGATAAAAAGTTTTGACAAAAAAAGACCTCCTGAAGATTGCTGCTGCCCCTCAGGACACGTGGAATTTAGCTCTGTTCATATTTCTGGCTGACTTTTCCTTGTCATGAAGCACTTGAATACTGTATTACATCTTTTTCTGAGTGATGACAGAAGAAGGATATTAGCATTTTTATCATACCTCTATTGTAGAAATGAAACAAGTTATGTTTTAAAATTGGAACAAAAAAAATTACAATATCCAACTTTGACATACTGTTCCTTTGCAACTCTCCTCTACAACAGCAGTCACAGAAAGGAACACACGATAATGTCAGAGTGCTGAGAAGGGTCTAATCAGAGGTCTTTAGGCCTCTTGTTTTCTATTAATTTCAAACAAAATGTAACATTGCTGCATGCATTGAAACGCAAGTCAAGGCCACAAGAGCTGAACAGACAGATCTTAACCCATCTGATAAAAAGAGAGAAGTCTCCTGGCAGTCATCCCCTCAAAAATTTATCTCCCTTTCCAGTGACTTGCAGGACAGACTTCCCAACTGGACATACCGAGGGGGAACCCCATCAATGTCCAAGTATCTGAGCAAAGGGTGTCCAGAGGATGGAGCCAGGATCTGCTCAGTGGTGCCAAGCCACAACAGACAACAGACAGAAACTGATGCACAGGAAGTTCCCCCTGAACATGAGGAAGAACTTCTTTACTCTGTGTGTGACTGTACACTGGAACAGATTGTCCAGAGTGCTTGTGGAGCCTCCCTCACTGGAGATATTCAAGAACCATCTGGACAAAATCCTGTGCAATGTGCTCTAGGATGGCCCTGCTTGAGCAGGGAGGTTGGACCAGGTGACCCACTGTGGTCCCTTCCATCCTGATCCACTGTCACTATTCCTGAATATCACCCTGCAAGTCTACTTCCAGTCAGCAGGCAAATACAATTTGTGCCTTAAAAGATGCATCTTGCTTCACAAGCTTGAAAGTAGGGAGTAAAACAAAACACTCCTCAAGAGGAAAAGGAGGAATGCAAAACTATGTAGGACAATTCCAGGCTATTTCACTGTTTGGTTTTTTTGCTGTTGAAGGTCTGAGAAAAAAATTCCACAGTAGGAAAAGAGGTGAATATCACATTCAAGAGATGTCTTTGAATAATTTAAAAAGTGTTTAAAATTTACAGAATCAGCAATTTATTTTAGAAGCTTACACTTCAATTTTTGTTCCCTATACCTTCAATGCCATAGGCTTTCCACTTATTCTGATTAACGAAATTCAAAATACTGTTCCACAAAGCAACAGTTTACAACAAAAATGTCAATAAATAAAAATTTTAGCCTACAGTACAATTTTAAGATTGCTCCCTGTACATACAAATGCAGGCAGAAAGCTCTGATTTCAGGAAAGGGAAAAAATATTCAGGAAAAAATTCGGTAAGCCACAAATGCTCTGCTTAGTATTTTTTAATAGGGTAAAATATTGAAGAGATACGGGCTCATGTCAAAATCTAGAAATGAATTCTCTCTATGATTAGGCTTGTGCTATCAAAGGAAAACCACACTAGTTCAGTAGGAAAACAAACTTGCACATGTAAAACAAGAAAAGCAGCACAGAAATAAAGAGCATCCCTACACTACTAGCAAGCATCATTGGGATAAAGGACCAGCTAGTGGACTCACATGCTTTTTTAGGGTAGTTGCACTGTTAAAAGCTAGGAATTCTGTTAAAGGTCTTCGAGAAAGGAAACAGAATCTTCCAATACTGAAGTTACAGCAGGGAACATCTGCAGTCAAGTACAGGAAAGTCTGGTGACCCCTTCATAATTCAAGAGACAACATTAAGACTGTATCAATCTTACTCTACATATAAAGAAATGCTTCTCTCTTTTTAAGTGCTACATTTAAGTACAGAAAGGATTCGCTTTTATACTACAACAAACAAATGACAAAACATAAGCATTCCTGTTGAGAACTGCCTTTCACTGCCAGTACAATTTTTTTTTAATGAAGAACAACATAGGGAACAATGTCTCTACATCAAGACGTTTTTCTCACAAAGTGCCCATGAAATTCCATAAAAGCCCAACTTTGTAAACAAATGCAGTTAACGCTGGGAGTTGGGTGCCATTAAATTACTATTTTCCACAGCGAAGTTATTTCAGTATCATCTCCTCTCTCAGCCAAAACACAGGCAGAGCTTTCTCTTCCAAGTTCTGTATACTTGTAATGATACTTGGCTTACTCAATATTTTATATTGAATAGATAAAAATGGCTGGGTAAACAAATGTAAACTGTCAATAAACAGTATTTCGCTTTGCAAGCAGCCATGTCTCAAAACATGGTCAAGGAATTAATTCTAATTGGGGGACAATTAGAGAATACAGAGCAAACCCAATAAAAAAAGCTACATAGTTTACAAACTGCTATCTTTACTACGGCCTAGAAGCAGGCACCTTATCAAAACTAGTAAATTTCATCACTTTTCACCTTCAAAAAGTTTAGTACAAGTTTAGTAAGCTGTATATTCCATTTCTGCAAAGTTAGAGGCAAGTAGAATATGTTAAGGCGGCATGATGCTCAGTAAAAACCATTCCCTTACGATTATCTTACGTACCAAAGACAAGGAAATTTACCAAATCTTGTATATAGTCAGTATTTTCCCCTTTCCAAAACATTAAATAAGCTTATATATAAAAGCTTACCAGGTCTAGCAGGTAGATTGACTTGAACACACAAGACTTACAATCCAAAAACTGAGTTTATGAGTTCTCATAACTAAAGTATGTTATTTCCTTAAACAGATCAACTAGAAATGGAAACCTTCAGAGAACCTATTTACAGATCTGAATTCTATATGCACAAATAATGTAAAAACAGTATGTGGAAGTTCCCAATGTCAAAATCCTAACAGCAATAGATTTTGGGAAGCAGCTGCATCAACAGGTTACAAACAGCACTGCTAATTAACATTTGATGCAGCTTCCATTTCAGAGCAAGTCTCCCACTAATACATCTTTACTCTAGCAATCTACACCAGATACTTGAATTTCATTAAGAGAAACAGAGTACTCCACCTAAATGCATAAAGACTTAGCATTTAATACCACCATATTAATATCACAATCCTTACCAAGTATGAATAATATAAAATTAGGAATTTGTATTGTCCATTCTGTGCCATTTAAAATGAAGCTCTGTAGCTACTTTTCAAAAGCAATTCTGAATACTAACATTCTAAACCTCTAAATTTAAAAAGTACATACACAAGACATATCCTTTATTGTAATTCTATGAGCACATACTTTTCAATTTCTTTTCTATTAGAGATCCTCACAAGACTAACACCAAAAAAAATGGTTATACAACTGATCCAGCAAAAACTATCAGGAAGTGAGGCCAGCAGGACCAGGGAAGCAATTCCTCCCCTGCACTCAGCACTGGTGAGGCCATACCTCGAGCACCGTGTCCAGTTCTGGGCCCCTCAATTTAGGAAGGATGGTGAGGTGCTGGAGAGTGTCCACAGAAGGGCAATGAGGATGGTGAAGGGATTGGAACACGACTCCTATGAGGAGAAGCTGAGGGAGCTGAGGTTGTTTAGCCTGGAGAAGAGGAGGCTCAGGGGAGACCTTATCACTCTCTACAACTGCCTGAGAGGAGGTTGTAGCCAGGTGGGGGTTGGTCTCTTCTCTCAGGCAACCAGCAGTAGGACAAGAGGGCACAGTCTTAAACTGCAGCAGGGGAGGTTTAGGTTACACATTAGGAAGAAGTTCTTCACAGAGAGAGTGACTGGGCATTGGAATGGGCTGCCCAGAGAGGTGGTGAAGTCACTGTACCTGGAGGTATTTAAGAAGAGACTGCATGTGGCACTTAGTGCCCTGGTCTAGTTGACAAGGTGGTGTTGGGTCTAAAGTTGGACTTGATGATCTCAGAGGTCTTTTCCAACCTGGCTGATTCTGTGATTCTATGAAATATCACCAAACATACTGAGCAAATAGAAAGCTACTTTCTATCTAAAACGTCTAAACAAAAGCAAACTAGTAAGATTTGGAAGAAAGTTTTTATTAACATCACAAAACAGAAACCTACTTTTTCCTACTTTTTTTTTTTAAATCCAGAGAAAAGCTGCTAAAAGGTGAAT
This sequence comes from Calyptomena viridis, assembly GCA_013390005.1. Lineage (NCBI taxonomy): Eukaryota > Metazoa > Chordata > Aves > Passeriformes > Eurylaimidae > Calyptomena > Calyptomena viridis. The sequence goes on from WEIV01005246.1 coordinate 59,967, forward strand.
GGTCCTGGAATCAGTCAATCTATTTATCTTAAAAAACAAACCAATGACCAAACCCCATCTCCTTCAGAGCCATCCAAACAGCCAACATTCAAGGAACAAGGAAGTGAATCATTATTTCTACACTGGGTGTTGTGGGGTGTTCAAAGCATATTTCATGGACAGCTTACTCTCCTTTGTGATCAGACTTCTGTCATCTCAGCTTTGACAGTACAGTTACGGTGAGGAAACAGTTTTCATAGTAATGAATAGTTACTTAACAGTAGTTAATACTAATACATAGACATAAACTATTCCAGCTTCTTCCTCAACTCTCCACTACATCTCATTACTTTCACACTTATTGCTTTCCACCTATGCTGCAATTTCCTCTTTACAATGCACATTGCTGAGGCAGCTTCCATTCTCTTGTACCTGCCTTAACAGCCCATTTATTTCTGACTGCTGGTCAATAGTCACACTAATTTAATCAGCAGCGAGCCTCCTGTCCTTCTCTACAGCCAGGGTTGCTAATACAGGCACCTAACACTGATCTCAGTTTAGGGCTGTTTGCTGTCCCTTTGCTATCAGGACTCTGAACTCCTTCAGAAACCACTGGAAACAAAGCAAGCCCACACTTCATAACAGAAGCTCCCACAACAATCTCAATAAAAACAGGAACTCGTTATTTAAAGTATTCCATTCAGTCTCTTAGAGCAGTAGGATCTTTAATCTTAGAAGTGTATTAGAGTCAGTAACAGTGGTCCCTGACAGTATTCTTAATTGCCAATTAAAAAAAAAACAAACCAACACCTGCAAAAGAAACATTCACAAAGCTTCAATTATACTCTGGAATTTAAATATCACAAGGTATAAGCAAATTTCATGAAAGTAGCCTACACAGCACAATAACACACAATTCAACAAAAGATTTCATGCTATGTACATTAACACTCTCCACCTGTTAAACAATCCATTAAAATCATGGCATGAAGCAAACACACTTTTAAAGTATCTTACACATAAATATACTGAGATAGACAGTATTTTTTCACAATAAAAAAAAAATTGAGTACAGGTAGCTTAACTGAACTAACCCTTTTTTGCATTAAGTTCTACTATGTGTCTTAGTGGGTCATTCCGCTTTGTACATTCAGTTAGAAACACCCTTTTCCCTTTTATTACCAATGGTTGCATCTCGCATTTTTACTCCTAAATAATATATATGCATCTCCCTTACAGTATTCCCAAAGCTACCCTACTGATCTGGTCTCTTTGTTTTCTTTCCCATGCACTAATACCACCTCATTTATGCATTTAAAAAGACCCACAACAGTCATCCATGCTCTCAGTCTATCCATCCTTTAAGCATAAGAACCCTCAAACCTTTGTATTTCCCTTTTTCTTTAATGGAAACATTTCTTCCACATCTACAAGGCCCTTCATAGTTCTATTCCCCATAAACAATGATGGCTTTAAGTCCCTATTTGTTACTGTTAAGAAACTTCACACTTGAGTTGGTCTCATAAGACCCCCTAATCTCTTCAAACCCCACACTTGCCTATAGCAGCTGACCTATAAATACAAGATGCACTGAGGGGGGGAGCTGTTCATTATGTTTTAAACACTTGAATACAGAGACAATGTCCCCATGCACAAGGACCTGAAAGCAAGAACAAAGTTAAGGCAGTTTTCTGACATGCTGGATGTACAAGTACTCTTAGGAAAAGGGATGTGACAAAAACTTGCAAGTACTCCAGTGTGTTTAGCCCAAGGTAAACTTGGAAGTCTCTCTCCAGAGAACGACCATCTCTGCCTGTACTCTCTTTGCACAGAAACCATGCAGTAAGCAACTTTGAAAAATGCTTTGTTTGCACTGTATCACTGTGGAGGGCTTACCCATAACACGTTTTAAAACCTTAATTGAATTTCTTACCATGGATTACAGTTCTACAAACACAAAACATTCTGCCATGAACATTTCAAAAATAAGCTGTAACAACAAATACCTTTACAGAAGTACCAAAGATATTAGCAGGAGGTGGTTCTACCATTGTTGAGTTATTAATTTTCAATTAATTTAATTACAGCTCTTACATTTTAATAGTGTATACTTAAATCTTTAAAAGACATTTAGCCCCTTGCCTTTTCCACAGAGAAGTGAACCAGTCATGACTAAATCACCATGCTACACCAGTGAATCTTCCTGTTTCACTTCAGAGCAAAAATCACTAAGAGATACAGAGGGGTACTTTCTAAACCTTGACTTGAGGGGGAGAGACAAGGTTAAATCAGCTTTATGTTTAGTATTCATACCCTAGATTTCTGTCCTAACTTGCTTTCTGAGGTATCAGAGAAAAACAGATGGTTTGTTTGGGACCTTAATACAGTTTTGGAAAATAAATTCTAGAGATGTTTCCATGAGGTTTGTTTTTTAAAGTTTAGCTAAATCATAAGAAGGATGTAACACCCATGTAGCAGTTGCAAATCAAGGACCACCAATTTTAAAATAATGCATGGCAACTGCAAAAAATTAAAAAAAACACTTTTTTCTTCCCCTCAGAATGAAAAAAGAAAACAAGCAGGACAACTACAGTAGCATCAAAGCCAATTAATACTCTTCAGTCATACTAGGGCTTCGATGAAAAATCTTAGCACTTCAGTAATTTTTCTCTTTTTTCATGCTATGTCTGTAACTGCAAAACTAAGTGAATACCAAAGCACTTCAGTGTAATTCAACAGACAGAGAACATGGTAAATTATTTTGTCCTTTTGCATATTAGCAATATGCAAATATCCATTATACCACAGCATTTCACTTATATTCTAACACCTACCTTCAATTCATACGTTCAGACATATTCGGTAAATCGAAGACAAACTGATATCCTGCTGCCCACATCTGCTCAGCTTTGTTTTACTACATACCATACACAGGATTTAACACAACTTTGGCTGTTTTGAATATATTTGACAAAGATGAAACTGCAACCAAACTAATGGTACTAACAACACACAAAAATATTACTTATTTCCATTAAGTAGTACAAACGTTCAGCTTTTAAAATTAGTAATTTCCCTCAGACTGTTGAAGACTACTTCCTTCTTCCAGTCTATTAACACACGATGTGCAACGACTGCTTTCAGATCATAACAAATGAAACTTTCCCCTGTGCTAACAGTCTGGAGAAGCTACAGTGGGATAGCGTTCCTTCCATTTACAAAATTACAAATAATGCATTTTCCTTCACCCTCATTGTATACATCCACACTTCAGATCATTCCCCAACTACTAAATCCAGCTGGATCAGAAAGAACTTCACAAGGTCTTTCCTACCTTAAAAACAATTCCAACACACAAATAAGCAAATATACTCCCTACACAGAGCCTCATCCTCCAGATGTTTTCATATATGCATAACTCCACTAAATGTAGCTCAGCTGAACCAGAAAAAATTACTGACTGTAGCAAAAAATAAGCAAAATTGCAAGTGTATGTAGGATGAGTATCTCTGGACAGGTGAACAGGAAATGAAAGAGGACACCTCTGTATCCCAAAAAGTAGCACAGAACAGCAGCCTACAGGCACTGTACATGCATTTAATCCCAAGATTACTACACTTCCACTTACGATCAGTTATAACAAAAATCAGTGTACAGACAAAAAATACATGTTTTTATAGTCTATCTATACACTTCTATGATATTATCAGCAGTCTACAGAGCCTTTGCATTAAGCCAAAGGAAGAAAAACAAATAGGAATTGTAACAACAATTGGGTACCATAAACACATCTGTGGTGTGGAACTCATATTTTCTGAAAGGTACTTGACAGTATTTCCTTTATTTTACTGTAACTATTATATCAGTAAAACTACTGCAGCAATAAATATATCTGTACACCACAATTTTGTTATCTTTATACAGCAAAAAGCACTGATTTAAAGCTCCAAGTTCTCTACTTGAATACTTCACTTTGTAACTTGATACAAAGATGAAATGCCAAAACAGAAGACATTTTTCCAAGTTCAGACACTAAGTACAATTTTCTAAACTGCAACTGTTTTTACTTTAACTCTCTATTACATGGAAGACCCTACTCTTTCCTTTTTCTAGGAAGTGGGGATACAATACAGTATCAGTTAAAAAATACTGGGGTTATTACTACTGTCTATAATATCCTGTAAAAACACAGAAAGCTGACTTCTTCAAGCTCCTGTCAAAAAAGGCTCTAGACTATGTGCTTTGATTATCATTTTCTGATTAAGAGTTCTACAGAGCAGCTAAATATAAAGCAGCATTTTTTTCATTTCTGATGGGGTTTAGTCTATGAAGCCTGTACCTACAAAGTATAGGCACCAGAACATACAAAGATACAAAAAAGCATCCAAAACAGCCAGTATTTATTGCTAATGAAAAATCCAGAAAATTATTTCATGTTATCCAATGTTGCAGTATGTCTAAAGTAAACGCGACATACCAGTTTAAGAAGTTTATTTAATCTCTGGGGTTATAAGGAAAACTATCATACCTGTAAAAATCAGAAAATTAATAAGTGTTAAAATGCCTAAATGATTGCTTCCAGTTAAACTCACACTTTGGTTTCACTGCAGTCTTCCAAGCACAGTACAAGGCACATTTAGAGCAAGACTCATCACCTGAGTGATAATGGCTAAATTTTAATATTAGCAAGAAATTAGTAATTGCTTAAATAAAGGTTTGTTAAAGGTAACTCACCACCATCCCTCTCTCTAACCCTGTGTGTATGCACACTTTTTGCTTTACTGTGCCCTGTGTTGTCACCATATTTGTTTTCAGGGCTGTCAGAGCGTCGCAGCATTTTATTTGGTGGTGAAGGATCTGTGGTGTCTCGCATCTTGTCATGACGGTGATCACCACCACTGGGGTGACTCTTGGATGAGTACTTAAGAGCCTGAAACAAATCACAAGAAAACAGGTATTTACATTAGAGATGAAGTTTTGAGACTCATGTTAAAAAGTTATTTCTAGATTTTACATCTCTTTTGAAAACACTTAAAAAAGTTAATTAATTTTCATCTCTTACGTAAAAAAGCCAGCATTAATCTTTCTTTCTGGTTTTAATTACCTACATTAAAGCAACAAGTTCTAATTACAGAACTCAAACCATTTTCTTCCACTATCATATCCAATGTAACACTTGCTGTAAAGAAAAACCTAGTTTTTCTATCTTTTCACTGATGGGCTACACACTTTCAGCAGTAAATGGGCCACAGTTCTTTTGCACTTTTGGAGAAGCACAAGCCTCCACTTGGTATTAAGAATACAAACTGAAAGCTACGCTGAATCAGCGTGAACTTCTGACTAGACCACACTCTAGTCCAGACTGTTTGATTTCACCATTACCTTGAACTTCTGCAATGTCTTTTCCAGTACTAGCAACTCTCTTAACAGATGTAATAAAAAAAAAAAATTCTGGGTGGCCAAAACATGTAATGTAATGATTTGTTTTTACACATTTACCAAAAATTACATGTTCTGCTTCACTTTGACCTATTTGGTTTTGCAGTGTAAGCTCCTGAATGGCAAGTGTTTACATTTACACAAACTGTCACTGACAGCTGCCTTGGACTGCTGTACTGCACTTCACAGTGATACAAAGATAGAAATGCAATAAAACAGTTCAATTCAGGGTCTAAGGAGAGCAATGTCACAACATAAGGCTTTCCACAGGCTCACACCTAGAACTGCATTTTTCAGTAGACATAGCAAAGAAATAAGAGTATCCACCTCACAAAAAGCGAGGTTATTGTTAGAAGCTCAAGGATTTTATGGTTTCTGAACATGCCTGGCAGCTGGCAACTGCAGAAATTAAGCCTTACTGTCAACCCCAAGTTGTTCAGGGTCTAAACCCATGCCCTGCTCAGGTTACAGCCCACAGCAGCAGTTTGGGGGAGAAGAGAGGACTTTGGGGAGGGGGGTGGGGGGCAAGAACAAGACGCCTTTTGTTTTCAGAAGGAAAACACTCACCTCCCCCTGGTTCTCCTCTCCACCGCAGGTGACCCCGGCTCGCTCTTCCGCCCCTCACACCCCCCCCCGACTCCCAGGCCCGAGCCCACACGGGTCGCACTAGGCCGCTCTTGCTCGCCCCGGCTCCGTAGGCCTCGGCGGAGCTCCGGGGCCCCGCTCCCTTCGCCGCGGCCGCCGCCACCTCCCCGCCC
>WEIV01005246.1:66880-107594 GCA_013390005.1 Calyptomena viridis
CGGGCCCGGGGGGCGGCGGGCGAGGGGCCCGTCCTGGCCCCGGCACAGCGCTCCGGGCCACCCCGGTGTGTTCCGCGGTCCCCCAGCACTCGGTTGTGCCGGCGACATTCCCCGCTGCCGGGGGTACTTGCGGAGCCCCTCCCGGGACGCGGTGGTGCCCGGCGACAGGACGAGGAGCGATGGCCGTAAACTAAAACATGTGGAGTTTCACCTCAACGTGAGGAAGAACTTCTTTATGTTGAGGGTGGCAGAGCACTGGAACAGGCTGCCCGGGGAGGTTGTGGATTCTCCCTTTCTGGAGACATTCAAAACCCACCTGGATTTTCCTCGGGTGTTCCTGTATCACCTGCTCCAGGTGAGCCTGCCTTGGCAGGGGGGTTGGACTGGAAGGTACCCGGAGGTCCCTTCCAACCCTAACAATTCTGTGGTTCTTGGTCATTTCTGGCCAGACCCGCGAAGTCTGAGGTACAAAGTATTATCTGTTCAGGATCGTATTACGGTACTATAAAATACACTAGAAATACTTCGATACCGTTGTCATCATGGTATCATGAAACCTTCTGGTATCATAGGAGCCAGAAGGTTTCAGTTAAGGTAGGAGTGCAGATGCCAAATTTTGTCCTGTCCCCTTATTGAAAAGGGAGGAGACATGGCACATCGGAATGGCTCCGTCTGTGCTCTCGCAGCATTCCTGGTAACGCTCTTAGAGATTTTTTGTTCTGTTTTTGTTGTGTTTTTCTTTTATTAGAGTGCAGAAGGCTTTTGCTGAGCACGAACTTCAGGGAGCAGTGGCAGAGCTCAGGGAGAGAGAGCAGGATGACTCAGCAGGGAGCTGTTCTTCAGGGTTACAATAATGAACTAGTTAAATGCATTGAAGACTTATGTATGCAAAAAGAAGAGCTGAACAAACAAATCCAGCAAGCAGAAGAGGAAAAGAATAAACTCCAGCATGAAATCCAAGTCCTGAGTGAACAGCTGGAGCGTGTATGTGAAAACCTGGCCCAAAAGGTGGCTTCACGGAATGAGCTTGATAAAATTCTTGCTGAAACTGAAGCTGCTTACATGAAGATTTTGGATAGTTCTAGAACTTTACTTAATGTTCTGAAGAAGGAAGTTGGAAGCTTAAGGCATTCACCAGATCTGAAAACCAATGTAACGTGAAACAGTCAAATGTTTGGACTCTACAGTGCTAACATTCCACTAGGTGAGAAATGTGGTTTGCCACAGAACCTTACAGCAACAGTGTAAGCAAAGAGGGATTTTCTTCCAACCTTTCTGTATGTTTTATTATTATTATTTTTAAATGCACTAGAAAACAGATTAAATAAAGTTGCTGGTTTGGTTAAGAAAACTCTAATTACTTAAACACTACAAAACTATATTGCAAATCGGTAGTAGAGTCAGATGTGGGACTGTCAGTTTTGGGACGGTGACACTTCAAGACTTTCTGAAGACAAAAAAAAAAGCATATTTTGTTGATTGGCTTCAGATGGCAGGTGGTAAATTGCTGTTTGAAAACTAGTGGATGCAAGTAGATCAGATAGAGCTTCTTTTCAGTTTACAAATGGTTAGGCTTTACTGTTGGACCAAGTAGAAATGAACTATTTAACTTACACTTGGAGCTTGGGATTCTGTCTGATGAATGCATAAAGACAGCCCTTGTTTACAGTCATCTCTTATCTGGAATAATGGAGGGATAAGGTGAGAAAACATGATGGATGCGGAGCATGGAGGCTTAAACTTTGAGGCTGTATGTGGTTCATGCATCTTCCAAATCTATTCTCAAAAGCCTTGTTTAGGAAAGAGACATGCTGTAATGGAAGACAGGTTTGGTGCAAGTGCAGATACCTCCTTGATGCAGGGCACAGGCAGCTACACCATGTAAGCTTGGACTACTAATTCACATAGCAGAAAGGAAAAGGTGACTGTTTTAATAGTGGCTGGAAGTCCTGAAAAAATTACTGGAGTTCAGTTAAAAATACAGAGGTAAATACAAGGCCGAAGAAGATAATCCTGGCTAAAAGCCAGTAATTTCTGGAAACCTTTTAACTCCTTTTAGCTCTATACTGATCTATTAAATAATTGTAATGAAGTTGTAAAGAATAGTGAATATCCCAGAATAGTAAGAAATAAATCCAAATGAAAGAAGAAAATGAGAAATGGTTTCCCTCTGTCAGCCATTCTTACAGATGATATTAAAATATAACTTAGTTTAGAGATCAGGGAGGACGTAACAGCATGGCAGAAATCTCAATTTAATCCTGTTTTCTATTTCTAGTCAACCTCTCTGTGGTTGCGTGTGTGTACATATACAGGCATTTTGTCCTGCTCCTTTGTGTGTTGTAGCAGTGACTATTTTTAAGTTGTATCTCGTAGTCAAATCTTCATTCAGTACCAATTAACTCCATTGAAAGGGGTGCAGCTGTAATCTCCTTACTGGATAATGGTGTGTTTCTCAGGTGCAAGTATGGAGGCTATGTAGATATGAATAGTTTCAATAATAGCTCTTCACCAATAATAGGAAGCAAATTTTATGTTTCTGGTTGCCATGCTACATCAGGGATTAGTGTGACCAAGCTAATCACAGTTTACTTATATAGTGTTTCCACTGGCTTCCCTTGGGTAAAGCTGTGGTGATAAAATTAGATAATCTCAGGGGTACTGCTGCTGTGGTAGTACTACAGCATTCAGGACCCCATGTTTATGTTACACAAAAACTTTAGTGTTTTTAATAGCAAGATAGTAATTTCTTTGACCAGATGTTTTATGACATTGTCTTCCCATAGACTGGTAGTAGTAACTGATTTACATCAAAATAGGAAGACTCGGGAGAAAGTATTAACTAAAGAGCAAGAACTTTAAGTTGCATATCAAAACAGCTCCTGCTTATTATCTGCAAGGGAACTCAAAATTGTGTGTGAAAAAGAATTTGTTTCATAGCTCATTTATAGAGAACAGTGCAGTTAATTTCTTGTATAACTCTCGCACAATAATTACAGGTCTCTTTGCCTTAGAATAATCATAAATAATGTCTCTTGTTCTACTGAGGCTGTTAAAACTAAAGAAGTTCTAAGAGAAGCCTTGTAAGTCTTTAAAGAAGTCTATTCACAGTCATTGTTATATCTAATTGTAGCTATTACAATGTCAAAAGTAAAATACTGAAGATGCTTGAATTTTTTGTTACAAAACTAAGGGGAAGACGTAGCTGCTGACTGGTATTTGCACACACTGGGGCCTCCTAACATTCAAGTAAAAAGTTGAAATACTATTAAAATTCCATTCAGTGATCCCAATCTGTAAAATTTCCACTTAAAATCAAATTTACAAATGAGGAGAAATAATATATCTTCAGGGCTTGCCTGTTTGTAGAACAACTAGTGTTAATATGGCAGTCATTGCACACCTGCAGAGTTATTACTCCAAAAATAGTGCTTACCACTGTATTCTCCATTGACCCAAATGAACTTGCTGTATCCTTCTATTCAAGTGGTAAACCTTTTTCACTGCTTTTTCAGACAGTATAAATCTTGACAGAAATAGATTTTGTTAAACAGCTTTAGCTTGTTTAAAATAAGAGACATGTAAAGTCAGTTGGTACACAGTATTGCTAGAAGAGAAATGATAATTTGCAGATTGCAACAGCTCTGTAGGGCTGGTCTGCAGCAGAAAAGTTACCTGAAGTAAGGCAGGTTGTAGGCTTAAAGCATCATACTTATTCCTGACTTGATTTTTAAATTGAAGCTACATGACTTAGATGTAAATGAGTTAAATCTGATACTTGAGTTCTTATGATGTAGGAGCCTTGATGACAAAAGTTGGGTTCCCAAATTGTAGTGCCTAATATAGAGTGCTGTGTTGGGCATCTTGTATCTTATTTAATATGTGAGCACATGGAGTTTTTGAAACTCCTACCTATGCTTCATTCAAAGATCTAGTGAAATGCATCTAGAGCACTGATCTAAAGCTCTGAGTTTATGTAGAGGAACCTGTACCTGCTTTCCAAGTAACATAACACAACTGGATGAGATATGATGAGTCCCAGATTTTATAGCAATGCTTCTTAAATACATACCCAGCACTTACAACTCTAGTGTAATCAACACGTTTTTCAAAATATTTGACTGTTGACTTCTTCCAAGTAAACTAAATTTATTATGTATGATAGTTTGGTGGCTATCAAAGAAACTGCTTGTGGGTGGTATGTTGAAGTAATTTTCTGTGTGGAAGTGGCGATAGGAAGCACTATGTGAAGTCCCACTTAGCAGCAGCCATTCACAGTGCATAACTATCTCTTTTGGAGGTGCTTACCCTGCAGTCCAGGTACCTCCCCACATGCAGTTTCTGCTAATCACCTTACTGAAATGGAGATGAGTGGACCGGGGTTGGCCCTAGTTTTTTGGGATAGAGAATAAAAAGGAAGTATGATGTGAAGTTGTGGTTCAGCAATACTGGAGCATGAGGGCATGTGATATTGTGGATATGGGTGGAGTTTCTCTTAATTCTTGTGTGCTTTAAGTGTGCTTGTACTGAGCTGCTGCCTACAGTTCTTGCTATGCAATAAATCAAATCTTAGAAATCATCTGAAGTTCATCTGCAGTCTGGACTTTCTCCCCCTTTAAGCCTACTGACAAGTCAGCCACAGAGGCAACCTACATTTTGCTTTCTCTTTCTGCCTTTTACTTCTTTCTGGCCACACTAACATGCATGGCTGGCTGCAGAGTGGCGATTTGCAGCAGCAGGCTGTGGAATCTGAGCCTCCTATGTGCTGGGTAAGTGTACTGCCAAGCTCACACAGGATGCAGTGCTGTTGTTTCCTGCCCCGGTTGCTCTCCTATGAACAGTCATCATTTAACTACTTGGGTTATAAAGAACCCTGAGTTCTGTCTATATTTGATGTACTCCATGTGTGCATCAGATTGACCTTGGAGAATTTTGGCAGAGGGATGGTGGTTTTTTGACTCTTAATTTAGTAACTGCAAGAGATTTGTTAAATCATACTGGGAATTCTTCAGACTAGGAACACTAGGCATCTTCAAATACCCAAAGATGTCCTTTCAAACAATGAAGCAAGCTGTAATCTTAACTCAGATGACTGAGTCTTGGATTGCTGTTTCAGAATTGCCTCAGTTCCATCTAGCTCTTGTGGTATATGTGTCCCACTCCAAATGGATTAAGTGGATTAAGCTAAATTAGAACAAGGTGCTTGTAATTCTGTAACAAGAACATTCAAAAGATTGTTAGCAAAAGGATCAAATGTCTATAGTTAATTCATCATATAGATGAGTTTTGTGCAGAAGACCAATATCTATTACTCCTTTGATTTTGCTTGTTAGCAGAAATTTGAGTGAGAAGGTGTAGCTTGTGGCAGTTGCCTTAACTTTAAGTAGATCTCAGGCTCTTGGGTTTTTTGCAAGAAGTAGACAAAACAGGTCTTCTTATCTATATATTTTTCTCCTATTTGGTAGTGAGTGAAGAAATATTAATACTGGTTTGTGTGTATGTTAGTGGGGGGTTTTTAATGTATGAATAGGCAAGTTTTAATGAAATTCGAGTGCTTTTTTAGTTTTAGTGTATGTGTGTATTTTTAAATACAGATGTATAGGCGTGTAGAGGAGCAGGACAGACTAGCCTTTGGTTTAGTTCACCAGTTGTTTTGTCAGTGTCATATTGCTGGCAGGGAGTCAGGCTGCTTCTTGGGTGTCTGTTCTGTGCCTTTTTTAAACTGGGAATGAATTTTTTCATTCTTTGTCCCTCAACTGCTTGTAAATCTCCCTAATTTGTTGCCCCAGAGTAGTCCTTTATTGTCGTCTGCCTCAGCTGGTTTTCAGATGAAGTTTTGCTCACTATTTAGCTGTAAAACCTAGCTACTTGCATGTTAGCTGTTAATACAACATGGAGAGGTTCAGGCTTGCAGAAAAGGGAGCTATATATTGTTTGGTCATTCATAAATTTAGCTTGTGGGATTTGTGTGAAAAGTAGCTCAGTGCTGTAGTTTGATTTTACAAAAATATGGTGTTAGTAGAAGTGAGGCTAGTGGAATACTACCATTTTGTAATGGTTTCAAAAGTAGTTTCACAGGATCTTGTGGGGTGGAACAATCTGTGTGTTTTTTCTGTCTATTTGTGCAAGACTGTGGATATGCTGCAGTAACTACTACAGAAAATTAGTAAATTTTAGTACAAACTTACTTAGAAGCAGCATTGAAAAAAATTATGTAAAATCTTTGCATTTTGGTTATAGCGGGCCTGTTGTTTCCTACATGGTTTAAAGCTGGTACTATTCGTAAGTCTGCTTGATTTGCACGTCATAAATGGGAAAATCTGACTTTTGGAATAGGATTCATCTATATTAGAGGAACATAGGCACCTGTAGACAGAGATTGCATTCAAGAAAAGGCATTTGAACAAAAGTCCTGTCAGTCTTCCTCTTGGAGGTGGGATTGGTCATGATTCCATTGACTGTGATGGGAGCTTCAGCTTCTCTCACAGCTCACGTCAGGGCCTGTGAAGTTCCGTGGGATGGCTTCTCTCTGCTCACCACCACTTGTGTACGTATAGAGTACCTGTTACTGACCCTGAAGGATTTAGAGCAGTATTGAGTGTTCTCATTTATTACACAGCTTCCTGGCCAGCCTGAAGCAAGACCACAGGGGCATTAGGTAGAGTCTATAAAACAAAGAGGCTGAACAATTTTAACACTTGGATGAATGATTAACATTATAATACCTAATAGACTGGTCACAGAGCTTTTTAAAGTTAAATCTTCATAGGTGTTATTTTTTGAGCTTCATATGCGTAGGTTCTTCTGCTTCAGTGAGAGCTCACACAATGGGCTTGAGGTTTTCCATTGATACGTGGTATATGGGAACACTTCTAGAAAATTATTTACATCATAGTCCATGAGAGATCTGGAACTTATATTTTTTTTTAAACCAATTCATAGACTTGATTTAGTTGAACGTAGTAGAAAATACAATATTTATTTCCTAAAGGCTTTCAAGTCTCCCTATCTGAATTCTGAATTAGATCAAAGTATTATTTGTAGTAGTCTCTTTTTGTTGTTATATGGTTATTGACAAGTTGATACTACTTGGAAACCCGTTCTGATCGGGCACGTCTGTCAGTTCCTGACACAAAATCCTTTTCATATTCTGCAAGCTTAAATTTTTTTAAAGCCTGTTTTTCCTTATACAGTAAGAACACTTTGAGTTGAATATCAGCATGACAGACTCATGCAGTGAATGTTTTTTTAATATAGTTAGTATTCAGGGCTGAATCATATTTTGTCAGGTGTTTGAAAACAAAGAAAACCTAGCAGTAATTCCTCATATGCTTATGCAGTTCTTCAATGACAGAAATCTTGCTAGACATTTGTGTTGCTTACTGCCTGATAGTGAGACTAATTCCTGTAACTGATGAACCCAAGGTACTTTTTTTTAAATACTGGTCCTTCTTCAAGTATTGTTGCTAGCAGAAAGGGAATGGATACTTCTTCCCAGGAGAGCGTGGGGCAAGAGGAGCTGCCTTTTTAGTAGAGACCAGCCATCTGTGGAAAGAGGGGAGTATCTTTGTTAACTTGGTTCATGGTGAAGTGATGTGAGACAATTCAAACAAACTGGTTAGAAAGGTCGTAGTTTGTTGTTGCAAGGTCCACTGAAGCAAGCTGAAAAAGAGAAAACCCAGTCCATGCTGTAGATCACAAGGAATGCGATCTGATCACAGCCAGGTTATCTTTGCATACAGGAGCTCAGGTACAGCTGGAAGTGTTGTAGCTGCTGCAGTACTGGGCTCAAGCAGGGTTGTTTTGCCCTGCCAAAAAGCAGTTGACTATGTGGGACACACGAAATTTGGTACAGTCTGGAGTCACTGGACTTGTTAAAAAAGCGTGACCTCTTCCTGTTGTTTAGACTTGAAGAATTCTGTGGTCTAATGATATGTGACATGAGATATGACTCTGTGAGAAGGATATTTAATTAAAATCCAGTTCTCTGTAGTGTTTTTTGTCTGAAGTCTAAAGTGTTGCTTTAGGTTCAAGTGTTGAAATACCTGTGACCAAAAATATAGATGTCCAGGTTCCACTGAAGCCCACAAGCCTGTAAGGGGTTCTTATTCACTGTGTAGTATACGAAGTTCCTGGTCAAATGCAGTCTAATCCTTCAGTCAAGTTGCAAGTTTTGTGGCTCCCCTTAGTAGTTTAAATGATTTGCAAGAAGTGTTGCTTGCTCAGCTTGGAATGTAGTTTCGGTTTTTTGTTTGTTTGTTTTTTTAATGAAGTATTCCATTGAGGCCTCCCGTGGCACTCTGCCATACACATTCATGTTGTGCATGTGAATATGTTTCCTTTGGGAATGTCAGAAGGAAACTACCTGTGCAGCAGCAATTTAACTGAAACTCAGTTTCATGCCACGCTGGTTTTGTTTTTTAATTTTTTCTTAAAATGACACATACATAAATAGATATATTTATATAGGATATATAAACAAATTCTTCCAATGAACAGATCACAAAGTTCATCACAGAGAATGTTAATATCTTTATCCCCCTTGATAGACAGTGACACTCAGTAGTAATCTGTCCAAAATTAGAGACAGATTTGGGAATGGAGGCTTTGCTTTTTCAGCCTCAACTGAATGCTCTGACTTGGACTGCTTCTAAGGGATTCATGTCCTGTTTGGTGTTTTGTCATAAACCAATGAGATTATGCATTCCCAGTCTGTGTGTTTTGGGAAGGGATAGCTGATTAGATCCATATTTTTTTTTTATTACTCCACATTGCATGCAGCATCATGAGGATGTTTAAAAGTCTTGCTTCTTTCTCCATGGATGCACCCTGCATGACAAAGCATCCCAGCTCCAGAGCAGCTATTCTCACTTTCCAGATCTCTATCCAAGCACCTACTCACAGGGGCCTGACTGCAGGAAGTGGGTCAGAGGAACAGGAAGAACTTTTAATGCTAGTTGTTAATCAATTACTTTTCAGAAACCTAACCTTTTTCAGATAGCTTGTCTTCATAGACTCTGCTGTTTTATTAGGCTTCTCATTACCTGAGCGTGACCTATGTTGCAAAATTATAAGCACATGGTAAGACAGAGTAGAGTGTGCTACAGTTAAAAAGTTACGTCAAGACATGGTATGTATTCAGTCATGTTCTTTGCAATCCTGCTCTATTTTACACACTGATCTATTCCCCAGTAAGGTGAGATAGACTAGAGATAAACTTTGCAGATACCTTTGAGTGCAGAGAGCAAGGAGGGGCAATTAAAAGTCTTCATACCGTGAAATCTCTGGGTACCGACAGTGTCTGCACAGACCTTTGCAACGTTTTAAGGAACAATTGGTTTTCCTCCTGTCTGGGGTGACAATGCAAACAGTTTTTGAAAGAGGACGGTAGCTCAGTTATTTTCACACTAGTTAAAGTGCTGCTGGTTTGCATAAAGGTTTCTGCTTTTATTTACTGATAGCAAAGTCTTGGTGACAAACTGGTTCCTCAAATCTTGTTTTATTAGAGTGCATCATTTCATCTCTGACAAAGAGCAGACTTCTGATAACGTAGTCAAAGATCCTGAGGGAGGGCAGTATCTGGTACTGGCCTCCATCAAAGAGGAGGAAAAGCACAAAAGGATGAAATTGTTGGCTGTGGTCTGAATTGAGTGGGGTTGCTTACAAAAGTAGCAGGTGAGAGGGCTTTTTTGATTTTTTTTAACTTGCTCTCTCCTACATCATTACCAGGCTGAGTAGGAAAGGAATTTTCCTCCTCTGTAAAGGTATGAATAATGGGATAATTTGCTCCACAAAAAGCCAATTCCACATGGGAGACAGCTAAAGCTACCCCATGGGAGCTTTATTTTTTGCTTCAGAAAAATTTTCATAATGGAAATTCTAAAGCCAGTGGCCATTGAAGGGAAAAGAGAAACAACAAAATGCCATGTTTGCTTGCCATTGCAGACCAGTTAAGTCTTCCAATAACTTCACTCCTATGTGCAGTTTGTTGGTTACAAGTACTGCCTGTCAGAAACATGGATTTTTGGTCTCAGACCTGTGAGTCCAAAATTCTTTTTTTTTTTTTTTTTAATTTTAGATAAGCGGAATAAAGCAGTGCAAATTGTTTCTTATATAGGTATGAAATTTGTCTATAAGTGTTAGTGGAAAGACCTTTTCACTGGCTTAGTATGCCATGTGTTATGGCACTGTTATCCTACTGATGTAGCTGTAATGAAACTTGATTCTCAGACTTTGGGATAACCTTTTAACTTAGATTAACTGGTTTATATTTTATAGTTTAGGTGTTGGCAAAGTCAGAAGCAAGCAAACTGTTACTGGATTTTGCAGTGTAAACTTCTAATTCTGGAGTTGTGGCCTCTATGGGAGCAAAAAGATTAACAAAACTAATTCTAAAATTCTGGAATGAGTTTTGAGATAATAGTGAGGATTATTAAGTGTCCATGGATTTTTATACCACAAGGCTCACTGAAAGCTGGTGAGTCTTCTGCTCTGCTTGCTATTGCTCCGGATTTTAATACTCAGGATTCTTTGTGCATTTCTCAAAAGCCTGGCTCCTTAAATCAAGGCATTTTCTTTGTCCTTCTTCCCTCCACTCTTTGAAGTTATGTTTCTGTTTCTTGTAAAGTCTGAAAGCACGAAAGCAAGTAAAAAGTCTCAGAAATGCAAATAATTCTAGTTATTTTTCATTACTTAACAACAGTCTCACACTTTGTGCTTGGATTGATGTGTATCTTTTTCAATGCCAGAAGCTGGTGATATTGAAAATTTCACACCATGTTATACTTCAGTTGAGTTGGATGCAATTATGATGGCTTTAAGAAAGTCACTCATAATCCGTGGCTGTAGGTGCTGTAGGACAGAACTTGCTTTCTCTACGTGTAAATTTAAATTCCTCTCTTACTGTCTTTAGCAACTTCACCCAGCTTTCTGCAGTCACTATGTGTAAGTCAGAACTGTCAGGGAAGATCCTTCTAGTCCAGCCCCAATGTGATCTGCAGGTGTCATGGAGCAAGGTCTGGTTTGGAGACGTGAGTTCTGGAGTTTCCAGGCCAGCAGGAGCTGGAAGCCCCATCGCATGGCAGGGGAGGGAGGGCTGCCAGCTCCTGGGAGAGAGTGCAGGCAGCAGCACTACCTGGCCTGGCTTCTGCCAGGAGGAGTATTAGCCTGACATCATGCTTCCCACAATCAGGAACATTAGAGGAACAACCAGTTTCAGGGCTGAAAGATGGTCCAGGGAATCTTCTAACGTCACGATAGATTTAGTTCCTGCAAACGAATACAAGAAAGGTGAACAGGAAGATGACTGAACCAGAAGGGTTTTATAGTATTTGCAGAGCTTGCTTTGGTCTGAAAGACCAAAACTATGATCACACCATCTAGATGGAGACTGAAGATGGGATGTAGAAACAGAACAGTTTATCAGACTGAAGCTAAAGATAGAAGTAAGTATGCTGTACAAAGGGCAGGATGAAGACTAACACTGAACAAGAGAGGATAAGCAGCTGGCAACATCCAGGAGAATTTTCCTGAGAGGAAAACATGAGAACTGCCAAAATATTCTAAATTTTCAAACATTTTCTGTTAAAACATATAAATTTAGTATCTAACATGAAGAATAATTTATCACAATGGAAACAAATCCTCAGCAAAATGAAGATGAATTTTGATGGCATTCCACAATTATTTTTGACAAATGCTTTTAATTTGGCCCAAACAATGGCAAGGAGGCTTTGTGGGTATTGTAATATGCAATCTAGACCTGAATGATTTGTTTCAGTCATCACAGAAAGGGGACAATAAGAGGAAACATGACAGAAATATAGAAAACAATGAGTAGGGCTGCACATAATTTTGGCTCTTGTATTTTTATAATAAATCCCTTAGTAGTTTGTGGTTTGCTTAAGGCTTCAGCTCCGAGATTTGTGTGGTAAACGAGATTTCATTACAAAAAACCAAATTTCTAATTTTTGTAATGGCAAAAACAAACTTATACAAAGCAAGAGGAACCAAAGTACATCTTCTAAGAGACAAATTTGTAAAGTTTTAACTTAAAAAGCGATATCTACATTTCCTTTAAAAAAATACAAAGGCATAAAGACTTGGTGCTGCTATTAGGGCTCATGTCAGTATTTATAGTGCGTTGGTTGCTCAGACAGACATTGCAAAACCTTGTATCCCATCCTTTTCTTTCCTTAGCAACATTCTCTTAGAACCTGGAAAACAACATGCCTCTGCCCTCTGTTTTACTTGCTTTTTCCGTCAGCAAATGCTGCCGAGCCCAGCGTCTGATTTCAGTTCTGATCTGGAATAACTCCAGGGGTGTGCACAAAGTCATCCCACTTCTTCCCTCCTAAGGGGGTGGCGGTAGGGAGGAGAGTCAAGACTATTGTTCTCCCTCCCTGTGTCCCTCCCACAGCAGCAGCCAACATTGTTCCTTTTTATTTACTTCCCCCTCTCTGTAAACCAGCAGAGCTGGCAGCAGCGGGATGCAGCTCTGCTTATTAGAATAATTAGGCTGATTTATGAGAGAATGACCCGGAGAAGGAGAGCTCTCCTAATACAGTGTTCCCCACTGGGGGCTGGGCACACACCGAGCTGCTGGCAGGGCAGCGCCGGGCCTCCCCACTGGCTCATGTGCTCCCCCCACCTACCAGGCAGGACAGAGGGCCCCCAGCTCTCGAACCTTTACTGTCAGTGAAAACGTACAGATATATGCAGTGAACACTCTCTCCCTTCATGTGGTGTTCTTCACAAGTTGTGTGTTCCAAGTTAATATTGAAAGTCTAACTAAAGGAATAGGGAAAAATCCCATGTTGGACCTTTTCTTAGCTTTAACTGGAAGTGTTGTCTTTATAAAATGCTCCTCAAGCAGGTTTGCTGTGTCACTGGAACATGACAGCTGGTACAGCTTTGTTGCTCTCCTCCTCTGTAGAAGATTTGCATTAATTTTATGAAAGGCTTATCTACGAGGAGTTAGGAAATGTCCTTCTTCCAGGGAAAATGTTACAAGTATCCTTTGTTTATTACATTTCATGAGTATCTTCACTGCAAAATGCAGTGTGTTCCTGGGAAGTCCTGCTGCACTCTGAAAGGCCCATTTAAAATGTATATAGACATATTTAAAATCACATTTAAGCTTTTAAAAATGTATTATACAAGCAAACAAAATAATAAAATATCATTGGTAATTCTGCCTGTTGTGTTTCTGTCAGGCACCAGCATCAAACATGAAACTTGCCAAAGTTGCTGGCTGCCTGTTCTTGCCAGTGCAATGTTTGTGGTCACCTTTATGAAAGAAACGTACCCATCACTTGTCTTTGCTAACAGGATGGCATTTGTGGTGCCTAAAGGGCAATTAAATAATTTTGTAATCGCCACCCAAATATATAAGAATATTCTTTGTTTGGGAGCAGATTCATGCCAGGGTTTGAAGAGCAATTATTCATGTTCAATAGCCCTTCACATTGCAATGTCCATGAAAATCCTCAGTGAAGGCAAGGAGTTGCTGGTAGAACCAAGCCAGACAAGTGAAAGCAATAAAAGAATGAATTGTATGTTACAAACTTTCATGAAAAATCTTATTGCAATTGTAATTGCCTGTAACAAAATGCCTTGTACCGCCCATAGGAAAAAGCATATCAGAATCCAACATTTTCTGCCACCTTCACATTGTCTCAAATGCTCTCAATACACTTTCAGGAACATTTGCCTCTGTCTTTTGAATACAAGGAAAAGCAGTTCAAGTCCCAGTTTCATCCATCCCATTCCCTCATGCAAAGCCTCAGTGTTATTTTTGGCTTATCAATGACTGGCAATTCTGACTGGCACAAAGTTGATCCATGTGGAAATATACCCTCCTTTTACAGACTTGGATCCCAGAAAATGAGCAAGAACTTTCCCCTGCGTTTTGTAAGGCAGGAGAGAGGCAGGGATGGCAACCGCTGAGATCTGGTCCTGCACTTTACAGCCAGAAGAAAAACCAGTGCTTATTGATACCTTATTGCTCTGCATTCACCAGGAAACAGCATCTACAAACATATCCAAACCAGAACTTTACTGTTCAGAGGTCACTGTGTTGATAGGTAAATACACAACCTGATTCTTGATGCCTCCAGACACAGTGATTCTCTGATGGACGTGGGGCATTCTCATGGGAAGAGCTCAGTGTTGCTGTGTGCAAGGACAATCCATGGGGAAGAGACACTGCTGTGGAGAAATGGTTAAAACACTGTGCAGTGTGCCTCTCTCCTAAACAATCATACTGTACTTGGTTTCCTTCTCAAAATTGCTGCCTTGGGGAGGTAAAGAATTACCATTGCTATAAACTGAAATCAAGATCAGATGTGCAAAGGGAAAGGCCGTGCTCAAATATCAAAGGGGTCTTAAACTGCCAAAACAGAGCAAGATAAAGAAATCCTGAGGGAATCAGAGATGTAATTTATGACTGACCTTCATTTTAACTGGGAAATGTGTGTTCTTGAATAGCAATGCTCCCATGAATGTATGCTTTATTTTATTTCAGCTTATTGTGAATCTTTGCTGCAACAGTATTGGTCTAAGCTCCCAAACAATGAGCCAGGGACGAGGAATCACATATACATTCCAGAAACATTCTTCTGCACTGAACCAGTCTCAGCAGTGACAGTGCCCAGCTTTGTCATCCTCTCTGCCACAGCACTGCCTTCCAGGGCTCACTTCTTTGTGTTTACATCATCGCTTGCCCAAATGATTCCACATTTTCTGTATTGTCATAACCCAGTTGTCTGGGAAAAAAAGTGAAATAGCAACTCTTCAAGGGGATTTTTGCTGCCACAGGAGCAGTTGATATCTGGATGAGCCTTAAGTTGTTCAAAGTCCAAGCACTACAAGAAAAAACAGACATATTAAATCTTTGTAGTCAAATATAAAACCACAGCACTACAATGTTTCAGCCTCCCAAGTGCTGTCTCCCTGCATCATTTTCACAGGGTAACATTTGAGGACCCACTATGATTCAAATCTAGTTCCAAACTTATCTTTGTAATGGACCCAAACTGCACACTGAACTTTGGGGAAATTCAGATCCACATTTCTAGCTGTATTTCATGGCTCAATTCCAGCCGTGTTTAAAACAAAGATGTATAGTACTGAGTTCCTCTGGCTTCCCATCAGATACGCTGTATTAAAAGCAAATACTCATTTTCATCATCTCAGAATTATGCTCTGAATTGTCTTTAAATTCCGGTTAAACATTTTGATGAAAAAGTATTTTCTAAATTCCACCTGACACTGAACATGAACTACAAGGAACAGGAGTGCTTATTAGCAGGGACAATGAAAAGAATAGGTTGTCAGGAAAGCCTGTAGAGTTGTCCGTTCTGAAGAAATCTCTCTCCAAGGTGTTAGTTATTTGTAAATTACACTTCTTGTCTGATAATCAGGAAAGGATGATCTGTCATAAATGTCACAACTCCTGCACAGTTTCCCCCTCTCAGCTTCCTCTCTGAACAGTTGTCACTATGTGTATGAAACCAACTTAAACCCCCCCAACAAAGAGGTTTAATGGCTTATTTAAACTAAAAGTGATCTTTTAAATTAAGCTTTTTCAGATAAAAACCCTTGTGGAGTTAATTGGATGGGAGTTGTTTGGGTTATTTTTCATCATTGCAACATGTTCTGCCACACAAAATATGTCCATTTTCAGTAAATACAGAAATGTCTGCAACAAATTAAGTTCGGAGTTTTGGAAACACAGATGGTATTTCTTGCACTTTCCCCAAAGGGCTACATTTGCTCTAGAGAAAGCAGAGATTTTTAGCTATTCTGTTATTTTTTAGGAGTTTGTTCATCTCCATAATTTCCACTTCACTAAGAAGAGAGAAAATCTGATTTCCCGTTTATCTGCTACCAAGGAGGGAGATGAAACAATTCGTGTTATCACTCGCGCTGTGTTTCTGCCGCCTCTGGTGTTAAATTTTAAAACCGCGTACGTTTCTAAGGGAAGCCATGGAGATTCTGGACTCGACAGGGAAGTCTCAGTCTTGGGTGCATCTCAAGTAGGCAGAAATCCGCCCGGAGCTGTCCCTGCCCTTTGTCCCCAGCGCCGGATCGGGACCCGGCCTCGCCGGCTCGCCCGGAGCGCCAGGAGGGGGCGATCCTGGATTTGGGAAAATAAACGTGAAACATTTCACAGCAGCCTTTGTTGGAGCTAATGTCCATGGCTGTCTTTAACATTTTTTTGGAATTTCCACCCTCACCGTGTTGCAAGACATTTAATTCAGGACACTCCTGAGAGGGCAGAATTCCTGGGTCCTTTAAACAGAACGGGCAATGGAAGCGCAGAGCGTGCAGCAGGATCTGCATCCGTCCCACCTAATCACAGGCATCCAAGGGAGAGAGCTGATTTAGAAGCCAGCTTGTGTTTGCTTCCCTCTAGAGTCGATGGATAGACCCGCACCTCCGAAGAGCGATTCAGCACACACAGCTGTCAAAAGCCCCACGCAGTTCATTGCCCTCCCCCGTCATCAAGGGAAGACATTCAGACTTTCCGGGCAATAAAATACATGGTTTTTTGTATATACTTAATTGTGATGCTTAAGTCATGCAAAGCAAACACTGTGAAGTAAATCACTATTCTTTCACTTTTCATGTTGAAACATACACAATATGGTTTAAAGATGTAACTTGCCAGTTACAGACCACCTGTTAAGAAGTGAGGGAAATACTCTTGTGGCAGAACTGTCATTGATTGGCTGGGAAACCTGCAAATGAGTCCAGAGAGGAATTCAGAAACCTCTCAAGTGACAAATTCTCACACAAAGTAGACAAAGTTCTTCTCTTCCAAATTACACATTTGATTTAACAATGTTTATAATAAGCAAATGGTGACTTTGAAGCAAATATGATGGCAGAGCAGCAAACAACTCCTGTTTGACGGAGCAGAAGCACTGGGCCCTGCAGATTCCTTTGCTGTCTGGGATTTCTCTGGCCTTCCTGATTTGACACTTTCCTTGCTGTTTCTGGGATCAGAGAAAACTGATTTTAAATGTTATTCTTCTACAACTCATTTTCTGTAGTACTGCGTATGTGTTTAGGATCACTCATGGCCATAATCCTAAAGGTGTTCAGCTGCTCAGTGATATTGGTATCTACTGTACAGGAACTTTTAAAGTCCCAATAAGTACCTATGTGCATGTGCAGGCACCTAAAATCCTTTCACAATCTGGTCCTTGCTTCAGCACTAACTGCTTCATTCCTCCAGCTGACTGATGACAGTGAAAAAGCAGGATTCCAAAAAAGGTATTACACCTGCAGGCAGCCTGACTGCAGTATCTTGTGTGTATTACTCAAAGGATGGTCTTTTTACACAGATCCAGCATTTTTTTTTTATTTGAGATTTTTGTACCTCTTATATTTTGTCATCTTTTGTTATTTCTCCCACTGAACAAATAACAAAAGCTCTCTAACTTCAGTGACATGTTCTCTGGCTTCCTCAAGGAGCTGTGTGGCATTCCTTGAATCTTTGTCAACAACAAGTCATGGGATGCCATGGAGTAATCTGCATGGAGAGGAGAGAGAACAAGCTATCAGCAGAGCTGGTCCCACAAACCAACAGCATCTCCCACTTCCTCCCCTGATGTGGGAAGTCACATGGCAGCAGCTGTGAGAATGGCTGCAAGAACACAACCAACAGCTTCCAGTCAGCAAGAACGGGCAGATCAGAAGGCAAACACAATATATATATACTGAGCAGATTCAGAAATATTTTATTAGTAGAGCCTACACTGCAGATTTGGCTACAAGCACCATTGGGGGATCACACCAGAGGAAAGGAACTCGTGGGCCAAGGGCCACAGCACAGACCCAGTCAGTCTGGACTCGTATGCAAGTCCCAACATGCCCATGGCCAGACTTGCTGCATCTGTCCTCAGCACAGCCTCTGGCTACCAAGATAGTGAGTTCAGCCACTTCCACAGGGCTGCTTTCAAGGCCTCCCAAGGGTTTGCACAGCAGCCTTCTTGCAGGTTCAGGCTTTCTTCCTACAGGCAGCACAGCTCTAGGGGAAAGGGGGGCTTCCAAGATGTTCTGGTGCAAGCCTTGATTCATTAGTGCCATGACTTGTTTGGAATGATTAATGTTCATGCAAAACTGAGCACTGCTGTCCTTGGTGGAGATGTAAATTTCAAAATATTGTTCACTTACCAAGGGCTCTTCCTTCATATTGCATGTTACCCACAGAAGCACATACAGACACTAACTTTCTTCCCAAGGCAACTGGCAAGCAGTGCTATGTCCTCATCCTGTTGTCACAGACCTGTGCAGTTGTATCTCATGCTTGTGAAACACCCCTTTACAGATGTTTGCAGCTAAGCCACAAACTTCCACCTCTGCTGTATTTCTCTTGCAAAACTAGATAGATCTTCTGATGTGTTGCCCAGCAGTGTGTGGTGACAGAGCAGGAAGGGGCTGTGCACTCTTGGACCCCCAGGAAGCTCACATACCTCCCAGCTGTAGCACATGGATTCCCTGGCATAAGACCAAAGGCATCCCATGTCACAAGGCCTCATCTCTTGTGGCGTCAGATCTCATTGTGTCCCACTGCAGAACAAACCTGAAGCACGGCTGGTATAGATGTGAGCCTTGAGGTGGGCAGTTTCCTGTCTGATAGTTACCTTGTGGTTAAGGTAAGGTTTTTGCCAACAGAACCATTCATGAGAAGAGGAAAGAAGCACTTGGGCAAAATGACAACGGGAACTTCAAAGAGGAAGCAGTCAGTATTAGCTCATAACATTTGCAGAGCTTATTTTCTCTTTGTTCCCTAACTCAGGAAAATCTATTATGGTAGTTAGGAAAGGGAAATATTTCCTTCTGTTTCTAAGCATGTGAATCAGACTCCCTGCTGGCAAAAGCTGCCCAGCACATTGTGTTCAGTGATGTGTAGAGCCTGCAACTGTTCATTGCACCAGGAGCAAAATGTGTGGCAGTACAGGAACCTGAGAAAGGGCCTTGTGTTAGCTAAGTCCCAGCTAGCTCTTTGTGTAAACCTTGGTTTTCTTTAAGAAAAAAAGGTAAATTCCACCAGTATTTCATTTCCTTTTTTTACAAATGAGTAGTTTGGTGTTTTAAGGATGTGGCCAACATCTGATGAAAAATGTTTTGATGATGGGTACAACCATTAGGGAACTAACAGAGGTGTACAGAAACAGGGGGATGTGTCTTCCAGTGGCAGGTATGGTGTCATGCCCTGAACCTTGCCAGGGAAGCAGGGGGATAAGGGGCTGAACATTTATCAAAAATTGGCTTCAGTGACCTGGCAGGACTGACCATCTTTCCTGGCTGATTAGAAAGGCTTTTGCAGATCAGTGCATAGCCAGACTGGAACAGTGTTTGATGGAGCTCCAGCCTGTTCATGACAAATGAACTCAAGACAAATGTCAGCTCATGACAAGTACAAGTCTTTAATTTACTTCTTAACTTTGAAGCTAGTGGAAAAGACCTTCAAGGGATATTGGCAATTACTTAGTTCATGTTAAAAGTGTTTTACTTCTACAGCAGCATCTCTAAACAAGCACTATTTGAAAGGAAAAGGGTGTGGGGTTTTTTTTCTCCTGGTCACTTCTGTGCAACGATAATGTTCTTTCCACTTCCACAGTTTCCACCTTAACTTTTTCTTTTTTTGTTCTTGTGGCATGAATCTGTTACAGTAAGAATCTGTTACAGGGAATGCTAAATCAATTTCATATTTCACACAACAGTCCTCCTTTAGCTCTTCCTTGCCAGTGTTTAACAGCTATAAACCTGCTAGTCCCCACACCACAATAGTGTCATCATATGTCCTTAAGAATACTTTTGTCTACTGATCATAAGATAAAACCTTGCTTGCATGGAGCTTGATATACTTTGCCACAGATCTATAAAGGATAAGAAACTTCACAAATTCTCATCTGAAAATTCCTTTTCTTGCTTGTTTGTAAAGACTGAGGACACAAAGGCATGAGAGCCCAACCTCCAGCATTTAGAGGAGCCAGGGAAGCTTTTGATGCCAGAAATCCCATACCTTTACAATTACTTTCAATTCCCTTAAGGTACTTTCAGGTTTGTCCTTTCAGGGATAAAAAGGCTCTCTGGCTCCTTCTTCCTAAAGACTGTTCCAGGGAGAATGACTGTTTACATCTGTTTCTGAGAAGTCTTCAAAACTGGTGGTGGGAAATGTGGAAGGAGCTGCTACCAGCACCACTAACCTCAGGTGGTCACATCGGACCAGGCATCCAGCCTGGAGCTTTGGCATGCAGTAGAGAACAGAGGAAAGTTGTTAATAGTTGAGGCCAGAACTACCCAGTTCCGTTTGTGGTGGCAGAGAGGACTCTCAGGCTCAGTACTTGGGAGACAGGACAACCTCAGTGAGAGAGGTCCAAGAAAAAGCTCTACATATCTGAAGCAAACCATGTGAGGAATTGTGATCCTCATCCCAAGAGACCAATCACAGAAAGCCTGTTTATGTATCTGAGTTTATGGGCACCTGAGCATCATTTGTATCCAACCTTCTATTACCACACTTGTCCAGGGATGCAGCCACCTTGCCTAACTGAGCAGCTCCCACCTAAGACAGCAGGAACTGTGGCCACTTTCATTTCAAAACACACAGGTTTGAGTAACAGCCTAGAGGTTGTGGCTCTTGCTCTGGAAATAAGCCAGCACTTTAATCCCCTTCTCAGCTGAAAAAAATTAAATCAACGGTTCCAATGAACTTAAGTCAGTAGGCTACAAAATTAGGTGGGAAGGGAACAAAGTCCATCTCTCTTTCGAAACTAGGTCAGTGCAAGTCCAAGAGTGACAAGGCTAGGAGATGAGAAAATGTAATGGAGCCAGCCTGTAGTCCATAAATTAGACACTTAGATGGCAGTATAATCTCAAGGCAGAACATGTATGGGAATTAGTCCCATAAGAGTAAATAAGGTCTTTGATGACCAGAGTTCACAAACCCCTGACCCAAGAGTTCATTGTTCACTGACTGTGTCCCCCTCTTGTTCCCTGTGGGCTCTGCAGTTGCAGTGCTGTAGCACGTCAAGTCCCCACAGCCACTTGTAACTCGATTTCGAGAACTGTTGATCAAAATTATCACGTTACTAAAAACAAAGGCTGAGGCCAGATGTAAAATGAGAAAATAGATTTTCTAGATCACATTGATCTTCATTTGCAGCTCTCAAATCTTAAAAATAAAATGCCTGAGAACTTACCTCCATAAAGACTGTAAGTGTGGATGCAAAATCTAAATGGCTTGTTATGGGGAAAACACTTAAAATCTGCTTCATGGAGCACTGTTGTATCTCCAGAATTTGGATGGAGTATTTCTTGCAAAAAAAGCCTTACTTTCTCAGTGAGAAATCCTCTACCAAATTGTACCTTCGTGGCAGCAGCATTCTTGAGCTGCTCCATTAGTTCTCAATCATGTGGTACTGATGAGTATGGAAAAGAAAAAAGGAGGGCACGACAGACTTTAATCTTTCTTAGTCCCTGCCTGACTTCATAAAACTATGATCCCTGTCAGACCTTATCCTTCCTGGGAGCCTGAGGGCAATTCTGGAAGACTTTACAATCCTCTCTTTGAACTTCTGCAATCATCTATGCTTTATTTTCTTTTAAAAACAGCAAGCGGGAAATGAGCTGTCCTGTTCCGATTTCCTCCTGCCTGTTGTTTCTGAGGGAGGAGGCCCCTTTTCATGGTGGTGCAAAGTGTGAGCTCCAAAGTTCCCACTGCCTCAGTGGAAGGGCTGAGATCCACGGAACCCTTTGAACACCCAGGATGCTCCCTGTGAGGGTACATAATGCAACATGCAGTACCCATACTGCTCAGAACAGCAGGTCTGCTTTTCAAACACAGGCTTCTGAAGTGTGAGGCTTACAGGTAATGCAGTAGTAACACTTGCCTGCCCGTTATTTGCTCTGAAATTCCCAATTGCAGTTACCATGTGTCTTGAAAAATTATTCTAGCTGAGTCTGGGGTGTCAGATAAGGGACATATTGCTCCGGTGCTGTGAGTCAGAGGCTCTTTTATTCTTTATCTGTGGCAGTAGGAGCACAGACAGTGAAAGCTCTATCCATGACAGTTCCCTTATTGAAGTGCCAGGCTTATTGTACTGCCTGTAAAGTCATAGGAAAGAAACTCCCCAGGTTTCTTTTTCTTTCTTTTTTTTTTGTTAAGTACAGACATGTTTGAACCAAGACATTCCTGCTTCTCGTAGCTGCCAGCTCCTGAGCACGATATTCAATGTTTTTCTTGTACTTGCTATAAAATGCTTAATCAAAGCCCTCCCTGCTCTGGTATAGCTGTTTCATTATTTATTATTGCAAAACTATGAATTACTGAACTTCAGCCTTGGCAGATAAGTGAAATGGGAATGAACTTTCAGCTCTTTGGTTTCAGAAGGTGAGTAAATCTCTGGTGGAGTTTGCACACATGGTTGGAATAGTTCCCCTCGTTTACCCTGGCACAGCTCCACTGACTGCTGCTGCACTGCCCCGATTCACACTTTCAGCAGCAGGGAGTTGGAAACTCAGGGGCCTAAGACAGCTGTAACTTTTTCATATTACTCCTCCAGCTTACTTTTTAAAACAGAAAATTTAAAATCATACTTGAAGAAAATCATTATTTTTCTCCTCTGGGTTATTAAGTGGGACTTAACCAGAGAGAGAGAGAGGAAGGAGCTGTAAGTGATGCACTGAGGCTGACCCTAGAAGAAGAAATTAAATAAATATCCTTTGCCTCTTGAACCAAGTCACAGCATTTCTCATCTTTTTTACATAATGTCCTGGCAAAGAGGACCTCCTTTTAACCTGGTTTCCCTAGGAAATGTAGCATCTATGTTCACACCACCTGCCTGTCACATGTCTTCCCCAGCCTTCCTCCTGTCACCCACCATTTGTCCACTTACTGGAGTGTGACAGAGCAAGTCCAAAAAGTGAAACCTGGCAGCTGTGTCAGGAACGCCTGGCCTCCCCAGCCGGGAGGGCAAAGGGAACAGCACCCACTGGAGAGAGGGCTCCGGCCAGCGAGGCTGCACCAGGATGCCTCTGCTCTGCCAGAGGGGACCCGCAGGCACCTGGGGATGCTGCAGGAAGGAGCAATGGCACCGGGACGCAGGAAGGAACTGGGAGGGTAAGCGGGACGTGGGAGAGAAATCCGTAGGAAACCGGCCCCTGTGAGCTCCATTGCACACAGCAGTGGAGCCTGACACCAGACGGCACTAAACTAAAGAAAACACCTTAAATAAGCAGATTCTTCTTTCAAAAGTATCTGCTGGTAAAATAAATTAAGCCAGTTAAATTAAGTTTCCATGTTAGAATCCAGCAGTACAGCTCACCCTGATTTACCAGTCTGCCTAACAGCAGTCAGCAATGTAAAGTTAGCACTTTACAATTCAGGATGGTTGATTTTAGTGTCATTTGACTTACTGTGCACCGATCTCTGCTTTTAAAAACCAGGGAACACAAAGGTGTCTGCTCGGCTTTGGAAAAGGAAGTAAATATTAACTTATCTGCACAATGTGTAAGAGGATCTAGCCCTGTTGCAGGAAACTCATTAATCTCACATAGAAAATAAATAAACCAGGAGAGAAAAGGATGGGTGGGATTTTAGCTTCCTCTATTTCCACAAATCATTATTTTATATGAACAAGTGCACGCCAAAGGTTTTAAAGAGGAAAATTACTGCAAAGGACAAATAAGTTCATTGAATCTTTTAAAAGCTTTTCAGTGGAGAGATAATTTAAGGTGGTGTTGGGAAAACTCACCTGTTAAATGCTGCCTGATAATTCCTGCTATTAGACCACATTTTCCATTGCTGATGCCATTGTAAGTCATGAGCCATCAAGACTCACATTTTCCATGGCAGGTGTCTGCCTAAGGCTGGATACATATGATGCATGTATGTTGTATCAAGAATTATCTCAGACTGCGTATAAAAATTTCAGCCAAAATAGTTTTGCTCTTCAGCAAGTATAAGAAAAAATGTACTGTTTCCCTTACCTTGAAAAAATGGTAACCTCATTTTAAACAGTCCCAAAGGCTCCATACTTTGGAGGAAAAACATGAAATTTGGCTTTAGCCACTCTGGAAGTCCTGGTTGAATTATGAGCCTGAGCAAGATCAGTTTGGTCTTGATAGAGCTTCTTCACAGCTTGGTGTTCCAAAGATCCTGCCTTCAGTGATTCTGGGCTGGTCTGGGACTGACCAAGGTGTTTTTCTTCAGGTAGTTTCTCCCTGTACTCCTTTGGACCCTGCTGCTGGTTTGGGGAAACCCAAAAGAAAGAAATAATCACCCAAGGAAGAAGGAGGCTGGAGAGGTAGAAATGTCTGTACAGAGATCATGGGACAAGGGAAGAAGGTTGAGTGAGAAGCCAAAGACAGTGATATAGCACAGCTGGTGCAAAACAAGGATGGAGCAAAAGAGATAAAGGATGGGAGAAAGGGATCAGAGGGTCTGCAGCCACTGTACTCACAGTCAATGACCAATACATGTACCACGAGATAAGACAGAGGCAGTTTTGTTTGCTGACAGGGAAAATGTAGGTGTTCACTGACAGAACATTCAGAATTACACAGTTTTAAAGAGTGATAGAAAGCATAGCTCAAGCTTGTTTTTAGTCATAGAAGAGTTGGACTTTCAAGGTATAACCATATTAAAAAAAATATATAATTGGGAAATAAGTGATTGTCCCTTTACTTTCATAAAAGTATGACTCTGCACCTGAAAACAGCCACATGGTCAGTGGTCTTGCTCTTTCTTCACAATGAGGAGATATTGTTGCTCAATGCCTTGAAAATTCAAATACTCACTGAGGTGGCTTTATATGGCTTTAAATGTTGGCCTTTCCCAAAGACAGACATCTGTGATCAGGGCAGCCAGCATTTCCACAATCATCCATGTATTAGTCAATACCTTTTCAGCACTCTAGATCTGTTCTCACATCATTTGCAAAATTAGAAACTGAGGAAAAACAGAGTGCACACTGAGTGACTACCAGTTTTCTCTCTAAGCTCAGATTTGTTCTCTGATCACTAAAGCATCTTAAAACTGAGCAATTACAGAAAAATATTGCTATAAATACTCTTCTTTCAGGTTTTATGTCGTCCAGACCATTATGTGCTAAGGACCCCAAAATCCATTTGTCACAATCCAGAGTTACATTTCTATAAAGATGTAAAGCTTAGAAAAGCAGGTTTAAATATTTGAGAAGCAGAGAACTTTTAATTTAAGCTCAGAAATAAATTAGTGAGAATGCTGGTTTATGGTCATAGGATGGGTGTGCCACTAATTCAGACAAATGTCTTCCTGATAAGAATACAGGCTGGAAAAGCAAATGAAAGTGAAGTGTGAAAGCAGCCTTAGGGGAGTGCAGTAACATCTGCAATCAAATTAAAGTAGCAAATGGCATATGACCACAGGACAGCTTTTTTACAGTATGTATTTGGCAGAGTAGGCAGGAGATAGTGGAAATGCTGTTTTGGATGGCAAATACACAAAATTCAAATTTGATTCCATAAAATTCTGGTGTGTCAGTTGGGAGGCAGGAATGAGATTTCAGGGATGCAGCTTGGGGGACTCTGGGACAGCACAAGACAGCAAGGAAAGGAGGGCACACATGTCATATTCTATGGTTCACCCCTTTGTCAATGCTTTCACATTGGACAAAGAAATGGCAATGATGGTACAACATCTCTACACCAAGGATCTATACTGTGATTCCCCCATTTTCTATTCATACAAAATTCTGATGGAAGCTTTTATGATGGTTTGGGTGCTGAACAGATCCCTTGACACCTAGTAAGAGCTGAACTCCTGTAGCTTTTAGTTGTGGAGTTGCCAGTTTTGATTTCTTTCTTCTATCAGCTGCCTGGTTTCACAAAATTGAACTCACCTGCAAGTAAATGCAAATGTCTTTGAGACCCGTGTCAAGTCTGATTGAAACTTGGTAACAAATCTAATTGGGTAGACAAAGACATCTAAGCCTTGACTCTTTAGAAACTAAGCAAAAAGGGAAAAAAAAGTAAGAAAGGGAAGAGGAAAGAAACTAGACATTGGAAAATCTTTTAATATTTTGTATGTACTGAGAATCTAAATTGGGTTAACCCAAGCAACATCAAAGGCTAAAAGTCATTAAGATACCTTCAGATGTCTCTTCAAAATCCTCCTCCTCCGCACAGCTATTTCAAAAGCTCCAACCCAGTGGAGGTTCTGCAGCTGTGGAGCACAGCCACCACATACAGTCCTGCACTCCACGTTCCTTTCCTTCAGGCTGATGGGAATGGAACTGCAAGAGGTAGTTTGGAAGTCTGAAGTAATGCAACCAGAGAATCATGGCTGCAATGGGTTCTCTGTCTGAAAGCCCTGTATCTTAGCAATTTGTAGCTGTCTCTGACACCAGTGGATCATTCCTGGCTTCCAGTATAATGGAAGCTGCCTCCCCAAAATACCACACAGTCAGTCTAAAGTCACATGCTTGGATTTTGCAAAACTGTTTGCAAAAAGGAGACTTCTTAATGCCTGCATATACAACATGAGCATGTAATATTTTCTGGATGTAGTTTAAATTAGTGATATAGTTTCATTGTACCAACTATTTTGGGGCAGGGGAAGAGATAAAAAATATTACTTACCTAGCCAATTGGATATGACTATACTGGAATTAAGTTTTCTGTCTTTAATATAGATGTAAAGAAATGGACTGAAATGAACTACACTAAAGTTTTTGATCTCTATCTTGAGGATCTCTGTGAACAGTCCATGACAGATGCACAGTACTGAGACCCACAACAGAGAAACTGGAACTTTTACTCAGGGGTGCATAACTCTTTGATTCAGGCATAAATGTTTCCCTATTTATTAAAAGTCAGCCAGGGGAAATCAAGAATTGTGGAGAAGAAATTATACATATTTCTGATCATCATGAAATATGCCTGAAGAAGAAACTACTATTCCCCAAACAAAAATGGGTAATTAAAAGTTATGCTTTGTGACTCCAGAACTTGAAAAAAAAATCATATGGTGTCTAATTAATGTCTATACGAGTACTTTCATGTCTTTTCTCAGGAGTAAGATATTTATAGCCACATACAAAAACAAGAAAAAGGCCTAAGGGAACACAAACAAAAACCCACCACCCAGCACCTTAACTGCAGCATCTGCAAGCCAGCAGTCATGGAATACTTGATGAAGTGCTTTAGGCTAGGAAGGCTGATAATGAGATTTCTTTTAAGTTCACAGTGCTGCACATTAAAGAGACATTGCCAACATGATTCTGAAAGGACAAAACATCACACAGCACACACACGTTGTTTTTGTTTTTATAGAAGGGTCCTTTTCATCAGCTTTTGCTGGTGTCAAGAAAAACAGGTTTAGTGGGCAGCACACTTGGTCCACAAGTTTTCCCTCAATATTTTTGCATTTTATTTGTGTACTTTGTAACACTTCAGTTCTGATGCTGTGTCTGGCAAATGCTTCAGAGAGGAGTGGTTCTGAGCTTCTGTGTGATTGGCACAAAAAGCCAGAGCTCCCCAGGACAGCACCTTACAGAGAATGTCCTGAGGGCCACCTTCACAAGGTGACACTGACTGCACACAGAGTGCTGTCACATGTACAGCATAAACAACCTGGAACCAGACAGTTCCACCTCTCTCTGTTCTGTTCAGTGGTAAAAACCATCACGTTATTTGCTGCAAAATGAGATC
This sequence comes from Calyptomena viridis, assembly GCA_013390005.1. Classification (NCBI taxonomy): domain Eukaryota; kingdom Metazoa; phylum Chordata; class Aves; order Passeriformes; family Eurylaimidae; genus Calyptomena; species Calyptomena viridis. Next base: position 94,589 of record WEIV01005246.1, read on the forward strand.
TGGTATTTCCAGAATGACACGTGAATCATCAAGTTGAAGAAAAGTCTAATCACTTACTTTGTTTACTTTTCAATCCTTTTTTATGAAACCAAATAATATTTTCTGGTGCAGAATCCTTATATAGAGGAACTATAATGTTTCTTGTAAGACAGTGTATGTGTAGTCTTATGCTTATCCCAACATACCTGCTTCCAGGAGTTTGCAAGAATGTCCTTAAACCCTTTCTGTTGGTCTTTCCTATTCTAAATGGAAGAGAAGTGGTAATGCCAGTATGTTCTAGGAGCCTGTACAGACTAGTCCAAAATAACTTCCCTGTTTTTCCTATCTCCTGTAATTTTTTTCTCAACACTCCCTGTGAAAAGAAAGAACATGAGCTGACAAACAGGTAGAGCACATAAATGAATCCATTTTCAGAAAAACATAAATTCCAACAATTTTAATATTGCACAATTGATTACTAAAACTTGACAAAGCAAATTTTTGTAATTCTAACTTTTAGCATAGTTTTCACTTACAACACTGCATATTTGTTTTTTGACCCTGATGTGGGTATGAATCGGTTTCTGAACCAAAAGTATCTGTTGACCGCCAGACCCTTGTTCCCCTTGCTGCTGAAAATGGAAAATGAATGGTGAATGACACAGGCAACTGTATGAAGAAATAGAATTGCTTTACAGTTAAGATAGCAGAACTATGTCCTTGGGGGACTGGAGTCTACTCTGCTTCTGCTAAAGGGTTCCAGCAGAGGAATTCTTATTATGTTAGTCCTTAATTTCATATCCCTTGTTTTGGGTACTGCCTTGATAACCTGGGGTTTGATCTGCAGACACACTGAAGACAGCTGTAGCTGAGGACACAGAAACTGTGCTTTAAACATACAAAGTGATATACGGCATTAGGTACTACCAGGAAAAAGATAATAAAAATCACAAACTGAAATTACGGGATATTTTTAGTCTATCTTAATATGCAGGTTTTACAATGTAATGCTGTAATTGCTACATAAACTGGAAAAGAAGCATTATCCCTGTCTGCCCATCTCCACATCCATGTGATGCTAAAGGACTGGATGCCCACAATATGCCAAAAAGGTACTGAAGGTGCCACTTCAACAGCACTGCCCAGTGCTCTCCTGAGCTGCAGCCACTGATGCCTGGACACAGCTCTCCTGGCAGGACAGGTGCCATCCCTGGCATGCCCTGGTAAGGACTCATGAGTGACATTTTTCCAGATTTCCTGCCAAAACAAAATAGCAACGCCATTGCAATTGCTATGTTAAAAAGGACAGTCAAGAGAACGAGAGAAGTGCAGCTGACTTAGCTCAGAATAACCCCTGGTACCATATGACCAGGGTTAGATCAGTCCACAGATGAAACCTTCAGTCATCTTTCCTCAAGGATTATCAATGGCAACTGAGGTGTTACTATGTGGTAAGCAATTTTTGCTGGGCTGTGGGCCACAAACCCAGCCTTAGAGCTCCAGGAGAGTGATTCCCAAAGTGATCTGTGCTAGCACCAGCCTTATGAAATGTATTAGTTCATCATCTACAAAACACCACATATAAGAGACTTAAATGCAGCTGGAACCTGGTTGATCTTAAGTGACACTGGACTGGCCTAACCCAAATGGTGACATGTTTCTGCAGAGAGAAATTAAGACCAGCATCAGACATGCCAAAGGTTGTGCGGCTTAACAACCTTCTGCACACAAAAAAGCTGGAGTTTTCATTAAATACAATCCAAAGTAAGAGGACCAGCCTACCCTGAGCACTCACAGTCATGGCCGTATGCCTTGATCAGAGGAGGAAGATCAGGAACTATTTGGGAAATAAGTGCAAGGGTCTATTCAAGAGACCAGCGCTAAGTACAATAATCATTATCTGCTACTCATTTGATGAGTACTGTGGTCTGTGATACATTTAATCTGCAGCAGATTTCACCATTTTTGTCTTGCCATGATCAATATTATTGGTAGATTAAAATCAGTAAATGTCATATTGTTACCTGAGATAGCCAAAACCTCTCCTCCTAATATCTGGCATCAGAATGCAGCCAACAGTCTGACCACCAAATTATGGCAAGTGGAGAGCAAGTAAAAATCGCACTAAAAGCTTTAGAGGATCCACCCTGGAAAAGATGCACACATAGCAGATGACTTCATCCACTTGCCATGGCCACAACAATGTCACTTCCAGGAACTCCCACAGTCAGCAAACCCTCCTGTGGGCTAGAGCAGGTTGAGCAGGCATGGCATGGTCCCCTCTGGCAGTGGCCAGTCCAGCATGTGAGTACTGTGAGATTAGATTCTGCGTTTCAGGCAAGGCAGCTGCTTATGTCCTAGGCCCCCCTCCTGTCTTCTCAGAGTGTATCTTTACAGGTCTTTGACAATAAGATGATAATTTGGCTATTTTTTGTTTTGTTGCAACTGTTGCCTTGTTTGTTTTGTTCACCAACGCTCATGAAAAACAACCCCTTGTATTCAGACTCTAAGCCAAGCCTTCGCTCCATGTCTCCAGATAATCTGAACTCTCTCCTGACTCTGTCCTGGCTCTCTCCCCTCTGGGACTGCTCAGTCTGTTCACTTGCCAGGGCCACCCACATCCCCTGGTTTCTAGGGCCAGTCTCTTTCCTGGGATTGCATTCTCAGAACGTCTTCTCTCGTCATCCCAACTTCTCTATCGATTTCCTTTTCTTGTGCCTCAGTTTCTTGGGCAGTTGGTTTCCCCCATCCTACATTCACCTCTACCATCTCTATAGCCTACAACCCTAATACCCTTGTTCTGGATCTTCAGTTTCTGCCAGGTGTCATTTCCTTTGATGGCTTCAGAACAGTATTCCTGTCCTGCCAACCCTGAGTACTAGCCTTCCCTGCAAATCCCAGTTTTCACCCCACATGCTCCTACTTCCAGTACAGCCTGATGGTTCTCCACAGTAAGGCCTCAGATCTGGCTCCTTTCTCATCTGCCTCTGAATCAGACATCTTCTTCCTTCTCATTGCCTAAATGCCAGCAGAGAGGTCACTGAAAGTGCAGGAAAGTGTCTCTGCTCTCCATTCGTTGCTTGGCTCCAGCTCAGCATGTGGCAGCTGGAAAAAAACATTATTGGGAAATTCTGTCTCCATTTGGTAATCGTGGGCTGTTCCATGTGTAGTGCTTTGTATGGAGAGCGTGTGCCCAGGCTGGAGCTGAGAGGGGCTGGAGAGCCTTATTTGAACTGTGGGAATGATGCACAAACAGGACTATAACTGTGAGAGGCATAAGCTTGCTCTGGGACAATCTTAACCCTTAAGCAGTAGTGTCTTCATAAACTGGAATTTAAAATGTCCTAAAATTTGGGCAAATGAGAGTAGATTTTCTTTGGTGCAGAGAAAAACATCTAACAAAAGCCTTCCTTGCTTCATTTCAAAGCAAACTTTCTGCATAAAAAGTCATGATTTTTTCCTGCTGAAAACCAATGTATTCTTTCTACATTTAATTTCAGAAATTACTAAACCCTTTGGTTGATATTTTCTCCAGGCAAGAGAAATACCCACATGATGCAGACAATTAGTATTGACTTTTCCAGTCTAAATCAGTGTAGCCTGAAACAAACAGCTGAAAGCTGGGTCTTGCATTGGAAATGTCAAACCCTGTATGACAGGCTGTCTGGGCTCTTTAAAAACTCGGCAGAGCTGCTCACCCTACCTTATGCATGTGTTGGGAATCAGCTGAAGGGCTGATTCCCATCCAGCAGATTTAAATAAATTTCCAGCTTAGGGAGAAAAATGGCTGTTTGTCTCTTAGGGGAGCTGTTCCTTCCTCCAGCCCCTCTCTTATATGTGCACATACATGCACCAAAAAAAAAAAAAAGGGGGGGGGGGAACAGAATGGGGATAAAAGTACTCTCCAGGAAGAAAAGACCATTCCCCTATAGAGGCAGAACAGTACTTCTGGCAGACCTGAACAGTACTAGAGTTTAAGTGAGTTGAAAATAAAAGACTGATAATGAGATTTTGCACTAGATTGGCTGGCTTGTGCTGGCAGGCAACAAGCACACCCAGCCTGCTTACAGTTCACCCTAGATGAGATAACCAAAAATAAAAACCAAAGAGCCATAATCTGTTCTCCATTCCAGAGAGGTAAAAATGTTCACTTGGAAAGACCACCACTCTCAGACAAAATGACAGCTCTGAGATGCAGCTACTCAGTCAGGTTATGAAGGCCCTAATCTTCCAATTGCAGAAACAGTAGAGCTCCCAGTTCAGCCCTCTCCAGAGCAGTCAGAGAGGAGTGTGAGGACAGAGGAGTATGGCATTCACCAGCCCTGGTCAGAATTATGGTCCCTATTTCTGCTGATCCTGAGCAGCTCGTGGTCCTGTTGGGCCTAAATCCCCTTTCACAAGCAGAAGCTGTGCCCAAACACAGAAGAGGAATTCTAGAAATTCCTGAGAAGCAACACCTGATTCACCTGGGAAGGAAGAACAGTGGATTGCCAGTGGATTATGCAGAAGACACCCATGGTCCACTTCTTCCTGGGCATGAACTTTGCTGCAGCCTGAGCTCAAAGCATCTCTGCTTCTACTTAGAAAGAGGTAAGTCTGAGACCATCACACTACTGCCTGCAAGGCTTTCACCTGCATTTGAGTCATCCAGAGACAATGGATGATCCAAGGCATCTGGCATTTATGAGGAAGCTCCAAAGCTTGTGCTGTTGTGGCCATTTGGTAAAGACTAAGAAAAGCACAGCTGGGCGCAATCCTAATAAGGGGGTAGACGTGACTATACCTCGTTAGGTGTAGGAGGAAGGTGTAGATATTGCTAGGTCCTGGAGGAAAATTTATGGTAAATTCTGGTGTCTTTCCTGGTATCAGGAGGAAATACAAGGCTCTCAGTTTTTGTCAGGCAACCCTAGTAAGGACTAGTTTAACAATCTGATAGAAAACAAATATGCTTAATAATGATTTGTAATAGCTGGATTGTAATGAGCATCTTGTCAGTAATAGGTGCTCATTTTTCCAGTCTAGAAAATCTTCTCTACTACTCACTAAACCCGCAAGTTTTGTGTCACAAAAGCTGGTGATACATCTCAGGCACTATGGCTGCTGTAACTTTGTTTAATTAGGGAGACATCCACAGGGCTGATAACTTTTGCCTGTTCTGGACTACCATGTCCCCAGTTCTGATATTCCCCAATTTACAGCCATGTACATAGCAACATTTGTGAACTGGGTGGGCAAGGGTAGCTCCAAAACAATCCTCTTTCCTCTAGAATAGACTGTTTGCCAGAGGCACTCGGCATTGCTTATTCAATTTTAAACTCAACACGTGCCACAAGTGTATGCCAATTTGTGAAAAAATACATCTGGCTCCCTCTTCTTTATTAGGTGATGTGCTTTTGTGAGATGGTAGTTGTTTATTTTGTGTTAATCTTGGTGTCGCATCTGTACCCAAGCCGTGGACTCTTTTCTAATACATTTCTTAAAGGTTAAACTCAGTTCTTCAGCTGTACATGATGATAACTTAGAATAATACTACAGGGTGATCTGCTTTCTGTTCCATAGCCATGCAGTGCCCAAAGGGAACGGAGCAGTGGGTTGTGCTCCGTGCCTTAGCTCTGTTTTGCACAGGTGTTCTGCACTCAGAGAGGATTAGACAGGGCTTAGTGGAGAAAATGTAGAGAAATGAGATCAGGCAATCAGCAAATTAAAATGAAATTATAGGTGCATATGCAACTAAATTCTGTTTTTCTTCATACTTCTTTTGCCTGCCATTCAAAAACATGTGTGGATGGTGGATTACACTCCCTAGATACTGACTTTGATCTCTGAGCATCAGAGTTCTCCTTAGTTTGTGAGTGGAAGACTAAAATGCACATGCAGGATCACACTTACAGAACAGCACATTCTTGGCTTGCAGCTACATCCAAATTCACTAATAATAATAGTTTTCTGTAACTGCCAGGAAAGATAAAGCAAGCAGTGACATTTTAACTATCTTGTGATGCAAACAGTTCACCCTCCCAGGAGTTGAGCAAAGTAAAGTGGAAGCCTAATTAGGGATGATACATCCTAAACTTTGCATTCATTATGTCTTCAATTCTTTCACAACTCCTCCACAAATCCAGAAGTTGTTTTGTAAGAAACTTTAACATCAGCATTTAACTCATAATTAAATCTTTGTTTAGAAGTATTGCAAATGCTCATTTTTTGTTCTGAGTTTCAACTCTATGTTTTACTCCTCTCTAAGTATAGTATTAAAATACAATATGAATATTAGGAATATGAAGGATATGTCTGCTTTTGGTACAGTGCAGTTTGGTGGTGGTAGGTGGCTTAGCTAAGCAAATCCAAACCATGAAACAATATTAAATAACATACCAGTAGGTGTGCCAGGGATCAGGAGGTGGCAGCAAAACTCTGAGATGTTTGATTTCTGCGTGTCAATAATGGAAGTATTTTAACTGCAAATCAGAATTGATAAATCCTTAACATGTTTTTCTTACTAGAATCTCACAGGGGATGGCCAGACACTGATCAAATAATGAGGACTTGTATGAAAAACTATTGAATTATATGAATTGAAAACTAGCCATCATTAAAACCTCAAATAGTATTAATAATGAATGTAATCATGTAATACATTTAACTTTTCAGAACAGGAAGACTACAAGTTAAAGAAGACTCTGACAGAACTTCTCAAGCTGGATAGTGTAGGATAAATGGACATTTTGCAAAGCTCAGCAAATTGGATAGTAGCCTGATGATTGGACAAGTTTATAGATATAGTTAAGGATGTAGATCAGTAGCGTGAAGTTGATTTAAAGAACATAAAAACTACAGAACATCTTATCTAATATGGTTTGGAAGCAAGACCTTGAGGAGGACATCCAGGAAAGAATTTGAAGTAAAACAAAATTTGAAATGCCAGTCTAACAGATAAATCGTTGTGAGGCAAATTGTTGTATTTATACTCAATCAACTTTATTTAGTTTCTACTTCATAAGTGAGAAGTTGGTGGCATGAATGGCAGAAGGGATATCAGCATGGTTTGCAGTAAGGAAAACTGTAAGACTGAGCAAGAAGAACAAGTCATATTTGGAGAAGGAACAAAACTGATCTTGGTTATTTGTCAAAACTTTATGAATATTCAAAATAGCTTATGCACAGCAAAAACATCCATGGCAAGCTCCCTGAGCATGTAGAAGAATAAAAAGGTCAGATCTGAAGATGCGTGTACCTTTATCATACCTGTATCCTGAGCAGAAATTATCACATACTAGAAATTGTGAAGGTGATCTCACAGGAAAACACTGGGATGTGGCTGAATACACTGAACGTTAGTACTACAACAAAGGTTTGAGATTGTGGAAGAGCAAACTTCAGCTCACTCAGAGCTCAGCTGGGAGGGATTCCATGGGAAGCTTCCATGAAGGATAAAAGAGTTAGTGAGTGTTGGGAGCTTTTCAAGAATGCTCTCCTGGAAGCACCAAAACAGTTCATCCCCTTTAAAGGCAAGAGAAGTAGGAGAAACAAGAGACCCCCTTGGCTTAACTGTGAGCTTCTGCATTTGCTCAAACCCAAAAGAGACACACACTAGAGATGGAAAAGTGAATGAATACCCAGTGAGGACTATAAGGGCATTGCCAGAGTGTGCAGAGATGCAGTTAGAAAAGCAAAAGCTCAGCTCAAATTGAAATTGGCCAGAGATGTCCAAAAGCAAAGGAAAGGGTTCTTCAGGTATGTAAACAGGAAGCAGAAACAGAAGGACAATATTGGCTCATTGTTAAAGAAAAGAGGTGAATCAGCACTGCTGGGCCTCAGGCTCTGGGAACAAAAATCCAGGTTGATACAAACAGACTCACCATCAGTGATTGAAGAGTTGGTGTGTGAACTATTACCTTGACCCCTACAAATCAATGGGCCCTGCCAGTGTCCACCAAGGGTGTTAAGAGAGCTGGCTGATGTCATTGTGAGGCTGCTCTCCATAAGCTTAGAGAAGTTGTGGAGACCGGGGACAACCCAGAAAGCTGGAAGAAGGCTAATGTCACCCCCATCTACAAGAAGGGCTTCAAGGAGGCTCCAAGAAATCATAGGTGCCTCAGTCTGACTTCAGTCCCTGGGAAAATTAAGGAACGAGTCCTCCTGGGTGCTGTCAGATGAAGTCAGATGAAGCAGGTGGTTGGCAAAAGCCAGCATGTGTTCACCAAAGGCAAATGGTGCTTGACAAACCTGATCACCTTCTACAACAAAGTAACTTGTTCAGTTGATGCTTTTGCCAAGAAAGGTTGGACCAGATGATCCTTGCGGTCCCTTCCAACCTGACTTTCTATGATTAACTCCATTAACAGCAAAATTTTACAAGGTAAAGGGAAAAAATGATGTATTTTGAGATTTTTATAAATGCAATGAAAGAAGAAAGTTAAAGAGCAGCTTTAAGTTAAAGAAAGTTAAAGAGTTAAAGAAAGTTAAGAGCAGCTAGAAAAATTTCCTAACCTAACCAACCTAAACTAACAAAAAATAATGTTCAACATATTTCAATATTTATTCATATTAATTTATTCAACCCTCATGTGTCCTACACAAACATGTCAGATTTCTACTGTATCTGTCAGTCAGAAATCTGGACTCTCTAGAGCACTCCTTTACTTTAACAAACTAGGATTTTACTACGGTTTGCATCTGTAATAGGAAGACCAGGAAAATGATGTGTATATATGAATGCACACATTCTTTCAATAAAACAATTTGTATAATTCATTTACTATACCTAGATATACTTCAGAGTCTTGGTGAACAGAAAATTTCAGAAGCTTTTTCAATTATAATAGGAAAAAGTGAGAAAACAAAATAAATATGCTTTTAATAAATGAATCCATTTTAACATATTTTCCAGTATTCTTGGTTTGCAATAGCTGAAACATTATATTTTCCAGTATCCTCAGTTTGCAATGACTGAAACAGATATTTCACTGGTTCCAGTTCCATTCAGCCAGTCCTTTGGGCTAGCCACAAGCCTGTCTGCTGGAATACTCTGAAGATGAAATAGTAACACAAAAAATAAGCAAGCATTTACAATACAAGAGAAAAAAAAAAAGATGTCTAGGTCTATTTATTTCACTTGCGCCAACAATGCTGGAATTTGAGACAGAAGAAAAGAGTAATATTGATTGTACGCGTATCAGACCAAAATCAAGGAAATAACCTTGGCTGGAGGCAGCTGTCATAAATCCTTTTAGAGCCAAATAGATGCGTTTGAAAAAAAATCCAACCCTGTTTTCTAGAAAATTTTCTAAATAAGCAAGTCTGGTAAACTCTTCTGTAAATGTAAAGTCATACGAACTATGTGCCAAAATCCAGAGAACAGAGCTTGAGTGCTCTGAACAGAGTGGGAGACACCTGAGATGGCTCTTTTAAATTATGCAAGAATCTCAGCTATGCACAGCACTCCTGTCAGTGTCAGGAGGTGAATAACACCAAAGCAGTTTCTAAACACACACAAATAAACATATTTAAAGCAGGAGTACTCCCACAGGGCTGGACACATTTTGAAGAGAAACTGTCTCAGTTTCACTTCCCATTAACGATCATATAATATCTTTGTGCCAGATACAGCCATTGCCTGCATGGAAAAATAATTTTTAGGAAAGTATTTAATGTGTTTTTAACTGCCTTGTAACAACAACTTAGCAACTGAAGAGAGAGATGCCAACACCTTGTGATGGGATAAATCTTTAGAGGCAACCAGGAAGATTCTGTGGGCATACAGTGATCTGCAGACGTGGTATCATCTGAGATGTGTTTTACTGCTGCACTCCTCTGAGACAGATGTAGGATACTGCTTTTGCAGATTTCCAACCATGTCAGCAAAACAGAAGAAAATATCAGTCATATTTAGAGTGTTTTGGGGACTAGTGTGTCACAACAGCTTCTAAAGTATCTTTTTTCTTTCTGCCATTTTCCAGAGAAACCTCCGACAGGAAATGAAAGGGAGCAGGCAATTCAGCCTACCTAAATTTATCTCCCTAACCATCTTTTGCTGGTCTGGCTCTTAGACTTTCAGATCCAGACTGGTTTAATGACTTTGGGATGCTTAGTTCTTAACCAAAATTATGCTGAAGAACACTCTCTGGAGATGGTTTGTGAAAATCCTTGTGTTTGGAAAAAGCACTGACCTGTGGAAAGCTCTACTTTCTCTCCTTAGTTTTGTCTCATTTGCTGTTACTGAGTGTTCTCAGTAACTCTCAAGGAGTTTCTTTGCTTTGGGTAAGTGGAGAATACACCCTTTTCCAAAACAATGGAGGGCTCAAGTCACTTTTGCCAAACACTAAATAGGAAAAGAAGGATAATACGTGGATGGGTACAATGGCAATTCATCTTTCTGGCTGGAAGCCTTGTTTTGGAGTTTTGTTGCTTAGTGTCTGTCAGCACTTTCATCCTGGGGAATTTGAATTTCTCCTACAACAGCCTGGCCTCAATGAAAAGTTTGCATATAAAGTATCAGAATTCAGAACTGGGGTTTTTTTTAATTAATTAATTTTACAAATGAGGTTAAGTATTAAGATATGAAAAAGTACTTGGGTGGTACTCGGCATAAAAAGAAGGAGATAATTAGCTTGGCATTTGTTTACTCTTGTGAAATATTTATTTAAATGCAAAGTGAGATGACTACTTAAAATATGATCTCAAGACCACAAAAAGCATTTGTACAGCAACTCAGCAACTGAGCTACATTTGATGTGTCTAGCAGTTCTAGGCACTGTAATTACTGGCTTTGAGAATAATTTATTCAAAAACTAACCACATACGTTCAATCAGTTTCCTTTCAGGAATGCTTCAGCTGCTGATGGATCACAAAAGGAAAGATCATGTCCCATCTTTCAAGATATGGATAAGAAGGAAGTTAATTGTTAATGATTTGCTCATCTAAACAAAAAATTACTGACAACATAATGAAAAGATGTAATCCTGTAATGGAAAACATGTAATCCTGCCAAAACCCCATAATTTTAAACGGAACAGGAACAAATGTCAAAGGAAGCTGAATGAGATTACTTGCATTATTACAGAGCTATATGTCTAGTCATAAAAGAGAGGAAATTGTAAGAAGCCAAGTCTGCTATTAGTTAAGCAGGACCTATTAGAAACCAAAAGGAATTGCTTACGTATCTCAATGAATTTTTGGCATGATTAAGCACTTCACTTGAAATGCTACTTGAAGACAACACCAAGAAGCTCCACTAAGTGCAGGAGAAAGAAAGCTGTCCAAAACCACCTGTGGGATTAACCAGGAACTAGTATCAGTACAGCATGGTGTAGACTAGGGTTGTACTCCTGCAAGTTGACAGTCCAGTGCACTAAACGCTGAGTTTCGTGGACGTTAGGTTACAAACACACGTATTTGTAATACCAGTGTATCACTTAGCTTGGAAAAGCGTGGAAGAATCCTTGGCGCATTTTATTACCTGAAAAACAAACCCATTACGAACAGATTCGAGCCCCCCAGCCACAGGCAGCACCAGGAGGTTCCACACCAGGGCAGGGAGCGCAGCCCAGGCACGGGGACCCAGCGCGGGGGGATCGCATGTAAGACAAACATTGAGGATCCAGGGTGAAACAAAATAGGAGAAAACAAAACCCATAGGAGAAGCAAACCAAAATATTATTTCCCCACTGTACCTGTTAAGGCAATTTTCAGTAAACAGTAGAGGAACATTGTTACATTACCACACGGTATTTGGATCGCAGTGAAATAATGTGGTTCCCTGCTAGTACATGCATTAAAACAGAAGGCGTGGAGTTGAAAAATGCATTAATTAGCTTTGTCAGTAGTTTTTTCCAGGCTTGGACAAACAGCTGCTGCAAGTCACTGCTGTTCCCCTGCGCACCGAGCTCCTCTCTGCTGCAAAGGTCCAAACAGGAGCCGAGTCCATATATCCAGCAAACACCTTTAACAAATTTACAGAGAGGAAAACGTGCGTGTGCAAAGGCGTTCCAACTCAAAGATTTGACACACACTGGCATAATAAATAAATAAAAACNTAGGAACTAGTATCAGTACAGCACGGTGTAGGGTTGTACTCCTGCAAGTTAACAGTCCAGTGCACTAAACGCTGAGTTTCGTGGACGTTAGGTTACAAACACACGTATTTGTAATACCAGTGTATCGCTTAGCTTGGAAAAGAGTGGAAGAATCCTTGGCGCATTTTATTACCTGAAAAACAAACCCATTACGAACAGATTCGAGCCCCCCAGCCACAGGCAGCACCAGGAGGTTCCACACCAGGGCAGGGAGCGCAGCCCAGGCACGGGGACCCAGCGCGGGGGGATCGCATGTAAGACAAACATTGAGGATCCAGGGTGAAACAAAATAGGAGAAAACAAAACCCATAGGAGAAGCAAACCAAAATATTATTTCCCCACTGTACCTGTTAAGGCAATTTTCAGTAAACAGTAGAGGAACATTGTTACATTACCACACGGTATTTGGATCGCAGTGAAATAATGTGGTTCCCTGCTAGTACACGCATTAAAACAGAAGGTGTGGAGTTGAGAAATGCATTATTTAGCTTTGTCAGTAGTTTTTTACAGGCTTGGACAAACAGCTGCTGCAAGTCACTGCTGTTCCCCTGCGCACCGAGCTCCTCTCTGCTACAAAGGTCCAAACAAGAACCGAGTCCATACATCCAGCAAACACCTTTAACAAATTTACAGAGAGGAAAACGTGCGTGTGCAAAGGCGTTCCAACTCAAAGATTTGACACACACTGGCATAATAAATAAATAAAAACAGGAAGAAGCTTAACAGCGCAAACGGCAATTGTGCGAAGAGCTTTGCGTTTGCTTTCCTGACAAGCCGTGATAAATGAGCGCAGCCTCGGCGGCGGGCATTCTCGCGCGGATTCCCGCAGCCCGTGTTTCCCGCACCGCCGAAACCCGCGAACCCGGCCCTGCCGGAGATCCCAATCCCGCGCCCGCCCGGGGCTCCCGGAGCGGCGGGACCGGGACCGGGACCCGAACCCGCGGCCGCGCCA
>WEIV01005246.1:107650-133055 GCA_013390005.1 Calyptomena viridis
CTCCGTGCGGGGAGCGCTGGGTCCCGGAGCCCCCCCGGGCAATCCCGGCCGTGCGGGAGCGGGCGGGGGAGCCCACGGCGGATCTAATCACGGCGAGTGCTTCGGCCGTGCCCGGCTTTTAAAACCTGCCGGGCTGTCGGGATTCGTTGCGCAGAGCTCGTTCTGGCGGGTAATGGATGTGACTGAGCCATTAAGGGACACCGGGCTGCGCAGCCGGGCTCCGGAGACCTATCAACTTCAATTTACGGGCTATCGGCGACAGGAGGCGTTTTTATGAATTGGCTGATAATAACTTAAATCACCTGTGGAGGCAGCTCCTGTTAATGCCTACATTTAATCTGTGTGGAGCAATAAATAGCGTTATTAATTTGGCGTGTGGAGAACGCAGATGATGGTATTTGATGTAAGAGCTGCGAAGAGCAGTAGGTGCTTTTGCATGCTGCTTGCGTGCTCTCACCTCTGAATTCCTAGCTTCGTTTTATTCGATTTGTATTTATAACAAACTGCCTTTTTACATTTCCAGAGTTTTTTCATTGGTTTGATTTCTTAATCGGCTCACCACATCTTTGCCTTACCTCTAAATGATCTGTAGAAGAACTACAGGGTCAATAGCTTTCAGTAATCATAGAATCATCCAGGTTGGAAGAGACCTTTAAGATCATGAAGTCCAACCATCAACCCAGCACTACCACTGTAACCCTTAGACTGCTAAACCATATCACCCAGCACCCCAGTTCTTCCTTTTGGAGAATACTCAACAGTCTCAATAGTGGTGATCAGCATCTTTAGACATCATGACCATCTTCAGTAAATGAATTCAGATTTGGTTTTTATGGTTAGGTTTTTTGTATGAGGTTCAGAGTTCTTATTTTAAGTTTACTTAGATCAAGAGCCCCATTTTAATGGGCCGTCTGGTTTTGTAGGTGTTCATTTTCAAATACAGTAATTAGAATTTTGGTGTGAGGTATTGTCACCCTTCAGGTCCGTTTTATGGAGGGGCGTTTACATCTTGGCCATATTTATGGAAATATCTTACTTCATTTACAACTGGGTTATTTGCTTACTGAAAGTACCATTTGCTCTTAATTGATGTGGATAATCAAATCTATGGTCTCACTTAGAATTAACATTAGGATTTTGGTAGGTGTCAAATGTTTGGATGAGTAAGTTTTTTTGTATTCAGGATGTGTGATTGCATGTAGCTTCTAAAAGCTGTCATAAAGCAACAGTTAATTTAGGGTTTGGAATTTAATCTTGTAGAGCTAGGAAATGAGTGAATGAGAGTCATCAGAATATGCAGAGAATGCATATTCATCAGTATGAAAAGGAGTAAAGCAATAACCTAAATGGTGAGAATTTGATTTAAATGATTTCAAACATCAAATAGGTTTGGACTTTGTTGTGGATGTGTTTATATTTACATGTGTATACTTAAAAAGAGACAAAAGAAATCCCAGAGCTGCCAATTGCTGTCAACTGTAAAAGTACATCAAGGAAGGGTTGCTGTGTTCATATTCTCTTCTTTAGCCATTCTGTAGCATTCGTTATTAGAAACAGGATACTATATCAGATGGACCTTGAACCTGAGTCAGTATTGTATTTTCATGTTTGTAATAAAATGTTTTCTGTGCAATAGATGCCATTAGGAATTTAAATTGGGCACGTGTCAGAGCTGTAAGTTTTTAAGAGTACAGTATAAAAGTCAAAAGTGCAGAGAAAGCAGGCTAAGGAATGTATTATTTTGGAAGCTTATTTGCAGTTTTGTTAACATTTTTAGGACATCCCAACTCCTGATAGGAAATGGTCACAAGTGGCAACTTCCAGTCTTTTCCTGAGTGCCTTGTGGGAGTACTGTGCTTCTCATGAAGACGTTGTTGAATTTGCTGCAACTCCCATCAGTTCTTATGGTGTTGCAATGTTGCCTTTCACTGAAACTTAAGCCTTAGTTCGGCTTTCCACCACTGAATCTCCCCTTTTTGTGTTGCAAGCACCGAGGCCACCCATGAGCCTTTCATTTATCACTAGTGTGTGGAAGGGAGCAGAAGGGACCTATAAAAACTTGTTCAGTAGCATCTTCCCTCCAAACTGGTTCTTCTGTGTTAAGGTTTACTGTAGAACTTGCTATGATAATAAGTAAAAGCAGGAAAAAAATCCAGTCTTGCTGCTAGCAAAGTGTCTGTTAGTTGTCTTCTGGAGTATCTTTTGGAAAGTTCTTGCAGTGAGTTAAGCAAGTTTCATCATCTAGAACGACGTGAATGATGCGTAGCAGTCATGAAAGCTTCCCACATAATTGTGCTAATGGCAGCCTGTGGTGTGTATACTCTTCCTGACCTCATCTCCTGAAAAGTTTTCATTCTGGTTGCTGCTATTTTTCATTTGTTAAGGAAAAGATCCAGTGTAATAAATTGTCCCTTCCTAATTTTAATCTTAGGAGTATAATAATACGGCTGAATTTATTTATACCTGCTTTCAGTGGATTGTGGGCATTTATATCATACGTGATATCATACTTATCTAATATAGTGCCTTGCCCTATATTATAGAGAGACAGGGCACAAACATGGCTTAATACACTTCAAATAACTTTTACACTGCGGTATCCTTAACATGTTTTGACAGTCCAGACCACTAGCTTTGCCCCATGTCACATGGCTGTATGGCAGGTCTGAGAACAGCTCTGACATCATGTTTTTGTATTTTACTGAACCATTTTTGAGCCTTACTGTGAAATATTCATTGAAGTTCTTTGACAGGTGAGTTTCCAAAGACAGCAATAAATGATAGATGGATTGACATGCTCTTTTCTCTAGCTAGCAGTCTTGCATTTAGGGGAAAACCAGAAGAAAGCAGAAATAAGGCGTGTCCGAATATACACAAAACTTTACTTTGGTGTTCTTGAATATCTGTATTTGTTATGATTAGCTGCCAAAGAACACAACTTGGATTTTCCCTTCACCTTGTTAGGCTAACAGATTCCATGTGTTCTTAAGCAGACTAGTCTTTGGACTCCATGTTTTGCCCTGAAAATGGTTTATCATTTGATGTTGTGAATCATGGCTAGAAATAACCTCATCTCCCAGTTGCAAGCCCTGGAGAAAAGATGAGCTGCTAATATGTAAGGGTTTTCAGCTTTATATAAACTCAACATTTATGTAATTTAAACATTATATAAATTCAACGTTTTGTTGAATGTTGGTGTGCACAGCTAGTAGTGGTCTGGAGGTTATTGCTGACTTTCAAAGCAGAGTGATCAGCTGTCAGGAAGCAAAGCAATGAACATCTCTACTACAAGCATGAAGTCACAAGTGCTTAAGGGGTTTTAATATGGCCCCATTAAATGCAGTTATAGAAGTCTTACACCTTGTATCAGAACTTGCGTATTTTTCACATATAAAATGGGATTATATGTCTGAAGATTTGCAGATGTTTTATATGTTAGATAAAGCTTACCTGTACCCATTTTGAAATCATTGTTTTCCTTAATTATCACCTTAAGACCAATTTATCTAGGACGGGTGTGGAGGCAGAACAGATATGGAACTTGAAATCCTTGTTCCCCACAGCTTAAATAAGTCTTCCGGCTTTTCTTGTTTCTGCAGGGCTGTGTAGAGAAACAGTTGTTGGGAATGTAACTACTTTAAACTTATTCTCCAGTCATTTAGAATTAAAAAGCGAAAATATGTATATTTCCAACACTGAGAGAACTAATATATTATTATTACCCTTTCCTTTTTCATTCAGGCTCCATAGATTCTCAGCTTTGCAATCTAGAAAATGCATATCTTAAGCCCCCATTGAGGTGAATACGGTCATCCAGGTAAGACTACCTTGTGATGACTCTTGCTCATTGTTTTCTGATGCTGGACTGGGCTGTTGCTTGTTTTCTGCAGTCCTGAACAATGTATGGATTAGTATTAAAGACCAAGAATAATTTTAATATCACACTTAGTATCAATAAATAAAGCTGTGAAACAGTGTTGTACCATTATGTAGTCTTAGTATTGTGTGTTGTGGAATTGTGTGTTTCTTTATTGTCTTGTAAAGACCAGCCTCTTTTTTGAGTCAGGAATGACTAAGTTTTCTTATGTTATTTCATCACGTATGATAGTAGAAGTTTTGAAAAAATAGGAAAGTATTGCTAATACATCAAACACTTGATGACGACTGACTATGAAACATGTTGCATTATAAATTGTGTAACAAGTTCAGACGTAGAGTAAAACTGCTTTGGAACTAGTAATTGTGTCTCAGAACTTGGAAACATACACGTCCTTTTATATAAAGAGTACAGAAAACCTTTATTGCATTCATAAGGTATTGTTTGGTGGATTGAGCTTGGTTTATCAAATGAAGCTGTTCTGAGAGGAACAATGTAGTTTCAGACATGAAATGCTGAGCTGCTGTTTCACAGACAATATGCCATAAATGCTATCTAAAGAAACAGACTTGACATTGCTAATTATACAAAGAGAGTGAAGTATATTTATTTCACACGTTGTGTGTGGCCGAATCAGAAGTTTCAACTGGCAGATGGAGAGAGGGTTTTTTTGTGTTTTTAGAAAACACCTTGCAAGTTCATCCAATGGAATGCCTTGCTTTTTTATCACAGTTCAGAAGAGCTGCAAAACCAGAACTGATCTAAAGAAACAGTCTTGAATTTCTTCTCAGAGTTTGGACAGATACAGTAATAAAGGCTTTCAATGGCTCAACAGATTCTGTGATTGAGGTTTTCAATGAATATCTGTTCATGAGCAGTTAATTATCACATTGTAATCTGGGTCATTTGGGAAGCCGTGAACACAGTTAACTTTTGTGTAAGTGAAATGTGCATGTGGAAGGGGGAATGCTGGAGCTGCATCGTCTGGAAAGGCTGGAGAAGTGACCAAAACCAACTTCTGAATGATCAGCTTGCTCCCCTGTTAAGGTGAAGGAAGGCTAAAGCCTAACGAGGGTATGAAATCTCTGCTGTAAGCCATATCTAAAAATCCTTGCTCCTCCCCTAATGCTTTCCCTTCTACGAGCCCAAGGCCGTTACTGCTGCTCCCACCAGGGCAAACAGCAGCCCTTTGTTAGCTGCCTTGCCTGGGGCACACCCTATCCTCGCTTTGCTGCTGCTTCGCTATTGCCATCTGGGGATCCGAGACACCCTGAAAGGAGCCTTTTGCTGCCTAATCTCCAAGGTTAACTGATCAGTAAGTCTGTGTTACCTCCAGTACGCATATAGCCAACCTGTAACTTCAGTCCCGCCTACTACTGAAGTTCTAGCATTTAATTTCCTTTGGGGAAAAGAACATCCAGTCTTGTACCACAGAGCTGTTGTTGGCTTCTTATTCAAAGATTAGTTACATCTCCAAAAATCCAGATCTGTGGCTTTAATAACATCGAAATTGTGCATGCTAGAAACTTAGTGTTATTATTAGGATGACACTACAAGTACTATGACCCAGCAGGTCTGACAGTGCCCTGGCTGAGCTGCAGTGCCTGACTCCCTGCTTTGAAAGCTTGGAGTGTTTGACATACGATACAAACAGTGACTTGGAGCACCTTCCAGCTGCCTCGACCAGTCTGAGCAAGGGTATAGAAATGGCAAACAAACCTCAGAGGATAAAACTGTGAATGGCATGCTTTGAGCCAAGTGCTGAAGGATGCCTTTGGTCCCTCATCTGACTGCTGTGAGAGTCATGTGTCTGGGCCATGGACCTGGAACTCTGAGTGCTTCACAGGGAGGACTGTCAAGCTTCAAGAAATCTTGCTAGTTAAAATGGAGAGTAAAAATCACGTGCAGCAGCTGAGTACTGAGGCAGGATAGAGGTCAGTCATCCGGCAAACACATTTTTGGATCAAGTGTAGAAAAGACAGATGTTTTCCTTTGTTTAGAACCATGGCTACAGCTGGCAAATGCAGATGGTCAAATGCTATTGTAGCTTCCCTCTTCTTGTTTCTGCTGGAAGATACTACTTCTAGTGGATGGTGGGCATGCTGGCACCCAGACTGAAAGTAAGGGACTACAACACTAGGGGAAAATTGTCTTCTTGGGCAATTAGATGTGCAAAGTTCTGCTGTGAGTGCCACAAAGGGAAGGATTCACAAGGCAGTTAGTGGAGAAAACAGATTGACAACTGGAAAAAAGTTGAAAACTTTATTGTGCCAACTGTAAAGGCTTTTATTTCCCAGAATCTATGGAAGCTTTTCTAACACTATATACTGTATTAAATATTATTTTGCCTCCTGATTTCATGACGTGTACATTTATTACTTAATAAAGACAATTTTATTTAAAAGACAATTTTTATTGTCTTTATTACTTAATAAAGACAATTAAGATTCCTGCTCATTAGAGCTTTCTGTCGAACTTGTTCACATTGATACATGAAGACTGTTAAATACCTTTGTTGCAAAAGGAAAAAACCTTGGGATGGGAACAGAAGGGTGTTAGAAACCAATACAGAAATTTGTCTGAAAAGAAGAATCTTTAGCTGACTTGCCTGTGGAGGAAGGGTATGAATATTTTCGGTACAGAAGAATATTATGGTAGAGTTGTAAAACATTTTTTTTTCCTAGATACCCGATTTAAAAAGTAATGTGCAGCCATTAATATGACAAATACTTAAATTTTGGAAAAACCCAGACTCACGTGTTCCACACAACACAGGTGTCTTAGGTAATACCTGTAAGAAAAGGTTTGCAAACTTAGTAATCTTTTCTCACAGTAGAACCTGGCTGATCTGCTAATTGTATTTAATAAATCATAGAATACCAAGGAAACTTCAGAAACTTTGCCAAACGCTATTTTTCTTTTCATATCTGGAAAAGAGTTGTGTGGGTATGTGTGACCCAAATAATTACTCATTGGTTTGTCATCACCATAACTGACTCAAAAATGTACAGAGAAAATCACCAACGTGTGTAATATGAAAATGGATAGTCTCAATGCAGTAACTATAGCAGTGGTTCACTTCTGGATCAACAAACCAAAGTTTGTTCACAATTAAAACATCCTGTAGGTTTAGGTAAATACTCTCTTTAACTGCTCTATGAATAGACAGCAGTTGTAACACAATGTTTAATTCTGTAGCTTTTTTGTGTAGGTGGACAGTGTGTAATCCATAATGGCTGCTGAGTAAATGACACTTCATTAATGTTGAATTTACATTTTACTCTTCAGACTTTCAACTTTATCACACTGTGTAATGGGTTTTGGTGAGTCATTTTGACTTACTATGGGTGATAGCAATTAAATTTGAAAGAAAACGAGGCATTCTGATTTCTGTATCCAATGACTGCGCTCACCATTTTAAATGTTGTTAACTTGCATCAGGGAATTAAATGTCCCACCTTAGTAAATCACTTATTCTGTCTTCTGTGAAGCTTTCATCTAGCTTTGATATAGCATTGATATTTGAAATGTATCAGTTCCATAGACACATGCATTACTTATCAAAACCCTGCATCTTATTAAAGAAATCTGCTGTCATCAGAAGTAAAAGTCTCTAGAATGATGTGTAGTGCCATTGTATGTTTTCACAGGCTGGTCAATTGAGATAATGGTGGTACTTAAAGAAGGAGAAACAGAATTTGAGGATGCACCATCCCTGGCAGTGCTCAAGGCCAGTTTGGATGAGGCTTTAAACAACCTGCTGTAGTGGGAGGTGTCCCTGCCCATGGCAGTGGGATTGGAACTGGGTGATCTTTAAAGTCCATTTTCAACCCAAACCATTCTATGGTTCTATGAAAAACACTATCTTTTTAATATGAATGGAGTATCTCCAGATTCCTGAAAATACACGTGCACATTGATATGGTCTAAGACTAACAGATCATAGTGACAGGGAAGTGTTAGGTAATTGACCTTCTGTGGCTGTTCGGTTTGTATTAACAGTTTCTAGTATGTTAGAGCAGCTACATGTTTTAATTGAGATTTCTTACACTTGCCCACATTGTGAAGATCTAAATAATAAATTTAATTACCCTCAGTTGTCTAAAAGCAAATCTCATCTTGTGTGTGATACTTATGGTTAGACATTTGTTTAGCTGCTAGTTTGCAGCTCAGAAGGTCCATCATCAGTCGGATAAAAATAAGAGCGTGTCCTTCTTCCCGTGCCTGCACAGGAATGGTTGGAGTGCTGAGGTGTCTGCAGGATTCCAGCATGCTTCTGTTGCCCCTGGCTCACAATCTGCACGAGTGGTGTCCTCACTACAGAGGCCAAATGTCTTCATCCCTGTCCTTGCAGGGCTGCTTCTCATTCATTGGCCAGTCCAATTCAGATGCTGGTTTCCCTATTTAGGTGTGCACGTGAGAGGACAGTGAGCAAAGGGCTAAACTTTGTGCTCTCTAATTAGTGTGGGCCTTAGACCTGTGTGCTGGCCATCATACATGAATGAAAACCATACTGTTATCTTCCTCTTTCAAGCAGGGCTTGACTTTGATTCTGCCTTAACAAATGTTAATGTCTCTCTACTGTTGTTCCTTATAGAACCTCCTGAATAATGGAAATTACTCAGGAGAATGTATATCTTCCTCTGTATATATTTTGCTGCCTTTAGAAGGAAACAGATTTCTCTGTAGTTCTTTGAATGCTGTCTAGAGACGTTAAATAATATATTGTTCTAAATTAGTAAGTAATAATATGACCTTTTCCTCTCAAAAACTCACTCTTAAATAGTATGCCAAGATATTATCTCCCCGATTGAATTCTTGACTAGAGATGTGAGATTTGATATGGACATGTTTGACAGGCACACATAGCCTGCCTCCCCAGCAGAGAAGTGAGAACATGCCACAGCCTGACTGAGAGCCCAATGTCTAGTTACCTATGCTAAATGTTGAGGTGTTTTTTACTATGTTTCAATAGGAAAGGTAATCCAAAATCCAGTGTTTACATGTTGTACATCCACTCACAAATCTAGAAACTAGGAGTTACAAACACATGGGAAGCTACAAATTTTCTCTTCTTTGTAGTTAGATTATTTTTTTTTCTAGGCTTGGGTGTTTTTATGCATGAACTCTTTCTCATATGCACATCTACTATACGTAATAATGCTTTCATGGCTTGTGTACTCAAGTACAAGGCAGCCCTCCCTGCAAGGAGACTGGATGTGTGTGGGTATGTGTGTGCATCTGCAGCTGTTACCAAGAGAAACATTTGACCTTGAGTTTCAGATAATTGTTGCAGCAAACCTCTCTCACTAATGAGTTTCCCCACCTCCCTTGGCAACGAAACCTTTCTCAGCGGAGGAAAAAAAGCCAAAAGAATGATGAGGTGAAGAAAGGAAAGTGTCAGATACTTGCCATTCTTTTAGTAGAATCAGCGCATTTCAGGAAAAATTTTTCCTGAACTTCTCTTGGAAGGGAACAGAGTACTGTACCCCTGGAAAGAGTAAAGATAAAGGAAAAGCTCATCTAATCCACTGGATCCTACAGGTATCTTGTAATAAAAGAGGGACAGCAAAAACTTTAGATACAAGCCTCTTTCTAAGGAGACAAGGGATGAGCTGTTTGGGTCGCCAAGTAAGAAACTGGCTTCAGCCCTGACATAAATTGATGTAAAGGTACCACTGTCTATGTCGGTGGTTCCCAGTCAGTTGCATTGTCATGGGGCACAGTGTTTATTCTGCATTTCCTCTTCTTTGTTAGACAATACTGAAGACAGAACAAACAGTATTGTCAGGCTGGCTTGGACTTCTCCTTGTAATAGTTCTTTAGTTGATGCTCAACCAGGCTGTGTTCTGGCAGCTGAGGTGAGGCAGATTTCTTTCTCTGTTGCTGGCGTCTCATCAGAGGCTTCTTGATCTGACCTTTTTTTATGGAAATCTTTGTCTTGTGGCTTGGCATGAGGTTACACCAGCTCCCAGAATGTCCTATATAGTTCTACAAATTTGGAATGAAACATAAATGAAGAAAGCAAAAAACCCTTGCTAATAAAAACTCCAAGTTTGTGTGACTTAATTCGCCTGAGACTCAGCATAAACAACTACACCTGAGATCCACATTTTGTGTACAGAACTCCATAGCCATATTTCCAAGGTAGTATTTCAGAAAATATTGTTTCAAAATAACATACTAAGAAATGGCTGTACTCCTTGGGAATGCAGCATTCCTTTGCTGTCATTGCAGTGACATAGCAAAGTCGTTCAGGCTGCCTGGAAACCAGCCCAGGGCGAGTGTAAGAGAGTAATTAGAATATCTGAGAACGAATTCTGTAAATTGTCTGTTGGTAAAGCCTGGAAGAAGCAGAAGACACAAAGCAAGTGCATTTTGAGGTGGATGCAATTCTTAACAGCTTTGTGTTTTCTGAGTGCTCTAAGTTAATTTTGTACAGACAGCTTTTCCTTTTGTGTGCTTTCAGTGCTTACAGTTTTTCTGAAGAGTTCGATTTGCCATTTTTAATGCTTAGCTTAAGATAAAGATCTTTTGTGATATGAAGTATTCTTGCTAAGTTTATTCTAGTTTTAGGTAAGTTTGTGCAAAAATTAATTATGCTTCAAGCAATTTATGGGATTACAATTTTGTAATATTTAGAGGAATGAAAACCAGTTCAAGTAGATTTCATCTTACAATTTATCTACTTTTATGTCAGATTGCTGAGTGTCAAAATTCAATTGTCAGAAGGCATATATGTGGTTGTAGTTTTGTATTTTTGTATTCTATGGCAAAATGATCAAAATGGTCTATAAACTGTTAAGATAACTGAAATTTATCTTATTAGTATCCAATATATTCCTTTCTGTATGTGATGAAGAGAAATGCAGCTAAAGTTGGGACGAGTTTTCCCACTTTGTGGTACTAGGGAGATCAGCTGGTGGATTACAAGGAAGCTGTACATAGGCCAAGAACCAGAAATCCATTTGCCACTTCCAGATGAAAAATGATCAAAGACGTGAGGTGGAGTTGCAGCAAGGATTTGAAAGTGGTCATTTGAGCTTGGCTAAGGACCAGCTTGCTGAGATTAGTAGGGTAGGTCAAGTAAAACGTGTTGGCTTATTCTCAGCAGGCCTAACGGGAAGTCTTTGGTGGTATCTTCTTTCAGCATACCTTTTTTAAACTTGTCTGAATTATGCAGTCATACGTCTGGAATATCCTATAAATCAGATCTGCAGGCTCTCACAGTGAATAAAAGTGTATGCTTCTTTGATGACAAGTTTAAAAAAGCACTGGTATTCTAGTATAAGCAGATGAACTAAAATGGTAGGAAAATGCACTGGTGGGATATAAACAAGCTGAAAATGGATCGTAATGCTGTCTTGCAGCTACCATGCTCTGTGCTTCACTAAGAAAATAAAGCTAAGAAAATACATCTTGAGATTAATTTACATAAACTGTACAGCTCAGACACAAGTTTTATTCTTGTTCTGAAAACCTTTCTGATGGGTTTAACCACAATAATTTTGCAAGGGATGGTGATAGGAGATATCAACTGCAAAATGGAAATACCTTTGAAATTTAAATTAAAAATGAAACTGTGTGTTATTTAACTATAAATTATGTACTGTAGGTCTGCTGAGGAGACTGTAAGAGCTGTTATACTTTTTTCAGAAGTGACCAAGACAGGAGGTGTAGGAAAAGAGAAAGCAGGTAGCTGTAAAGCAGTCTTTGTTTTGGCGTAATAGTCTAGCTGTTAACAAGAATTGATGTCAAAGCTTTTGTGACTGGCAGGGTGTGTCTAGTCTGATAGCAGCCGAAGAACCTGTTCTCAAAGTGTGTTTTGCATACTTAAATTGGATTTTGGCTATTACGGCCTAACCAGGTATCGTATAGAAAAAAAATGTTTCCTATAATTCGCTCTTTTGTGCTGCCAGGTAATTTCCTTGGTTGTCCTGAGCTTGTGTGTGATGAGAAGTGAATGGTTGTGTTTGCTTTGCCTTTGATGTACAGCTCCTGATGAAGTGCTTGTACTTTCCCCTCTTCTACAATTCACTCAGTTGTTGCAATTCAATACGAGCCTTTAGAAGGGAAGGTAAGATGAGTGATGCGATCAGAGACTTTGTGAATAAGCAGACGGAGTCTATAGGCCAAAAACATCTTGCAGTTTGTCTTCAATTTCAGATATGTAGCAATAATAAAGATGTAAAGATCCCCTGTAGCCTGTACCTGTTCCTGTAAAACAGCTTTCTTAGCCTGAAAGACTTGTAGGGGCAGGTAATAGTCTTTATTTAGACCAACTTCTGTACTTTATTCTGTGTGTCTTTATATGTCAAGCACATTGAAAGGGTGGTATGCCTGAAAGACTGCTCTTTCAAACTGTAAAGGTTAGTCTAATAAAATGTGTGTTCCTGGGACTATTTGTGTCTAACCAATTGTCTTAGGCCTCTATGGCTGATGCAGTTTTTCTGGTAAATGATATGAGGGCAAAAGTGGGAATTTAAACCTTTCAATAGCAAAGCAGTTGACAGGTGGTTTGGAATCCTCCTGCCTAAGATGAACATAGTAAGGATTGTAGCAAATAAAGAGCCCATTGAACATGCTAGATGTGATATTGTTTTGAGAAAGATGATCTGCTGTGTGTATGCAGAACACTAGAGGTACAGATAATAGGACTGCCTGGTTGCATGGAGACCAAAAAAGCTGAGCTCTTTCAGATTTGGGAGCAAGTACTGCATCAGAGGTGTGCTTTCTGCAAAGGGAGCATGGAATTATGAGAAGTGAGATTACAGGTCTAAAACATTTTGTGAAAAGATACTATGTGAAGTTTATTCTTGGCAAAGTTTGTCCTGCTGGGGTATTAGTATCTGGTTTTGCTTTCTGTGGTGTAATTATTCCTGGGTATTGCCTGACAGATGGTTGTATCTTAGAGTTGTATCAGAATGATGTTATTTGCTTGACAGTTATTGTTCTCTTAGGAGCGCGGGACAGGAAAGGACCTGCCTATTCATCAAGTTTATTTTCATGCTCTTGTAGGCTTTATGTCATACAGACATAGACATATGGAGTGCTGCCTTAAAAGCAGCTGAGCTTTTCTCCCTCAGTATTTTAATTAAAAACTTGTTCCAGTGCTAAATTGCCCTAAACATGAGGAAGCTGCTTACAGTGTTGAACCTAAATCTATTCATCAGTTGGTAATAACCAGTTCTTGTGCCAAGATTGTCCTCTTATTTTAAATAGATTTTTCCTATTGTTTTATAATTATTTTGGTGTGTTTATACACAGCCCTTGCTTTTCTGATCAGCTTTATTTTTTGGTAGACTAAGGCCAAATCCTTGCAGCCTCCCTCAGTTCTGTTGAAAGTAGAGCAAAATGAAGGTATGGGTAGTCAGCGACTTTTCAGCTTTCACATAGCAGGTTTTTCCAGTTCCCTGGGAAGGGTGTGACTTATCCTTTGTACTACTGCTGATAAAAAAAGCAAGTAGCTTCCTTGTTATTGCAGTGCACCAACAGAAACACAAAGATAGAAAATTTTGTATTTTAAACTCTCTGAAAATTGTTTTGGAGTGGCAAGGTTGTTCAAACTGTAATGACTTGTGATATATCCTCTGATTTAGGAATGCAGGCAATCCTATGAAAGTGATTTTGAAAGGCAGGCAGATGTTTGATTGCTTCAAGTGTGTGGGTTGCACTTTGTTTTTTGTTTTTTTTCCCTTAGGCTGCTAAATGTTCAGATCAGTATTCTGTGGCTGATCTATGCACAGATGAATTCTTTATGCATTTTAATGAGTTACTGCTAAGATATGTGATCAAGGATAAATCAGATCTGTTACGAAGGAATCAAAAACTGGAATTACGTTTAAATATTTTTCTGACTAATATTTATAGACACTTGCTACTTGTAAGGCTCTCAATAAATCAATGTGCTCTTCAAAGACTTGTATTCTTAAGATATTAAAGGAAGGTGTAAAAGGCAGATATATTTTGCAGCATTTTCAGAAAAAAAATTAAGAAATTTTAAGAAAAAATAATTTGAAAAGGCTTCAGTAGGAACACTTGACCTACTTTCTTCCCACTTAAAATCCTAAAGAGTGTTGTATTGGAAAAAACTAAGCCAAACACTCTTTAAAATGCAGTGGAAGGCTTTATGTCCCAAGTTTAAGAAAGAACATAAGCCTTCTAATGTTCAACACCACAGTTCATGAAGATTAGGCTCCTGGCTAAGAAAGTATGAAGGCAGGCATCTAAGGATGATATGATGAGATTATGATTTCCTGATTAGAATTTGAAATCTGTAATGTGGAGTGCTGGTACAGTGAAGCTGGTTGGTAGGAAACCAGGATATACCTTATATCAGTTTTCTCTTAGGAAGATGCTTTTGGTGCCTATTTTATATGTAGTAGAGTAACAGTTAGTTATCTAATTAGTCCAAGAAGTAGGAGGCCTTGTTTCTCAGTCCTTCTCAACCTGGGGCATCTCAAGCCCACATTTTTCTCTTCTTACAAGTGCCCATTCTTACAAGTGCCCATTAGTTCGTGCTTAGATAAGTGATGCAACCACCAGACTGCAGGTTCAGACTTCTTGTCTGTGTCTTGAATCCATCAATGTGCATTTCTGACTGCATTATAGAGTCATTGACTTGTTAGGGTTGCAAAAGACCTCTGTGATCATTGAGTGTGGCCATTAACCCAAACTCACCACTTTGACCACAAAACCGTGTCCCCAGGTGCCATGGGCAGCTCTGTCAGGAGGGGTGGGGCAGTCCTGTGCAAAGTGTGCCACAGGCTGATGTGTTAGCTGTTCTCTTGACACAGGGATTCAGTTCTTCTCCAAGAAAGCAAGTTCTACTACTAGAGAGTAATAGAATTAACATCTAAACAATCAGTTTTTATTTTAATTTAATGTTGTTAGCAATTGTTTGAGTACTGTTTTCTACTTAATGTTTGACCAGAAAAATTTTTAACAACTCGAGATACTGTAATGAGGAAATGGAATAGTAGTGGCTGTCATTGATCATATCACTTTTGGACATGAAATTTGAGTTGTTTCAATTCAGGCCTTTTTTTCCCTTTTTTTTTTCCTTTTTTTTTTTTTTTTTTGTTTGTTTTTTAATCATGTATTTCTTTTTTTTGAACACAGACATGATTTTGAATCCTGATACAGGAAAACAAAACAGAATTTATAGCTGTTAAGATTTAAAATAAATAAAATATATGTTCTGTATTTGCAGGCTATAGTGGGAAACCCAACTACAAATTTATTAACAAAGTTAAATAATTTTTTTCTTTTTTTGTTCTAAGTGGTGACATAACATTTGTGCAAAAAAATTCCTACTCTGTTCAGTTAAAGAAGGCAAGATAACAGTGTATGGGAGAGCTCAGAAGGGGTAACCTAATTGGGAAACTTCCAAAGCATTCAAAAATAATTTTTCTTTGCATGTTTCCATGTTATTTTGGTTCCCTGTGTGATAACCCTTAAAAGTTGGACTTCTACCTGGGCAAAGTTGTAGTAGAATGCAATTTAGCCAAATGGGACTCTTAATGAGTTATTTGGCTTGAAGTGAAAAAAGTTGTGGAAAACTTTCTTCCATGAAAAAATGAAAATAATCATACTAACTGTTGCTTTTTAGCTGTAACCTGCTAAATCTTCTGGGTTTCTCAGCATGAAAGGATGATTGACTTCTTGTGTGACTTCTTTTAATATACAATTTCAGGGTTCCAAAGAGTAAAATTTATGAAAAACATGTTGAACACTGGTATGATTGCACACTTTTGAGTTTGTTTGTAAAGCAGAAGGAAAGATGTGTGCATAGAGGGCCATTGTGGGATTGTTTTTTGTGGCCTGTATTGTCTGGAATATGAAGAAAGGGCAGTCTATACATCTGGTCTGCGAGATATCTTGCCTTAAAGTGGTTTAGTTTTCATAGCTGGCACAGTTCACAGCAAGGAGCACATGTGCAGTGTTTGAGATATCTCAACGTGGCAGCTTCTGCCAAATTTCACTCATGTTTCCAAATGTAATATTATGCTTATGTCCTATCCTGTCTCTGGCACTGAATTTAAACAGCACCTGTTAATATTAAGAATAAATGAAATTATTGTAACGTTGAGGATAAAGGGATTTTGGTGAAAGAAAATTGGATATGAGATTTAGATTTCCTGCCTAATTAAATATTTCAAGGGGGGGTGTTCTACTTCAGTTTTATTTAGAAGTCAGAAAGCAATGTTATATGCTTACCACACACCTTTTTATTTAAATCTTCTTTCATGAGCTGGTATTTACTGATATTCAGTTCAAATACTTTTGAGGAATAACCTGAAACACTCTGGAGCATCACTTCTTTTTTTCTTGGGAGATAAGTAGGATTTTTTTTTCTGAAGCTTATTATTCCTGTGCATGTTGGCTGATTCTCCTTTGCATTTAAATCAGCCTTAGCAGAGTTGTGCAGCTTATTGGTGTTCCTCCTCAGCTTGACAGCTGAAGAATAGCAGATGTACATATGAACATCAGGCCGAGGCTTGCATTGCAGCCAACAATCATTTGTTCTGGTACTCTGGAGTAGAAAAGTAAAACACAGATTTTGTGCGGCTTCAACCAGTGAACATTGCCGAGTTTGCTGAGTTCAGCTCTGCTTTTGGATAGTATTGGAATGACATAAAGCAGTGAACACGTGTGCTGTGGATGTTACTGCTGTGGGCAGAGAAGGGTGTTATTAATGCGTAATTGTACTTCTAACACTGGAGATGTCTTTTCAGAATATTGTTCCGAAATAATGTGTTTTCTTTTAAGAAATACCTTGTGGGCAAAACAAATCTATTCTGGACCTTATAATTAAATTTCTCTGAAGAATGGTAGATAAAGGACCATGATCATCTAAGCAGTGTTCTATTTCTGGAAAGAAGAAAGAAGTGAGGGGTGAAGAAGATGATCATACCTTTATTAGGATGTAGACAAGGATATGGCTGAGGAAAAGAATCCTCTCTATTGCTGCTCAGAATGTACAGTGTGCGGCTCCTTGGATGGGAAAGGAGGAGTAGCTGACTGTCAAGGACCAGGAGATCCAAAGGGATCTTGAAGAAGTTGAGCAGTGTCTACCTTGCATTGAGAAATGTGATTAATATGACAGATTCTCCAAAAGATTAATTGTGGAGAAAGTTGTCTGGAGAGAACTTAGATAAAGAGGGAGAGCAGGTTGTGTTCCTTGATATGACAGTTCCATACTTTCATCTCCTAATATCAGTAATGAAAAGAACTTGAAACTGTCAGAAAAGGAGCATGAGAATTAGTGATTTTAGTTGAAGAATATTGTTTTAGAAGTTCTTGTGAATGTGCATTGCTTTTATTGGAATTAATGGAGTAGATGAAACCTGTCTGCTGGATTTTATGTGGTTGTAGAAGTAACTTTCTTGTCTTTATTGAAAAGCAGGCTTCCTTTAGTTTGATATACTTGTGCCTGGGTGTGTCTTGTTCAAATGTCAGTCCTAACTTAGAAGCTACAGAGGCATCCTCCTCAATAAATCATTACTTGAAAGTAACACACACTAGGATTTTTTTTTTAAATTTAAGTGGATATTTCTAGACAGATACTATGTTAAGAATATTCTATTGGAAGGTCTTCCTATTTTTTCAGTTGCTCACTCACTAGTGACAATAGTAGATGAAAGAATTGTGTTAGTTGGTCTCTTGGGGGACAGAAAAAATAAGAGGATAATGAATTGTAGTTTGATTTGAGGGAAGTAAAAAACTCTTGTTTTTTATTGACCATGTTGTTGAACTCAATGAAAAGGTACAAAAGAATATTAGTAATAATATTAATAATAATTATTATATTTTTGTGCACAAATCTAAGTTTAATTTAGAAAGGCTGAATTATTTCTGTTTTCCCGGATCAACACTAGCACTTTCACCTTCTTATGTCTTTGGGATGCAGATCACACAATGATTTGTTCAAGACTGCTTTTTCTACATTGCCATCTTGTTTAAGATTAATTATTCTGACATACAGTCATCAGCTAAAAATATGATTGCATCAATTACAAAGTATAAATTAGATTTTTCATTGCTTTCAATGTCTGAATATATATTGTCATATTAAAAAAAATAGTAGTGTTAAATTGCACTGGGGAGTATTTCATTAGTATTATTACTAGTTTTAAAGTAAATTATTGGAAACTCTTAACTTGTAATTTTAAAGAGCACATGGCTTTATTGAATAATACAATTTATAACCGTAATGCCATTACCATTTCTAAAATTCCTCTTGTGTCCTTTCATGATGTTTTTGTGAATGATACCATTGTTTTGTCACTCACTTGAGCTCATAAACAGGAAAATATTTTCCAAATTCAGCATCATGTCAAGGCTATATTTAATTCCTAGTCATTTCAAATCCTGTAATAATATCTGTGGGATATATTCTTTCTTAGGGAATTAAACATCAAAAATATTTCAGATCACATAATCTCTGTTGTCGATTGCTGTAGTATTCATCTCCCTTCTTGTAATACACAGCATCTGGTTGTGCTTCTTCTGAAACACAATTCTGCTGCAAGGAATTTGCAAGGCAGTTGATTGTATCATGTAATTCTTTTTTTTTTATGCTGCTGGATCCCTCTTTCTTATTGAGTCCTACACAGGGCACCAGACCTTCCTTCGAAGTCCTTCCCTTGTCTGCTCGTGTCCTGCCTGTCATTAACTCACCAAAGTCTGCTGATACACGGGACCACCTCCAAACAGCCCTTTAAATCTTCATGTGAATGTCTTGAAGCTTCTCTCATAGAACAAGAGTATCTTAAACCAGAAGGCAAGCTGGACTCTGGCTAAAGGGTGATGTTTTGTGCAGTGGAGTGCTGGGGGTCAGTTGTGTGCAGCAGCCCCACAGTCACGTCATGGAGCTGGGTGGTTGTTTCTGAGCGCTCAGAGCACACAGGCACTTTGGATTTCAGGTAACCTTGCACTGTAACTTTGAGGGTCCATACCTTAATTTCATAGTTGCAGTGGTGGGCGATGTGTAGTTTGTGAGCCTTGAATTAGATCTTAATCACAAGTAGAGTTCTGAAGGAGCTGCCTTGAAACTGTTGACCAAATGCATAATGTGTTCAACCCAAATCCTTCGCAGTCAAGGGATCTTCTGAAGTCACAGGATGTAGTGTTGGTTACAGATGCTAAGGGCTTAAGTGCCTGAATATTTTCTTAAATAGAACATTATTACTTTAGCAATATAAACAACTTCCAAATTGA
Organism: Calyptomena viridis; assembly: GCA_013390005.1. NCBI lineage: Eukaryota > Metazoa > Chordata > Aves > Passeriformes > Eurylaimidae > Calyptomena > Calyptomena viridis. The sequence continues at coordinate 126,750 of WEIV01005246.1, forward strand.
AATTAAATTGCTTTTTTTCAAATAGTCAAGTTGATTAGGTATAGAGAAAATAAACAAAGACATGATTATACTAGAAACTACAATTATACAAGGCCCAAGAAACAAAACAAGCACCAAACCCAGGGATTTTCTAATTTGTTTTTGAACAGTCGTATAAAAAAAAATCTGGGGCTTAATTCTTTTTAGTATGTATAAACTTCTACCAATTTATACGGGAATTTGTCATAAATTTAACATAGGTGTGTAAGACAGATGAAAGAAGATGCATCTAGAGAAAGGCAGAAATAGTCACATTTCTGTGCCTCTGTAAATATACTGGCAAAGATGAGACGTTCCAGTTCAAAACAGAATAAAAATGAATAGAAGTACATCTGCAGATTTCTTTTGCGTCATGATGTCTGTATATTAATAGAATTCAGAGGAAAAAAAGGCAAACTTAATTTTCCTGTTTCAGTGAATAGTTGTATTCAGCTTCCTATTGAGTAATCGCAAAAGCATTTTTCATTTTAATGAGTATTCTGAATTCTTTATGTCTTGGTTTTCTCTGTTTTCCATCAGAAATTTGCTGTCTTATATATGTTTCTTAGCCCTCTTGTCAATATTGTATTTATTTCTAGGTCAATTAAGAAGTCATTGTAATGTGCAACTTGTAATGACTGGCTCAAGGAGGTGTTGAATTTGAAGAACTTTATTATGTGAAGAGAATTGTGGTTTAATGTGTGAACTTATTAAAATATTCTTTCCTGAAAGGGAAAAATCTTCTTTGGCAAAAATATCTAATAGAAAGTGTCAAATGGTAGCTCTGGGTTTTAAGTTAGATGGATATTGTGTGTGTCAGAACTTAGTTTGTTTCAAAATAACGATTGCCTTGTTATGCCATGAATAAAAGGTACTCTGTAAAGACAGCTTTTTGTAATAAATTATCTTGGTTGTTGGATTCTAGACTGTTCATAGATTGCAGGTGAGGATCTTGTGTTTTCTTTGCAGTACTCAGCAGATGTGTCAGGGAGAATGGACTTACACATCTGTCCTTAAACATAGTACTGAAATACCAGGGGCTTTATATATTTATTTCATAGCTGATGAGCGATTGTGGCAACCTGTGTGTTATTCATATAACAGTTTTTCTGGTTGTGTTTACTTTCATATGTAGTCTGGAGTTATGCACTTGACACCATGATGCCATCTCTCATCCTGCTGTGAATGGTTTTGTTTCACTTTTATCTGGGATAAGCACAAAAAAATGTTGTATATATGCACTTTTTAGGTTTTATAAACAATGTTATCATTTTACATATATTACTGTGAAAGCACATTTTTGAATTGCCACTATGAAGACAAGGCTCACTTTTGAGGTTTGAGTGACAGGAAAAAGCTTGGCTGAAAAACTGGAGACCAGGATAACTGGAGTAGTGTGGGAGGGTTGTGGGTTCGTTATTCTCTCATCAGGAAAGACAAAAGAGATGCAGCATCTTGTAATCAGAAGTAGGGCATGTGTCCCTGTTCCATCACCCAGTGCAGGTGTCACGAAGAAATGGGCGTTGAATTCTCTGACCCAGTTACTGAGTACGGGCAGGTTGGGCCCTGACTCCTACATACTTGCTGAAATGCTGCCATGATCCTGAGCTTCTGTATAGACAGAAAGGAAACGGAAGAATCTACAGCCTGTTTCTAAAATCGTGGGCAAAATTATTTCCCCCAAAAATTTTGTGAATGTTTGAACATTTGCTTCTTTTCTGGGACTGATGTAATTTTAAATCTCCTGGGATATTTAGCCAGTGTAATGAAAAGAGAAAAATGGGGAACGTCATGAAATGGCTTCCCCATTAAAAGAGAAAAAGAAGTAAATAAACTTATTTTTGTTTTGGGATAGAGGTCCTTGAAGGAAGACATGAAAGATAATTATGAATAATGGGGGGAAATTAATAGGAAACTGTTTATTCACTGTTACTGAGAATTTGGAGTACTGAACACAATGCAAAAAATGCTTTACACTTGACATAAGTTGTAGAATTCATTTTCACATGTATTGGGTCTGGCTGAGATGGAGTTCATTTCCCTATAGGAGCCCTCACAGTGCTGTGAAAAAAAGTCTGACCCAAACAGGTGCTGTGCTGCTGGTTGGTGGGGGACGAAATAAGTTTTATTTGTGTTAACTTCAGTGTGTATTACATATCTGTGCTGGCTCTCTTGAAGATTGGATTCTGTACGTGGACCTTTATTGTGGCTTAGTGTTGAGTGGTTTGGGGTGTTTTCTTAGATACTGTTTTTATCTCCAATACTGTTTTTATCTCCTCTGTGAAGTTGGCCGAAGAGCAGGAAGGTGGTGCCAAGCCTTTGCCAGAAGTGGATTGGTGGGCCTGGGTCATCAAAAAGTTTTAGATTATCGGTGGCTGGCTTTCATGTTGAGGACACAAAGCTGACTTTCTGGATGTGCTCATGTTTTTCACGAATTGATCAAAAAGCAGAAAAACAGAGAGTAGTGGTGGCATTGCAGATGCATTCTGGATTCGTAGAAACCTAAAATAAGTGACTGAAAATAAGTGCTAAATATCTGTAATTATATACTAAAATTGAAGTCAGTTACTTTCCTGGGTGTTTTACATTCCTTAGCTTCCTTTTCCATAAAGTATCACATCAGGGTCTAAGAACAGTTGAGATCAATCCTTTCTGCAATTGACACAGAGTGGAAGAATCTGTTATCCCTGGGTTTCAATTTGTCCCGGTAGGACTGAAGAAACAGCTGTAGAGGGTGCAAGCTGGTGACGAGGTTTTGCTCACCCTTCCTACCACACACCCTGTGCTGGGAATTGGGACAGGCCAGTAATCATTGTTTTAATTAGCTGCAGTTCATACTTGATGGTGGCTAATGAGTGCTGCCTAAACAGATAGCGTGGGTGTCTTACACTCACTAAAATAATATTTTAAGTATTATTATAAGTAAATTTTCATTCCTACAAGCCAATTATACCACCGATTTGTGATAAATGAACTTGACTTGAATGACAGCTGAATCTCTCTGCACAATCAGATAAAACTACATAGATGAAAGCACAGGAAGTATGGAGAAGTCTGTTAGATTCATTGGGTGAGGTGTATCTTTTTAAGATCTCAGCAGAACGTTTTGTGTTGCTTCCATTAACTGCTAAAGCAAAGCTTTTTATATCATTACCACAAGTGAAATACAGAAATTACCATGAAATACAGAAGATTGGGACAGCTGCTTCTAGGGTACTAAGCAAAATTATATCTTTCAAAATATTGGAATATGCCTATGTGTTAAAGACAAATTGAGCCAAGGAGTGTTTCAATACCTTGCATAGCAGTGAGAAGAAAGAAGGGAGAGACTCCTTTTAAATAATAAGTATTTGGATCTATTTTGTAAGGATGATTGTTCAGTATGTAAAATGTGTATTTGTTTTGAGTGTACTTGAGATTGTCCTACAATGCAAACAATGTGTTGTCAGAAAATCCAGTTCTTATTGAGTAGCCTGTCCTCGATGCAGTGTAGGAATCTCTTATTGCAACTGGGTTCTGGACTTCCTGAGTCTGCACAAGGGTTGTTGCCTTGGTGGGGAGACACTTGATTCATAATGAAATGACCATCAGTATTGGATTCAGTTCTGTTCCCACTCTATTGCATCCTCAAAATGAAATAAAAATGTAGGGGAACATACAAATGTCATTGAATGTAGGAGCAAAAAGCATATGATTATTGTGTTCATACCAGATATTTCTGATAATTGGAAAGTGTTCTTTTTCTGGAGAAAAGTGGCAAGATATTTGTTCTTTTCTATGATTATTTTAGAGAATTATTTTAAACAGTGCTGAGGAAAAATATGATACAATTATTTTAGGAATTGTTTGTCAGTGGATGTGTAGACTTCTTAGACTTCTCTGTCCCGTGTTTATCTAAGTAGTCTGATCCCATCTTTAGGTTGCAAACTGATCGCTCTATTTATGAAACTTGAAGTGACACCTTTTTATTTCTCCCACTGTTAAGTTTGAAAACATTTTCAGGAGGTGGATAATTTCACTGTCCTCCGAGAGGCTGACAGGTTTTTTTACTTAACATCAGTGATTGACTGGAAAATAAAATGCTTTCAATATGCATCTTTGAAGCTAGGAGTGAACAAATATATTTCATTCCTTTTTAGAGAATTCAGGCTTCCACTGTCTCGTATTAAATATGGAAATTAAAGCTTGAATGGAAACTCAGAACAGGTCATGATTTTGTCCCTGTCATATGCTGATAATTTAAAAAATAAAAGTAAAGTATTTCTTTTTTAGATCATGTGAACTTGCTGAACACAATAAGCCGTTTTGGTCCTTAAAAGGGGCTTGGTAGGGTATAGCAAAAGCACCTACAACCAGAGCACTTCTTACTTTTACTTCTTTGAAATTGCTGTTGTGGATTCCCATCCTGTGATGGAAATGAGGACCACAGCAGTGTTCCTTGGGGAGGCTTCACTTCTCTGTTTCTTACATGGTTCCCTCTGTTGAATTAAAGAGCTTTTAAAATAATAGCATAGTGCTTTGAAGTACATGCAGTTTTTTAACATTTTTCTGCATAGTGTTTACTTCGCTGTGTAAATCCAGTGTTGCTCCCTCAGGTCGTCATTAACTTGTTTGTGTATCTGGATTAACTAACTTGGCAGCCTCCCAGCACCTTCTGCAGATCAATAAGAGCAAGTTTCACCCTGGGTTTTTTTGTCCTTTTGCAATGTTAAATGTGACATTCTTTCTGCTGATTGTCCATGACAATTTTTTTCTGGTCTGGTCTTTTAAAGAAGACATGCAGCTTCTTGAAAGTGGGGAAAACATTGTGTGATGACAAATAAGACAGCACATTTATTGTGCCTACATAAACCTGGGTATAGATCTTTCTCTCCCTCTTTGTTAGGCTGATTTGTGTATTCTCTCTTGGAAATACAGGAAAAAAATGGGCATTTTCTCCTTCAGTTTGGAAAGATTTTCTTTTCAAGTGCAAGGAGATCTCTGGAGACCAAGGGATTTACACTGTTTTGGAATATCTGTATATTGTTTAGGAGCAAACCAGGGAAATTTTATGTTTCAGATTATGCCATATTTCACACCTTCTGCTAAGCTGATTTTGCATCCATGGCCTGCCAAATATCAATGGGCTTAGAAGGCCTTAAGGATAATGGGAGCCGATAATGCTGGTTTTCGTGGGGTCCCCTTTGCTGCTGGTCTCCATAGGGGGTGCCAAATAACTGCTGCTGTTACTGTAAGCACCAGTAGCAAGGATTTGTGCAAGGTTGCAGAAAGCTCTGGTTCATTCAGTTCATGAGCCAATGCAGAAGTTGATCATTTGTCATGATAATGTGTGTGGGTTTCGTGTTAAGACTGTGGAAAACTGTGTTTCTGCACAACCAAATTTGAAAGAATGTCACTTAGAATAGTTGTCAGGTGCCCTAAAATTGAGCAGTTCTGAGATTTGCACTTGTAGCTTAATTGGGTTCATTTTGTATAAATGTTTTGATGGTCCTGTGTGACACAACACAGTCTTTGAATGGATGTCTCAATCTCAGTTATTGTTGAAGTGATGAGGCTACAGCAAGGCCAGGTTGTTGCAGCCATTGCAAAAGGGAAAGGGAAGGTCGGTTGTTGTTGAGGCAGCAGAAATTGGAACAGAGAACTGTACCCTGTTCCTGCCTCTGCAACTAAGTTGTTCTAGTGAGTTTAATCACACTTTAATTAGTGTGTCTAGGTAACAAACTTTTTGAAGATGGTGCTAAATAGACATACTTGAGTTTGAGCTCCCAGTGCAAGTCCTTGGAAGGCAACTTCCAAATGTCCTTTCTGTTGCAGAGAGGCTTAAGTTCATCATAACTGTCCTGTTGCACATATAGGTCTTCATTAAATGCCCTTAAATATTAGACCATCTCAAAAAGGACAGTACAAATCCTGAGGTAAGCCCATCTGTGCCTTCTCTTTGAACTTAGGGTTAAGTACAGAGATGCTGTCTTGCATGAATGTTTTGGAAATGAAATGTTATGAAAACTGTAAAGCTTCAGTATAGTGCAAATAATTTATGTAAATCAAGTTGTTTTGTAATAACCAGATTTTGCAGCAGTTTATGTTAACATTTACTTGAAAATAAAGTTCCAGATCCTTATCTTATTTGCCCTGAAATGTCGTGGCTTTTTCTTAATATATTAATTCCTTTTTTTTTTCTCACAGAACTATACAATGCATTTCTATACATTTTTGTTTAAGCAGCTGGATAGCTTAACATGAATTTTCTGATTTTTTGTACTTTTACTGGTAAGAATAAAGGGAAAC
>WEIV01005246.1:133130-181900 GCA_013390005.1 Calyptomena viridis
TGTGTGTGTATATATATATATATATATATGTATAAAATAATGTATGTAAAAAAGATTCTTACTTTTTGTCAGTTTGAACCGTAACTAGGTACTTAAAATAAAAGTCTTCTTTTTGAAATCCATTTATCTTCAGATTTTTTTTACAGTGAGACTTAATTTCTAATGTTTAAATATCTTTTGGAATATTGAGTAAGTGGTGTGGAAATGCAGAAGCAGCGAACGGTAATCGTGTATACAGAGCGCCGNTCCTTGGAAGGCAATTTCCAAATGTCCTTTCTGTTGCAGAGAGGCTTAAGTTCATCATAACTGTCCTGTTGCACATATAGGTCTTCATTAAATGCCCTTAAATATTAGACCATCTCAAAAAGGACAGTACAAATCCTGAGGTAAGCCCATCTGTGCCTTCTCTTTGAACTTAGGGTTAAGTACAGAGATGCCGTCTTGCATGAATGTTTTGGAAATGAAATGTTATGAAAACTGTAAAGCTCCGGTATAGTGCAGATAATTTATGTAAATCAAGTTGTTTTGTAATAACCAGATTTTGCAGCAGTTTATGTTAACATTTGCTTGAAAATAAATTTCCAGATCCTTATCTTATTTGCCCTGAAATGTCGTGGCTTTTTCTTAATATATTAATTCCTTTTAGTTAATACCACCTTTTTTTTCTCACGGAACTATACAATGCATTTCTATACATTTTTGTTTAAGCAGCTGGATAGCTTAACATGAATTTTCTGATTTTTTGTACTTTTACTGGTAAGAATAAAGGGAAACAGTTAAATTTTTAATATAATATTTTTGCTCTTAATTTCTGTGCACATAGCCAGTAAGTCATTGTTGAATTGAAAGTATAAAGAATGTAATAAATAATTTCATATATTGATTAAAATCCAGATATGCATGAGAACACTTATTAGTATATATGCATATAGTTTCATTAAAAAAATGAAATACTAATCTCCATGGTAATTTAGAGGAATGCATTGAATTTGCTGTCTTTTGAGAAAATAGAACAAGCAGATATTCCTCTCATGCTCTACTTTTTTGCTTGTATACAGGAAAATGAAAGCAACCATTTCCGTGTTGAAGTTCCTACTTGATCACTTGGATCTTAGGCTAGTTATTGAATTGAACTAGTTGAGTAATTTGAAATCAAGGAAATATTCTCTGCATATGTAAAAAGGCTGTTAGTAATCCAGGGTGATACTTCAGAAAACTCTTCCATTGGAGCCTATTTTAATTTATTCTATTGTAGACTTGGAAATTTAGACAATAATATTATACATATACATATATATATATATGTGTGTGTATATATATATATATATATATGTATAAAATAATGTATGTAAAAAAGATTCTTACTTTTTGTCAGTTTGAACCGTAACTAGGTACTTAAAATAAAAGTCTTCTTTTTGAAATCCATTTATCTTCAGATTTTTTTTACAGTGAGACTTAATTTCTAATGTTTAAATATCTTTTGGAATATTGAGTAAGTGGTGTGGAAATGCAGAAGAAGCGAAAGGTCATCGTGTCTTCAGAGCGACATGTGGACAGTTTGCAGCAAGTAAGGTCAATATGTAAGAGAGTAAAGACAAATCGAATCCTCAGTGAGCATGGATTGTCCTATACAGTGAGTGAGATGGGGTATATTTGGGGAATGTGATTACTTGTGACTGTCAGATATGGACTTAGATGTGGGGTAACTTAATGCTAACAGGGAACAACTGAAGTTGTTTCAAGGTGAACTTGCTAGATTTTTATAGGAGAAGCCACCTTCCATATCCAAGCTAGCTTTTATGGCGAGACTGTCTTTAACAAAGTTTGGAAGTATACTTGATAGCAAATTCACTGGTCACACTTGTTTTCACTTTGTTTTCAGGGATTCTTTTCTCTCTCAGTGCCAGGACAATTTTTCCCCATTAGCTTCATACTCTTCTCCCTTCTACACATAAGGACTTAATTTTGCAGACTGACTTAAACCCACAGGCAAGGGTGGGTTTATTTGGGGTTGAAAGATAAGAGAAAAACAATGAAACATGCATAACTGCTCATCACAGACAGTCCTGCTAAGCCTCTTCCAAGAAGTGGCTGGTCACACATGGCAGGGTGGCTGCTTTCTGGTGTGTCAGGTACAAGAGGTGGTGGTTGAACTGGTCACTACTGGTGTCTGGCCTCAGGAATTGAGCCAACCAGCTGGTGCTGGTGGGTTGTCAAACTCCTTGGGTCTCAAAGAACAAAGGCAGGAGGGTGGTGGCCATGGTGTCTAGCACAAACTCAGCCTGTCTGCTTCTGTACCCAGTGTAGAATCATAGAATCATAGAATTACCAAGGTTGGAAAAGACCTTTGAGATCATCTAGTCCAACCTATAACCGAACACCAACCCTTCATCTAAACCACAGCATGGTTTTGTGATTTTCATTGTTATGAAGAACTTATTGAGTACCTAGTTGGTGTATTTTATTCTTTTATTTATTTAAATCTACAAGTTGAAGCTTTGTTATTTCTGCTGGCACTTGCCCCCCCTTCCTCTTTTTGTTTTTAAGTTCTCCCTCATGCAGCATTAATATAATTTTCAAATACTTCTGCATTTGCACATTGATAACTATTGCACAAGCACCTGTGACATTACTAATGACTGATCTTTGACATACTGTAGATTTTATGGTTTTTGTGTTAGAAGTGGCAGTGTTATCACAGGGTGTTTAGTGAGCTGGATATTCTGCAAACCCCGTTGTTACTGTGGGGAGATGAGAGACTGGGCATTCCCAGTGTGGTTATCCTATAATACTCAAGCATAGCATACAAAAGACATTTTTTTAAAAATCACCTGTCAACGCTGTGACTTTTGCATTAGTTTCTAACCTAGAACTCCTAGTTCTGTTTATATTTTCAGTAAGTGTATAGTTCATGATGGCCTGAAGGGGGTTTGCATGTGGCCAAAAGAGGAGGGAGATTAACAACTCTTGCTCATCCTCTTTTTTGACAATATTTAAGATACATATTCATCATAGAAGCACAGTCTATTGATCTTTGAAAATACACTTTGATTATTTATATGTACTTACCTGTACATTTTATGTGTGATTAATCCTTGGGGGAGTTGTTTGCTTGTTTGTTTTGAATTTGGTTAATATCATTTGTCTGTTTGCTTCTGTGTACACTCTACAAGCTTGGAAGTTATGAGTCTCTTATTCCTACTTGTTTTCACACTAGAAAACAGTGTGAAAAGAGTTTTCTTTCTCTCTCCCCTCTGCCACCTTACTTTCTCAGCTAGGTAGGGGCAGGGAAGAGGCAGGAATGTAGAGAAGAGACTGGTGACCAGAGGAGCTGACCTTGGGGAAGCACAGCCTTGGGCTTCAAGATGTCTTGGGTAACAACATATTAAAAACATTGTTATTTCAAACGAAAATACCTTTTTTATTTTTTTTTTTAGACCTATGGTTGACATTTAAGTGTAGAGAAATCTTCCTTTTGAAAAATTAATTTGAATCTCTAAAGTTTTGGTCAAATGTGAGCCAGTAAAAACCCTACATCCCTTGTATTTGATCAAGGCTAATCAAACTCATTAGTCCACTTGCTTGATAACAAACATGATTGGATGTGTGCTGTTCTCTGTGTTCAGTTGTTTCTTACATTGTGCTGTTGGATGTAAGAATTTAGAGCACACTGAAAACTCTTCCAGAGTGCTTATATGGTTCCTTACTTCCATTTCCTTGCCACTCCCTGGCTGCTGCTGGCTGTATTGCTTTCAGTTGAAAGGTGGTATTTTGTTTTGTTTCAAACTGGTGGGCTACATAACGATGAAATATCTTCTGGTATCCACTTAATAATTTCTAGGGAATTAACTTCTAGGTCCTAATGCTTGTTTAAGCTAGTTTATAATGTTATGAGTAACAATTACAATATTTGTGAAAATTAAGTTACATGTCAAAGCCCCCTTAGTATTCTTTAATCACACCGCAATACCTGAAATGAGCTGTGACAGTGATACTTTGGCAAATAATATACCATGAAAAGTAGAGTTATACTCTAATATTTTCCGCAAATCTGAAGCCTACTGATGAGTGAGAGAAGAGTAGTTATGAAATGGCATGAAATTTATACTACATAATTATATTGCTACACTGTAAAAGCTGACAGTGATGTGAACTTTGGCAGCAAGTATTACTGCTGCTTTTGCCCTGCTTTTGATCTTTATGACTTTTCTTCCTCTCCTCCTTCACCACCCTAGTTGAAGGTCATGGAAGTTGCAATAGGAAAATTCTGAGCATCATTTTTCTCTATCAGGAGGCCAAAGTTCCAGATTTTGTAGAAGAGGTTATTGCAGTTAGACTGAGTTTGTCATTGATGAGTAGATTCTGCTGTAAATCAATTCTGGTTTTAAGCACAGAGCATTAGTTCAAGAATATTAAGGTTGTCAAATTAGAAGTTACATAGACCAGATGGCTAACTGGTTGCTGGAATATGATGATGCTAGGTTTTATATTTCTGATTAAGCTGAGAGCTGTGTGGGAAATGCTAATACAGTCATCAGGAAGGAGCAGAAGAAATTTGCTTCATTTCCTTTGAAAAGAAACACAGAATGTTGTCACTTTTACCATATGGAAAATGAAACCATACATCAAGGTTGATATATATCAAAGCATTGGTTGGAAAAACTGGAAGGTTGAGAATTTTGATCAAAATAGAAGAAAGGGGTGTGAATTGGGAAATGAGTGCTTACCTGGAACTAAAACCTGGAAGAGGGAAAAATATGTGATTTCTTATATACACCGTAAATTATGTCTTACAGTTTAGACATCTTTCCTTTTCAAAATGGTGTGTGCTTTCTGATGAGTTTTCACAGATTGACTTTTTCAATGGATACAAATTTCTTGGACATTCTTTACAAGACTGTTACTGATAAAAGTAGGCTGGCTCAGTCTTGGGCATTTTAACTGAAAAAAATGCTCAAGTTATATCCAGTTATCTCCAAGTTATTAAGGCTTGGTCAATTGTAACTCAGACATTTCACTCTGTATGTGTAGTTTGAAGAGAAGTGACTTAAAAATTTGCCATGGTGAGATCTTTGAAATATACTATTGGTTCTATTCCACAAATCTTCCCTCAACCATAAAAATGTAACTGGAATCACAGTGGTGAATTTGGTTTAACAAATGTGTTCAGATGGAGCACACTATGAAAACTTTTGTGCCCTTTGATTTTTTTGTGGTCTGGTCTTATTTTGAGTAAATACTGCCTTTATAGTAAGGAGTGAGACCACAAAATCTGTGAAATACTTGTTCTTTATCCTGATCAGAAAAGGGGAAAAATAAGTGTTTTATTAATAACTGTTCTGTATTGAAATGTTTATAAAACACCACTTTCATTAAAAGGTGGACTGACAAAATGCAACTGCAGCAATGTTCTGCAGGAATAAATTGCAAATATTTGTTTTAGTCGGCACTTCTGCAGTTTCCTAACTTTATTAAAATTATCAGAATCCAGTTCCTTGTTTCTTTTAATTCTAGACAAGATATGTGTTCAACTTACTCAACTTAAAGAAAGAGACTAACTGTTAGGACATTCACTGGGGTTTTGTACCTATTGTGTTATTGTTTATAGATAATGTAATTTCACTTACTAAACAGTTTGCAGAGAGTTATTTCAGTAATGTTGTTTACATAATGTGAAAATGATCACTTTTACAGGAGGAGAAATAAAGCTAATTTTAACGAACTTTTTTATCAATATCAGTCACGTATAATTAGAGCATTATGTATGTTAAAATTTCATGTTAGATTCTTCCTGTATATTTGCTCTTTAAGCATCCAGATACAGACCTGTGTGTGACATGAGGTGAGGAGAGCTGCTTTGTTATTACCAAAGAAATCCATGTTTACTTGTTTGAAAAGGGCAGGAGCTCCCTCTCCTGGCTTAGAGCGCTATAACTTGAAAGTTTTGGGGAACATTTTCAATCCATCACATAAAAAAAAAAAAAAATCTTATTTTGAACACTTGCTTGCAGAAATGCTTGTCTGGTATCTTGGAAGTCATGGTAAAATTTGGTTCAACCCAAGATTTGTTTTCAATGTCTATTTGGATTCTCCTCCAAGTGCAGTATCTGTGTTTCTGCCACCTGTTTTGGTACCTCCATAGGCAGCAGGTGTCCCCTGTGTCAGTGTGGTAATGCTGGGATGGTCAATGGTTGAATGTACTGTAAGTTGCAGTTCCAATATGGTCTCTTCATTTAAGTCCCACTTGTCACAATTGTTAAGAGTAATGTGTGTCCTTGACGGTCACTTAGTACAAAGCCCTGTAAATCATGGTAAATTTAGAAGGGAGAAGTTTCAGAAAACTAAAAAAAAGCTTTACAGTTGATGTATATATTGTGACTCCTTTCCTCCCCTCCAATCCATTTAGGGAGCAGTAGGAGAGAGGAGGCTTCCTTGCTGTTTGTGTTTATTCAGTCATTCTCCTTTCATAGCCTCATCAGTCTTGCAAATCCTCAGAGAAATTGACTGGTTCTGTAGATACTTAAATTTGGTAGGGTAGCACCTGAGTCTTTCGTGCAATATCATTCTCAAGGTGAACCTGGCTGGAAAAAGTGGCACTGGAGACAGACCTTAGCTGTTAAAAAAACCCCAAACGTAATGAACAAGCAGTTGAAAAAAACCACCAAACCTCAATGAATTTCTGAATTCTGAGAATGCAGGATGATTAAAAATAAGTATTTAACTCATCTCTATATCAGTATTGTACCTTTAAATCATCTATCAAAATGGGAGCCAAGAGTGCCACACGAGCCCTAGCTACTGTTCAGTTCCTTATGCTACCATCTCAAGGATACTAATGCAAGGAACACACATCAATATGTACTTGAAGAGACCAGTTACTTTACAGTGACTACAATTTTTGTACAATATATGTATTTCCTGGAGTAGCTGCACATAGCTGAATTCAAGTTAACTTCTATCCCTCTATTTTTTTGGACTTCCTGGATAATTTAGTTTTTCACTCCATAGAGAAGATTGATCTCTGGTTACACCCTCTCGTCGGAGCATAGGGAGTATATGACATGTGTGGGAAAAGTGCACATTCCTGTGTTAACTTCTCCAGTGCTATTAGGGAATTTTCAATGACAGCATCTCAAAGAAGCATTTTACTGTAGAATAGTTTTGCATTGCATCATTGGAACTTCTGTATTCACAATATTTTATTTTTCAAAGCATTAGGGTTGTTCTAAAATGTTTGTACATTTTTATTTAGCTACACTTGCTGGCACGGGTATGCTTACTGTTTTTACAGCACCTTTGTCATTTCCCAGTAAACTTCAAGATATGTAGGTTGGAGAAGACCTTTGTTTTTCAAAAAATGTCAGTGGTTCACTATCAAGTTGCTTAGCTCTGATTTATACAGTTTCAGACAAGGAAAAAAAAGAAAAATACTTCGGTATTTCTAGCAAATGCCAAAATAGAATCAATGCAGTATTGTTCACCTAGTTAAAATTCCAAAATCCAGGAAATGCAAACATTAAGTTTCCAACAGCAACATTAACTTGGACTCTTTGCATATCCTGTGTTTTCCTGGTATACATTAAGACTTAAAGCAATGTATTAAGCTGTGAGTTGAGCAAGAAAAACAGAAAAAAATTCTTCATGTAGGTAGCACTGCCAAGTTAAGTTCTGTTACCGTTTGTGTTTATTGACCTTTTATAATTTTAAATTATTTTCTTCATAAAGATTGAATATGATTCTTTTGGCCAAATAAAGTGAAGTCTGAGAGCTTGTCTTCTGTGCAGTGTGAACTTGACATACTTGACATATGGTTTACCCTTGCCTTAAATCTAACTCTTCTTCATCCATCAGTATCTCAGATTCAAATTAAGTGGCTTTTAAACTTGAAAATATGACTTGAACCTCAGATGCAGTCTGATTGCCATGGGAATATAACTTAGGCTGTAGGTTGGCAAGAACAGAATAAGAATACTGAGTACATAGCAATGTCATTGGAAAAGGTAAAATGGCCAGAGATGTGAAGCAAGAAACTGCAAGGTGGATTTGGGACAGTGGGGTCTGAGAGGGAGATGCTTCACTCCTGGGAAGTGGGAAATGGAGAAAATGAAGATAATGAAAATTGAAATGGAAGGAAGTATGTGCTGGGTGACAAATCATACAGTGGCTTTGATGCAATGGTTCTGCCAGAGCTTGCCAAGGAGGAGGAGGGGAGGGTGTGTAGCAGGAAGAGAGTTTTTCAGTAGCATTTGGGAATTAGATGGAACTGGAGAATTCAAGAGTGAAGAATGGTCATGGGGAGCTTTCAGAGAGGAAGAGAAGACTGCAAGAAGTGTTTGGTATGCTTGATGTATCAGCAGTGCAGAGGCGCTGGCTATTCACCTTGACCTTTGTTTTCTTCTACAGACTTAGTATCACAGAGAAATTTGGCTTGCAAACTTGTAAACTTCTGAAAGTCAAACACAGACTTCCTCTGATTAGTCCTCTGTCTTTGTTTTTTCTCTGCATGTGTACATGCAAGGAAATTTTTTATTACTTATGCTCAAGATGCAACTAATAAAGTACCACTTAATAAATTAAAACTTTTTTCAAAATTGAGCTAAAGACATACTTTTCAAGTTGCTGATATTGAGTTTTAAAACATGACATTAAAAAAAGCAATCTGAAACTTATTAAAATGAAAATTATTGTAGTGAGGATTTTTTTGTAAAAACATAGTTAAGAAAGTGTTTATTCTGCTTTTGCTTTCAGAAAAAAATAATTGCTTAATGCATTCATTTCTTCTTTTTACCTATCTTCTCCTCCACCAAAAAAAACCCCATCACATTTTGACTGAAGTGTATTATGGAAAATTATGCTGAACAAAGGAGAAGTGTTTAGCAGATTAGTTAATCTGAAGGAGGAGGAGTGATCAAAACTTCTGTAGTAAAATATAGAAGCATTGCAAAGTATCTGTGCTTTCTTTGGCTCTAGAGGTGTTCAAAAGTTTGAATTTGAAAAATAACATTCTGACATTGGAGGGGATGTTTCTGAGTTTGAAATAGTAGTTTCAGTATTTATGTAATTCTGAGGATGATTTTTGGATATGGCTGTTTAACAGACCTGAGAATTGGTGCATACGTGTTCTGTTGAGCCACAGGACTATGAAGTAAATAATGCTGTTGACATTAATGTGTGATTAAACTGATTAAATCACTTAAAGATTTACTCGTTTATTAAGCATCATCTTAATCCTGGTTTTATTTCTTATCACAGATTTTTCATCGTCTTTTGTAAATGTGGGATCAACCTGCATTATAATACTATTAAAATATGAAGTATAGTTCTAAAATTGGAGTTGCAGAGCTCTTTGGTGCAAAACATTTGTAATTGTCTGTTAGGGAAGATTGAGATTTTTGGATGACTCATTGCAGCAGGTTTTGCTGAACTCGCATTTATAGAAAAATTGTCAATTTTTTAAGTATTTTTGGGGTCAGTAAAGTTTATAATTTACTGTAGTTACTTACACTTTTCAAACAGACTGTTGGGAAACCATGCCAGAACAAAACTATTTTTGCAGGTAATTAATGGAGAGGCTGAGGTACCTGCTGACAGCTATTTTCCAAGAAAAGGAATGGTTTGCAGCTAGGGGAAAAGTGTTAAAAGTGTGCCCAAACCAGTAACTCAAACTGAAAGAGCAACCTTTGATCTGAGGCATAGTTTAGGTCACACTTTAATGAATAGCTTTATTAAACTAGTATATTAAACTAATATTATTCTGTCAGTTGGTACATTTTATTTGCAGAAAATTGGATCTGTCTAAGGGTATCTGACATCGACAACAGTGATGCTGTTTTAAATTAAACTGGTAGCCTTAGTGTATTTATTTAAAGGAATGTTTTCGTGCATTTAAAGGAATGTGTTCAATTCCTACACTGA
Source organism: Calyptomena viridis (assembly GCA_013390005.1). Taxonomy (NCBI): domain Eukaryota; kingdom Metazoa; phylum Chordata; class Aves; order Passeriformes; family Eurylaimidae; genus Calyptomena; species Calyptomena viridis. The sequence continues at coordinate 143,046 of WEIV01005246.1, forward strand.
CATTTAAAATCTGAGTCTGGACAGAGCTCATGTAGGGATTTTTGTGTTAAAGACAGGGAAGGTGCAGGTTGCAAAAACTCTTGCCTACAAAAAGTCTTGTAGTATTGCTACGTGTTGAACATATTTCACTTGTATCATGACTGTCTTTTCAGGCTGCAAGGAAGTGTTTAAAATTTTTAAATTGCAATACATTGGAACTATATTACCAACTGTTTTGTATCTTAATATGTTGTATATTTTACTTCTATTTTTTTCTATGTTAGATTGACTCATTTGAAAGAATGTACTTCACAGTTGTATTTAGAGAAGGTTTGGATAAAGCTGGTATCTAGATGAGCAGGCTTTATGCCATGGTCTCTCTCTGGGTGAAGGAGTGTTATGGGAGTCTGGAGAAGGAATATTGTGATACCAATTTCAGTGTTGCTACTGAAGTAGTTTAGGTGAGTGAGATTTTTCCATTGACACAGGATTATGCTCTTCAGGAGAAGAAACCTGTTTATTGCTGAAGTTGGAAGGAAATCATATGCTGTGCTCTCTTTTCCTCCTCCTGCCTGTCTCCTGACGGGTTTGAACAAACTCAGTCAAACCTGAGAAAAGATACCAGCGTATGAGCTTTTCTCATGTTTTTGGAAATGTGTGGGCAGGTAGTGATTGGAGTTGTGTGTTTTCTGTTAATGATCCAGTGAGGGAAGTGTCTAGTGGGAGCTTGTCCTTGAAGAAGAGAAAGATAACATGTAGCCTAGACATCACAATCATTGAAAGTCAGCCTTACTTTGTTCGGGTTGATCCAGTTGCTGGAAATAACCACCACAGACTAATAGGATATTAATTTCTGTCTTAATGTTTTTCAGCATGTGACTTCTTAAATACTCTTTCTTTATAATAGTAGTCATAGATTTTATCATTTAGATCATATTTTTTTTCCATTTGTAAGAATTTTCCTGTAAGTAGAAACCAGAAACATCTCACTTTTGATGCATCGGGGCTTCACGGTTAAATTTGAGCCATGGAAGTACAAGGCACACTACAATATATAATGTGTTCATAGGTATTTTTTTCCCAAACTGTGTATGTGTTAAAGGTGTACCCACAAAGATATAAATTAAATGTCATGCAGTTACACATTTTCGCTGTCTTGAAGTGTCTTAAGAGTGTCTAAATTCACGCCTACTATTCTCAAAGCCTTTTAACAAAGTGAGGTTTTTTTCCTGACATCCCTGTGGTGTAAGCCAAACAAAATGGAGAACACTAATAGAACATTATACAGAAAACTGTTATGGAGAACCCTTTAATTCTTCTGATGGCCAAAGATTGATATGATGGTAAGACCATAAGAAGGTTAGTGAAGGCAGCTGTTGACCGTTTCAGTTTGGGGCAGTCCATGTTTTCTGTGTTGGTGTATAAGTTAAAACCATTTGGTAGTTCCCACAGATATTCCTTTTTTTTTTTATTTTTAAATTGAACTCAATACACAGAATTTTTTGCCACTTTTAATTTTCCAGCTGACTGTGTCAAAGGTAGCTTCTTGCTTCTGCAGCATCTTTGAAGTCCCATCATGTTTGTGTGCCATGTCCTCGGTGCAGTAATTCCAGTTCAAGACTTTTTGAAGGTTCCTGTTGCCAGGGTGCACATACCACCTGTGAGGGTGGGTGAGGAGCTTTGGAAACCCATCAGGAGCCACAAGTAGGTTCCAGTAGCCTCTTGGAGACTGTGCAACTGAGGAGGTGAAAACTTCCTTGGAGGAGTTTAAGGATTTGATAAATCTCATTACATTACAACTTCCAAAAGAATAGACCACCATTTTCAGTTCAGATTTTGTCTACCAAAACAGATTTTTTCTCCCAGTCTAGAAAACCTCCCTTGGCAATTTCCTGTGGTGACTAGGTTTTGGAGACTTGTATACATGTCTGTATTCATTCAATTACTTGAGGCCACATCATGAACACAAGACTGAATGGCTGTTAAATTTCCTGCCTCCACATGAAATCTGTATCTTTTGGTTCAAATACCATTTGCAGGCATTCTGGTTTAGTTCTGGAAATCAAGGTTGTAGTCATTGTAATTGTACCATCCTTTAGAAAAAGAGGTTAAATATTTCTTGTATCAAACAGCCTGGGTTTATATGTCTCATTCCCCCCCCCCCGATTTGTAGCATCACTATGTTCATACTTTATATATTTTTAGCTGCCATAAATCAGTCAAAAGTCTTCAGCTTGCTTTTAAAATGTGAAGAAAATTAATTTATATTCATTAAACTGCAAAAACAATTAAGTAATTTGTAAACTACTCTTTCAGAAATAACTATTGTGGGGTTTATTGAGGTTTGGATGGGAGGGCAAAGGTAGAATCAAGACTGTCTCGAAATGCATGGTGCTTGTCATAAACACAAATTTGAATCAGCTTTCCTACTTCACCTTTGGTAGAAAAATGATCCTGACTAAAAAAATATGTGACTAATGGAGTCACTTCCATTCAAAAGCAATAGAGGATGCTAGAAAGAAGTTACTAAAGCTGAAATTACGTGGAAGGCAGTTCATCTTTGCATTCTCAGCTGCCTCCCACCTCCTTGCTTTATCTGACAGCCTCCTGTAGGGACCACATGGGTGATCGGGAACAAGATTTATCCCCTCATCCCTTGGTAAGGGGCCTCTATTACTCGTGATAAATGCAGAAAAAGGGTCCCCTGGAGACCTCTAATTCTAGAACTTAGATATTTTGGAAGGTGCGTCCGGGAGGATTTTGCCCCTCTCCTGGCCATGTGTCACCCCAGTAAGTTGAACTCGGTGGTGACAGTGACTAAAACTGCGTCTGGCTTGGTGACCGTGCTTGTGCCGTGTGCGGGAGCTGTCGGAAGACGGGGGAGGCATTTCTGTGCTTTTTACAGGCGTAGAGCCTTTTTTTTTTTTTCCAAATACCTGCCGTTCTGCCGTACCGCCCTAGAAACAGAGACGTGTTTCATTATGCGAGTAAACACGGGCAGAAATAATTAAAATTACGCGTTTTATTATTTCACCTTAATCGATTATGTACACTTTTTATTTAATAATCAAAAGCAGCCAGTAATTCGCGTTCCGCCTGTGGAGGAGCTCCCGCCCTCAGCGTGTGGGGAGGGCGGCGGCCGCCAGGGGTCAGGCGGGAGCCGTGAGGGGCCGTGAGGGGCCGGGCGGGCGCCGCTGTTTCCACACGGCGGGTGCCAGCAGAACCCGATACGGTGCGATCTATAGAACCAAGGTACAACTGGAATAATGAAATTTCAAAAATAAGCCCTTTTTAAAGGCTGGTTGTAACAGTCCTGCTGGGTATTGTAAATGCCTCAGGTGCACTTGATACTGCTGTTACGTTCCTGGCCCTGGCTCCTAATTTTTATGGAAAGATGGATTGAACTTCAATTTAGGAATATTCAGTAATCCCTCTCAGGACATACTGTAACAGCTGGTATTTCTGTGTTGCAGCAAATCGATTCCATACAGCAGTCAGCAATGCCTATGGCTGGGCTCCGGCAAAAACTTCCAAAGTATTTTAAATAAAGTGAGCCAAAGAAAATAGCATCATCACTGCAAAAATGTAGCTTAATTTGCACGTTAGGAAAAAAAAAAAATCCCTGTCCCATTCCAGCAAAATATTAAGCATTTTACTGGTAAGGATTTCATCAGGTCATTTATTTTTCATTAATATATATTTAGGATCTGGGGGGAATAACTTCATGCTGTATATAAGTTTCTTAAATAATGAAGAGCTTGATTTTTTTCGTACTGAATGATTTATTATGAAATAAAGAAAAATAAAGAAACTGATGGAGTTTAACTACATTGCATGTATGTAGATCAATAAGACTTTCCACGTTTTGCAGTAAACTTATATAAGGAACCTGAATTCCTGTTAATAGTAACATGTTTATAATGAGAACGACTTGTTTGTTTGCTGGGTTTTTTGGAATTTTTAATAGATGAGAGTACTTTAAACTGCATATAAATCAAAGATGTCCCATTAATAGTCAATAGTTTTGCTTTAATCAGTTTCTTACACATGTGAAAAGTGAAAATGCCTCTGTCCTTCATACGGCTGCCGTGGTGGGCTCACCCTGGGGACCGTCACTGAGCTTGGGACAGTCCTTTGTGTGTTAAACACTCCTTTATGTGTTAAACAAAAAACAAGCAGAATTACTCTAAAATGAATGTGTTTCTTCTTAATTGGTACAATGTGTCCTTGGCTATGATATCTTTTTTTTATTAGTAGTATTATTATTATTTTAAACTGCACCCTGGCTAGCTTTGCATATAGATGTTTTACAACTTTGTCATCAGAAGATGAGTTTTCACTCTGAAATACTTAATTTCCTTAGACCTGTTTTAAATTTTAAGTTAATGAATTTTGCGCTGATTTGATAAATGTCAAAATATTTTTTTGGAAACTGATGCCTTTTTGCTGGGAGGTTACTTTTTTCCTTCACCACAAGCTTTTATAACTAAAAACCCGCAAACTCTTAAACAATGTTATTAGACAGGTTTTTAAGTTTTTTGCTTCTTTTCATCATAGAAGAAGTTGTCCAGGGTTGTAATGTCTGCTGTATTTGCAATCTTAAAAAACCCGCCCAGATTCATTGGATAAATGCTTAGGGGAAAAAATCCCCAAACTTAGAAAAAGTTGTCATACTATTTAAAGGCTGTTTAAACATCACGCCAAGGGGTGAGTTAACAACTAGCTTATATCTAATAATTGATTTAAAATTTACTAAACAAAATATCATGGATGGCCCTTGATATGTTGCAATACTTTTAGCAACTTAGGAATTTTTTTTTTCTGAAAAACAAAATTTTGAACAGCATACAGTGTTTACAGCACCTGTATATTGCTCTTCCTCAGGTCTGCTGCCAAGTACAAATGTGTCCAAAACATGCACTTTCAGAGCCAAGATGACTTCAAAAGTCATTCTGATTAATATGAATGTGTTTTTAAAAAAGAAGCCAGCAATAGTAGCAGCAAAATGCTCTTTTGTTTATTTTGTTTTACTAAAGCAGAACTATGCTGCTTTCTTTCTTCAAGGACCCTTTTTGTTTACCGAAATCTGCAGAAAACCCTCATTTTCTGTTAGCTTCTACTTCCCCCTCTCCCCTCCTTCTCTCTGCAAACACGTGAACCTCTGCCCTGCTATTAGTAGACATTTCCAGTCTTAACTCTGAATTTCTTTTCCCAAGTTTGTGTTCTGGTTTCATATTTTAACATATTTGAATTTAAATATGTTCACTTGTATTCGAGATTAGTTTTAACTTTTGTTACCTTTGCTCTGAATTTTCCTCCAAAAGTGGTTAAAAGAAAGACCCCACATTTACTATCAGTAAACCTGTGTAATTACTAACAGATACGTGTTAAAAAAATACTGACTTTGTGGTAAAGAATCACAGAAAAATTCCTTACCTGGTAATGGCTCCATCAACTCTACAAATCAAACTGCTGTTTACCTGAGAGAAGTGTTTGCACCAGTCCTGCTTTTTACAACTTCAATTAAAGTTCGGATTACATTTCCGTATTACAAATAAAAATTGCATGTCAGATCTCAAATGATCTAAAAACAATTGAAAGGAGGTTAAATAGAAACACTGAATAAATTACCATGCTAGTAAGCAATTTTATTTTCGTGAGTTAAGTAGTAGCAAAATTTGGACAACTTCAGTTATTCAGTGTTCTAATAAAATATCCCTAGACTTTATTTCCAAAATGCCTGGCCTGCTAGAATTAAAGAGTATAATTTACATGAGAGAAATGTGTTAAATTATTTTTAATGTAGAGTGGGATTATAGGCTAGACTGAAGAAAACAAAACTTGTTTCACCTGGAGAAACAAAAATCTTAACAACCATATATAAATGCAAAGCACTTTGTTTTGAGAGTCTTAAATAAAAGCTTACTTCGTGATAACGATTGGATTTGGTGAGCTGTAGTAATTTACAGTTTAACAATGTTCTTAATTGTAAAATTCTGTTTCTGTTCTTTCTAGGAGAAACTGGGAGATAGCATAAATCTTTGTAGACAACTTGGCTGCAAGCAGTTAAACTGAAATTAACTTCTGCCTTCTGGCTGCAGTGCTGGTTCGAGGTTCCTGCGTGACACTCTGCAGACTAAATCATGCCAGCGTTATCAGCTGGATCTGGAAGTGACACAGGTACGCAGCCAAGGAGGGCTCCGGGTTTCCTCCACATCTTATTTGTTAAGTCTACGGTCTCTATTTCAAGTAGTCATCAAATCAGATAATTAATTGTGTTCTCAACATGTGCTTAATTTAAGACTTGAAACATAACCTTTTCTCCCCAAAGTTAATTTAGATATATGAAACACCACAGGTAAAATAAATTTTAGTAAGTTCCACCATCACCTTGTTCCCCTCTATCTCTAACCCTCAAAATAGAACATCTCCAAACAATATTATATATGGATCTGAAGAATTTGGATTCACCTCTGAGCATGGTTACAATGTTAACTTGAAACAGGAGGAGGAAAAAAAAAAAAGAGGATGATATCATGCATGCCTTAATATTTGCTGCAGTCTAGACTATCCCCTCTGTGAGTTACAGTTATCAGTGAAGTTATTTCTGAACACAGACTATTCAGTTTTGACATCTCTTTAACAAATTAGGAGAAGAAAAATACTGTCTCAAGTTCTGTTCCTTCCCTTGCCTTCCATGTCAGAGCCCAGTTCCTGTCACTGACTGCAGGCAGTGGGAGTGCAGATATGTAGTTTTCCATAGTTTTCACCTTCTTCTTTGCAGTATTAGGTTATATTCAAAGATTAAATCTCATCTTCCTGTTAAGTTGACATTCTCTCTCTCTGACAGTATTTTTGTCCTTCTGTCAGGGACAACTAAAGCCAGTATTTTTGCTTGAGGGTGTTTGTTAAAAAAGGTGATCCAGCTGAGGTCACAATACAATACAAAGATCCCTGCTTTCCACCCTGTGACAGGTAGTTTTAGCTCAAGAAGCAACAGCAGATTTTAAAAATTAAGGAGATTTCAAGTCAGGAATCCAAAAAGTATGTAGTTAAGGAGCTGTGTTTGATTCTTATTTTAAATAGACTGTATAGTACAGTGATTATTTTTCACACACACACCTCAGGTCCACATAAAATTTGTCTTAGATGAAAATATTAATCTTTAGAATTGAGGTGAGTGTGTTTGTTTATTTGTTGTGATGGGAAGGGAAGGTCGTGTTTGTTTTTATTTCCTTTTTTGTCTCCCTATTGCTATGTTTAAGGGATTTGACTGTCCCCTTGCCAAACCCTCTGCATACCTTTCTTTTCTCCCTCTTCCCCCAAGGACATAAGTGAGTTGAAGCTGTTCACTGTGCTAAAGCTGAGTTTTGAAAGATGCGTCAGGGTCTACTCTGAGATGATTTTCCACTCCATATCTTTGTTTTCTTTATGATCTTTATCATGTAACCTTTCATGTCCTTTCAAAACCAGCCCTTTTTTTTTTATTTAATAATTATTTGTTTATTGGTAAAAGAATGTTAGTAATAGTCATGGACATCATCTCTGAATAAAGAAAAGGGCTCCAAAAAGCAGAAACCCCCCCTAATTTTAAAATTGTGTGTGTTAAAATGCCTCTCAAAACATTTTACTATACTATTTAATCCATAAGATGCTGCAAATATACCCTTAATAATTAAGATGTGTGGTAAAGCTCAAGTATCTCCACTATCCCGTTAAATCTGTCATAAATAAGGATACACGCAATTAATATCTTGCTGTTAAATAATACTTGGTAAATCCATTGTTTTTCTCTTGAAAGTTGTAAATTGTTTCTCTAAATAAAAATTTGCATTTGTAGTAAAAAGAGAATTATGGCTTTTTATTAATTTTCTTTACAGTACTTCCTGATGGGGCTGTTAGACACTCAAGTATTTTTTGAATAGTTACATCAGACTGTGCTTTCTACCCTGGTTATTATACAGGTGGTTTCTAATCAGAGCCCTGTTTTTCTGCTCTTACTCTCACTCTATATTAAAAAAAGTGAAACATAAAAATTTTCCTACTCTGTTGTTCCTTGGTGGGGAAGCTGGTTTTGCTCTCTCCCTGCCTGCACAGACTGGTGCTGTGACATGTAATGAGGTGAAACTGCTCTGGTCCATGAGGGATCTGTCTGGGGCACTCTGGAGTTGGCAAGTCACTTAGAGGGACTTTTAGGGTGGAGACACAACCTTGTTCTGTCTGTTTGCTAAGACTCTCTTTTATAAATGCATTCAAACAAAATGCAGCCTAACCTTTTTTTGTGTCTGTTAGACCATGGGTGAAATAAAAACTACCCTGGATTTAAAAACAAAGCGTTCGCTGAGGACTAGTAAACAGAAATGCATCATCTGTGAGTATCAGATGTTGCCAAGTCACGGACCATTGGACACTCAGTCACTAGTATGGGAGCATTAATGGTTGTTTAAATTTTTTTACACAGTCTGAAGCATCAGACTGCTGTCAAAAGCAGGATAATGTTCATGATGGACCATATTTGATGAGACCAAATCTTGAGCTCCTTGTGTTAATTTTACATTGCTTTTACTTCATCAACATCTTTTATCAGAAGCGTCACATGTACTTGCAGCTGCTTCCTGCATGTACTTGTTTTCTTTTGTTATACCATGTTTTAACCTGTGTGTTTTTCTGAACACAAACAATGCCTCTGATATGTCTTTTGAGAGGCATTTACCATTCTTTATGATAAATCAAAATCATGGCAACATTATCTGTAATCTTTTGTTCAAAACATTGCTTTAATTTATTTAGATTCATATTGTGACTTTTAAATTAATCCTATACCTTACCAGATTGATGTGCCTTCTTTCTCTTCCACTCTCCATTAGCCATATAGAAAACCTGTTTTTATATAACAAAATAAGTTATTCATTGTTTGTAACATCTTTGTGATCCTCCCTTAAGGTTTGTAGTCCTGTCAGTGTTAGGTCAAGGTTATCTTAAAACAACCATTGTGAATGGAAGGCTGAGCTCATGCCTGGGGGAGTCTGAAGCTCTCAATAGTTTCTGTGTTGCAAAAGTCTTCTTGACTTCTGTGTGCAAGCCCATCAACCAAAGTTTGAAGACTGAGCAGGAAGACTTGCAGTTTTGCAGGTAAAGCAAGTTTGTGAGATCTGGCATTCACTCGACTGGTATATTTAGGAAAATTTAAGATTGCAGTTCTGGCTTCACAGTAATAGATGGCAGCTTTGTTGCTGACTTCGGTGGAGCCAAGATGACATCATTGTGCTTTAAGTGTTGTTTTAATGTGAAAAACATCGTAAACTTGTTGCAGATTTCTTTCCTCTCAACACAGTATCAAGCTTGCTTAACTGAACTGACGAGTTTAAAAATGCTCTTCTGTTTGTCCTCAAAAACCAGTGCATGAATGTGCAAAGCAGACCTTGTGTTTTTGATTCATGTATTGTCAGCAGGAAAATCACATTTATGGGCCAAGTTTAGCCACCGAGTAAAACTATGTGAGATTGCTTATGTATAATGAAAGTCAGAAGCAGTTCTTGAATTTGAATATTGTAAATTATAAAAAGAGAAAATGTGCAAGGGTTACATTCCTTTCTTCTATAGAGGCAAGCACTGTGCCAGACAGTGGAGTATTTTCAGTATTACAAGCCTATAAAACTAGCACGTTAGGTTTTTATTTAAAAAAAAACAACACATTTGTTACTAACCAAATTGTAAGTTCACATGGCCTTCAAAAATATTCCAGTTTTTGCTTTTTTCTGTTTTGTAATAATACTACATATATAAACCAGTAATACTACTAAGATATGTGGACTGTTGTAAATGTTAGGTATTTTTCCAAACTGTGTTTTTAGTAGTGTATTCTGTGATTCTTTAAGAATTATCTTGACCTCTGAAGCTGCATGCTGCTGCTGTGGATGTACTGAATGCTGGTGGAAATACTGTGCTAGGATAGTACATTGATGTGATACCTCCATAGCCTGTTACTTTCCAGTGGCGTGGTATGGAGTTCAAAGACAATTTTGCAACCATCTGAACATAAAAAGATGTTATCCTTGCTTTTATTGTTTTCATACAGCTGTCTTCCCCTTATTTACTGCTATATTAATTCATTTTAATTATCTTGCCAGTTTCAACATGATCTTTTCTAAGCATGCTTGATAATGAAAAAGATAAAAAGACGAAGAGAAAAAAAAGGAAAACTAATAAAATGAAGAAACAGCTGAGTAGTTGAATGAGCTGAGAGGGGGGCATCAGAAACATCTATAAGGGAGAAAGACAAATTAATCTAAAGTGCTAAAATTTTTATTTTAGTCTTTTGAACCAGATTTCACGAAGGGAGGTAGAAATCAGGGATTTTTATTTTTACAACCTGTTTAAAAAACGTAGTAACATAAAATGGTGGCCAGAGATCTGGGTTCATTGTTACGAGATGAAGAGAAAAATAATTTAGGAGAGTGATGAAGGAAAGATTTCTGGGAGTAGCTCTTCCGTTGGAGGCTGCCAAGGCAAGGGCTTGCAGGGTGATTGACTCCTGCTCCAAACTGCCTTTGCTTCCCCCTTTGCGCCGTGGTGGAAACAGAGCAGAGGAAAAGCCTTTGCTCACCTGTTTCACACTGTTGCTTACGGCTTAGGCGTAGGTGTGGAAATGCTTTGGCTGCATCACAACTTCAAGGCTCCTTAAATTCTCACCATATTGAAATGCACAGACATGGCTAGATATTCATGCAAATGGATATGCTAGACGAGGGAAAATTTATACTGAATTAATAAATAGAGCCAATATTTTATCCGTGCATTCTTGATTTCTCCCTGTCTCCATCTGCCAGAGGCATTAAATGGCTTTTAGGCTAACACTAAAGTGAAAGATTTGGGAAAGTATGAGGCATATGGCTAGCTTTAATTGTGACCTGATTTAATTTTTAAAAATATAACTTGCTGGTGTTGGAAAGGGTATTTATTTTGGTATCAGCATATTTATGGTGATTGTTGGAAAACTTGTTCAAAGTGAAATGAAATTTCTCTAAACTGTTAAACTGTTCTGTTTTGTGTTAATATTTTATATTATGCTAGACTGATTTAGCAGTGTGGAATGAAAAAATGTGTGTAATTATATTTACTGATGGTTCTTGGATACAAATTTAAATTCAAATGGTCTGGCAGGTGAAACAATTTTTACTCTTTTTTTTTTTTAAATTTTTTTTGATTTTTGATGAGCAGTGTGTAGTTTTGTAGTGCATCTGAAAGTACAATAGCCTGTATTGTTTCTAACCAGAGGCTTAAGTGTATGGCTGTGTTTGTTGGACCAAAACGTGTAATTGCACAAATGGTTGGCAGTTCTAGGGCTGCTGTGCTGTCCTGCTCAGGTGTAGCTGTGCCAGCATCCAGGGTAACTAGCAGAGCCTACGTTGTGTGCATTTAGTGTCAGATGAACAATTCCGTGGCTCCTCAGCCCAACATCACATCAAGTCTTGGCTGATCTAATAAAACTAAAGCTGTTAATACGAAGGCACTTTAGTGTACTGAGAGGTAGTGAGAAGCTTCCCTGTGAGCTATTAGTTGCCTGTTGTGCAATACAGGGGTTCAAATATGATTTTTTTTTTTAATACCACATTGATTTAAAAAAAAAGCAACAAAACCAAAAAACATACAGAAAAGACATATCAATACAACAGACTAATTTTAGAGATAAACTAGGAAATAATATAATCATTTTGAACAGTTTAATTTCCTAAACTTACTTTCAAAGTAAGATGATGATGATACAGAATTATAGAATGGTTTGGGTTGGAAGGAACCTTAAATATTGTTTAGTTCCAAGCTCCCTGCCATGGGCACTGACATCTTCCACTAGACCAGGTTGCTCAATAACCCATCCTACCTGGCCTTGAACACTGACAGAGGTGGGGCATCCACAGCTTCTCTGAACAACCTGTTCAGTGCCTCATCACTCTCACTGCAAAGAATTTCTTTTGTAAATCTAACCTAAAATTTCCCTTCTTTCAGTCTGAAACCATTACTTGTTGTCCTATCTCTGCAGTTCCTGGTGAAGAATCTCTCTCCAGCTTCCTTGTAGGCCCCCTTCACATACTGGAATGTTGCTCCATGCAACCTTCTCCTTTCCAGGCTGAACAGTCCCAACGTGTCAATGTACTTGACTCTTTAAATTTTTGTATATTCCTGTATTCCTCTATAAACTTGTATATGAAGTGTATTTGCATGTACACACATGACTGATTGATGTAATGGCATCACTTGTTTTGAGTATTAAATCTTAAAATCAGTTGTATAGTGGATCACAACACTGAAATAATACACCGGCTTGGTTTTGGGCATCTACTGCCTAGGATTCTAGGTCTTTTTCTTCTATTCTCAAGACCTATCCTGTATGAGGTACATGTATCTCAACCACCAAAGATTAGGATACATGTTAATCAAATAGTGTTTCCGTTAGTTACAAACCCAACCGAGTTGAAAATACTCGATTTCTAGTGTTAAAAGTCTTCATTCAGTCTCTTAATGAGATACTGTGTTGTTCTTTTGCAAATGTGAAATTCCATGTTTAACATTCCTTGCCTCCCCTCCCCAGTGCCAAGTCTTTTATAACCTTGCAAACTGTGACTAAAGAGTTAAACACGGTAAGTGTGCCTGGTGCCTTCCTAGTGCTGGAATGAGTTCTTTCCTGACTACCTGCCAGGTACTTGCTGTTGCCTCCTCTGGTGTTGATGAGAATCTAGATAGAAATACTAAAGACTCGCCAAACTGATGTCTATAGAAAGGACTAGTTAATTACTCAAGGTTTTTCAAGGTGTCATGGTAGGCAGCCTTCACTGGAGAAGCCAGGAGTATTTTTTAAAAAAAGAACATCAGAACTTTGTATGAGTTTTCCACAAGCTGCTTGTTAATTTGTGCTTGATGGGTCACTTTAAATCAGTTTTATGTTTGTGTTATTCTTGCAGATAATAGGTGTACTTTTAAAAAACTCGTGGAAGTACATTTTATGAACTTTGAAAGTATCCCTGTTGACACAGTGTCTAGGAACTACATTTTTGAGGGGTTTCGATTTTGAAGCAGTTTGATGAGCTGTACAAGCAAGAACTTTGCAGCAACAGTCTTGCCCCATTTGGATGCAAATAGAGATCAGCTATTTAACTTGCATCAGAACCTTAACGGTATGTGGTGTGGTAAATCTGAAATACACATGTTGAGACAAATCCTAAAAGACCAATAACTGTTTCAAACAACTACGGATTCTTTAGCTCCAGGAGCCAAGTTCTAAAACTAAAGACTTTTCCATTTTGAAGGAAATAATATTTTTAAAAGCGGTGGGTATAAATGATTGCTCGTTTTCAACATTTTCTATCATAACATTGTTTTAAGGAAGGCTAACAAATTTACTGTAGCTTGGAGGAATAAAAACTAGTACAACTTTTAAGTTAAAATACTATTGCCCTTAGTGAAGATGTAGTCTTGTTCTTTAGGGGCACATACAGCAAAATTCTTGTTTTCGTTATTAAAAATATACAACTTTAGGATTGATATTGCTATGCCATCTGTAAGGGTTTCAGTATTTTACTTTTTTTTTGTGAATTAGCAAATAAATCAAAACTTTTTTTTTCCCAAGATGCCAAACACTTGCGTGTCATGATTATCTAGTTACTCAGTGTTCTGTAACTTTGAAAACTAGTTTTTTGGGGTTTTTTTTATAAACACTTAACTGCAAAATTAAAACAAAGTTCATGCTGGAATGAATTAATCACTCTGGTTCTGCGAAGAAAAATTGTTAGTCTTTAACTTTTTGCAGTGTCTGGAAGCCCATATATTCAGTGGAATTACTTAAGAGAACATAAAAAAAGAACTTTTAGTAGCAAATAAATTTGAGCACATAGTGGTCTTTTTATAACTGGGGTGTGATGTGATAGTGCAGTATGTCTATCCTAATATGTATGTGTATTCATATATTTTTATTTGAACCTATCCATAAATATTGATCTCAAATTTCAGAATTAAATAATTTTTAGTATTTGGTGTTAATGACTGATTTTATTATGCAACAGCGAGGACGTGAGAATGTTTCTGCTGCAATGCTATTTGCTTGTGTGTAAGGCAAGTGTTGTTTGAGCCTTTGTAGAACTATAAAATACAGTTCAAATGTGAAAAAATGTCAGCTTGTTATAAATGGCAGCAAATCCTGATGATTATTTTACCTTTGACAAAGTGGAAAATTTAAAGGTTGGTGTGTCCCATTTTATTAATACAATAAATTTTTACAGTGTTGTTCTGGGCTTAGATATATGTTCTTTAGTGTTTATTACCCCTCAGTTGCTGTAAAAAATTTTGATTCTAACTCTGGCATCATTGTTCAGAATGCTAATTCAGGAAATCAATTAGCATAGGAAAGCAAATGCACATCCATTTGTCTGCATTTCTTTCCTTACACTAACCAAAACAAAGTTGGTGTTTTCTTGTAATATGCAAGAGTGATGGAACGCAGAGACCAGATTTTTTATCATTTAGCACCAGTTTATAGCTTCCACAGACTTGTCCTAATAATGAAGCTATGAAGGATATGACAAGAATGGTGATATTAAATTTCTCTAGACTAACAGTAAATTTTTCCATTCTGATGTCAAGAATGTAGAGCATCTGGAATCTGCAGTGTGAGTGGTTCAGTACGGGAACAGTTTCATCAATTACTTAGCCATTTATTCTCCTCCTAGGAACAAGCCGTCTTCTGTAGAATATAACACTAGCAAGGAAGCAATTTTCTAAAACTGGAAAAATCCTTTATGTCCTGTTTTTCTGATTTAAATGTTTTCCATTGCTGCTTACCCTTAAATCTGATTGCGTGCGCAAATGCAGCGTACACGTTTTTAGATTGGAATTGCCATTACTCTACATTTCAGTCTTCAGATCAAATAAAACTAAATTGTATTAATTAAGCTTAGAAAAGGCTGAAGGTACTCTGAAGACAGGAACTGCTTAAGTATGTTAAAAGAACCAATTGCAATTTATCATTTACCTTTTTAAGCAGGGACAGTGCTGAGTTTTCAAACATAACTGGATTTTCCCTTGAAATTACTTTAGTCCAAGCTGGCAGAATGCTACAAGCCTTATTCTGCTGCTACTATTTTATCTTACTTGTTCTTGCAACAAGTCCAAAAGCTTCGGAGTAGTTTCTCTGTCCATGATAAGCTGTTGTAAATTTTAGGTTTAGATTGTGTATGTATATTTAGATTATCTACATGCATGCAGTTTATATGGACAATTTCTCTGGGCAAGGTTATCTAGTCAATGGTTTTTAATTCCCTGTGTCACTGTTCTTGAATGAACTAAATGTTATGAAAAGTGTATTGTACCCCCCAGTGTTAATTTATTACTTTTTAAGTTTCTTTATTCTTGAATCAGAAAATCAGATTTAATAGACTCTATAAATAGCTTCAAAGAGCCTCCTCCCCCTTCCACTCTTACAACAGTTTTATAGTATTCCCTTGTGCAATGCTTGTGTCCTTTTAGTAAGAGTTTCATGCTATAGACGTTTACTGAGTTCACAGCAGTGTTAGATACTGTATGTAATTTATATAACATGAATATAAATAGCAGCATACTAGTATCTAAAACTAGGAGCTTCCTCATTTGTCTGGAATTGACTCCTATTACTGCCCCTCGATTATGTGACCTTGTTTAATCTAGCAAGGGCCTTTTCTTCTGTTTCACTGATTTAAGAATGTCCAGAGATAATTATATTTTGATCTGGTTCTGGATTTTTTTTTCCCGCTTGAGCTGTAGGAATGACTGGACTTTCTTCCCCTCTTATAATTGCATAATAGTCTTACATCAACATGTTTAAACACAATGTTATTTTTTTTTAATGTGTGCTCAGGTCTTCTGGGACCTTTGAATAAATGATCTGCTTTTAGAAATCGAAGTATGTCTTGTGTAAGTCACTTTTACTTTACTGAATTTTGACACTTGGAGTATTTTGATACTAGTAAATCCCAGTGGGCACATGGTTTCTTTTAAATACAAACGCTGGCTAAACTTAGACAAACTAGACTAAAAGAAAATTAAAGAACCTAAGTAGAATAGCAACCGGGTATCATAATAGCAATTTTTTTTTTAGGATACTCTAAAGTGATGCCAATATTGGACATTAAGAACATCAGGTTTTTTGGTTGGTTGGTTGGTTGGTTTTTTTGCTTTTCACGATTTTTTTTTAAACGACTTCTAGATACTTTTTTGAAAAGTATCTAGAATGTTGTTCTTATTTAAATTGTTGGAATTTTTAAAAAAACGCAAGGTCCATACAGGTCATATGACTCAAGGAGGTGGGACTTCAAGATAAAAATCAAGTTGAGAGGAAAGGCACAACCAAGGCCTGGCAGGCAGTGGTAGCAATCAGCTCAGAGGTGCTGATACATCTCATTCTATGGCTTAGGGAATGAATATGCTCTTTTAAATTGCAAAATAGTTCATCTGAATATTAGAGGGTGTTACTATGAGCTCTTTGAAAGTTAAATTTTGTTTTTAGAAGTGATCAAAAGTGTTCGGTATGGCATCACTTCAGACTTCATAATTGCTACTGAAATGATTAAAAAAAAATCTGGTTTTAACAGCCTGGCAGTACTAAAACCAGCGAGAAACTTGCTTTTATTTCAGTGGCTTTTGGCTCTGGCTTCTAGAACCTCCCGAGATGCTACACAGAAGTTTAGCAGGAGGTTTGAAGTTGAGCTGAAGCACTCTCTGCTGTGAAATTCAGATTACTTCTTTTGCCACATGACAGCATCTCTCTACAGTGAGACCTTACAGGGGTGCAGGGATTTGAGCTACCACCCTTCAGGTGTTGGAAAGACAGATGTGACAATTTATCAGATCTAGTAATTAAAATTAAGCCAGTGTGTAGCTGCCAATGTAGTGATTTCAACTTGATTACTAGTTTACAGTAACTTGCCAAATCATTTGTCCCTGTCTTTTCTTTTGTATCCTATTTGTTGGTAAAGTCACATGCCAGCCACAATTTTCACTCTTTCTTCACACTGCAATAAATGACAAGAACACACTTTATGTAATTGAGACACAAATAAAAATAGCGTTTTATATGGAGGTATTTGTAGAAGATCCACACACTGGTTTTCTTCATGTATAAAAATCCAAATGCCTATCTGAACATTTTTGGTTCTGTGGTACTGTACACCACAGAAGGAACAAATAGGAAGAAGGAGAAAGGTAAACTTTTAAAGGTGCTACCACCTTTTTCTGCCATTACCTTCTGTTTGGAAGGAAGCTATAGCTGAGTCAGGTGACCTGGAATTACACAAATTTAACTTTAGATGTATTCTAGATCTTCGTCTTCTGCTCCCTCTAGGTAAAAACACTAAGTCCTCCTTCTGCCTGATTTTCATTTGAGTCCTTGATTGAGTTGGGTTTTTTTAATTCCTGGCCACATAGTGCTCAGTTTTGTGAGGAGTCTGAAGAGCAAGAGCGTGGTGCTCCCCAGCTGTGTTACATAGTCCTTGGTTTCCAGTGCTGCAGATGAAATCCATTGGCACCTGCCTGATTGTCTCCACTTCCCAGGACAGTTGCCCAGTTGGGGTGTGTTGCTGTCGAAGCTGGAATAGCGCACCAGGGACACGGACACCCGTTTCCCTACAAGGGTCACTTCAGGGCTCTTTGCATAAGTGTAGCCCACAGAAACTTGTGAGCTGGATGTGGAAACCTTGGTGTGTGCAAACCCCTGCAGGGTTAGTCACTCCTGAAGTGCTGGCAGGCGGGGCTTTGCTCTGGGAGTTTTGTGTGTAAAACCTCAGTCTCATTATGAGCAGATTCAGTCTCACCCTGTGCACTAATACTTAATCCATCAGGAAACATAAACTTTCATTTTATTTTTCAGTAGGGGGTTGATTATCAGAGCTTTGAGGAGCAACCTCCAAGGATAGAATAGTTTTATAGTTGTTTATGTGTGGAATTCAAGCAGATCTGATGGATCAAGGGAAAGAAAGTTTACTCTGTTGTACATCTTTTATTTGAGGGGAGTGGCTGAAGTTACTGTTGTCTTCATTCTGAATGGCAAATGTGAATTGTTCCTAAGCAGTTATGCCACGATTCAAGCTTACATTGAACTTTCTATTCGATTTTCTAACAACCTTCGGGTTTTTTTGAGGTAAATACATTTACAATAACCAAAGTGGCCAATTGTAAAGAAATTTTTTTATTTTCTAAATGAAAATGTTTTTGAAGCATAAATTGTGTGATAAACATTTTTGCTAGATTCTGAGGTTCTAATAGTCGGGGAAGTTGGAGCCGCAAGTCCCATTCAAACCTCTGTTCTCTGGGTGTCATTTCAGTCACCAACTGCGTGATTGAAGTAGACAAAGGTCAATGGTCTTTTTTTCTGTCTGCAAAATTGTAGTGGTTTGAGTTGTATCTATTTTTTTCAGTATTTCTGAAGCAGAAATAAGAACAGATTTAAATAAAAGCAAGATTCTAAGAGAAACTAATGTAAACCACCAAGAAACACTTGAACCACGAGAAGAATATATCTGGAAAGAACTTTTTTTTCCAGAGTATTCTACCAAGAGGCAGTAAAAAGATGAAAATGTAAATAATCAGATCCCAAAGGTGCTGTATATAATGTTGAAAGGATTATGCAGTGCCTACAAAGGTTGTGAAACTATATTTACAAATAAATATTCTAAATCGTAAGTTTTAGGGAAATAATAAGCACAATAACAATAGGTAACCTGCAATTTACAACAATGTTCTTTTACCAGTAGACTATGTTGTAAATCTGTTCTCGTGATGAACAGCAGCACTTACTCAGACTAAAAATAATAACAGGACCGTGTATCTTGGATCCCAGGAGACTATTGGTGTTTTCGTAGACACCAGACAGGAGAAAAAGGCATTTTGTCCTTTTTACCCCAAGTAATCCCACTGGAAAATTAAACATGTGCTATGAATTGATATCAACTCGTGCCAGGTTACCTCCCTAAAGACGACTGCTGCAAACACTGTTGCTACATTTCTTGGACAGAGCTTTGATGGCCTGTGTGCACGATGGATACTTTATGCTGTAGGCTACTGTGGAACAGTGTGCTACTGTGAGCCCCTCCAGAGCGCTGCCGAGGTGCCACAAGTAACCGAGAGCAGCGACTGCTGTAACCCTACGGAGAAGCTGTAGTACCTGCAAATTAAAAATGTTACCGAAATATTTCTGTGAGCGTGTGTGTCTGGGAAAACTGCCTTGGTTTTGTTTTTAAAAGTTTAATCCTGCAAAACAGAGAAGCTGTTTTTGTATTGCTGTGGATCCCTACTGAACACGGGATTGAAAAAAATATTAAGCAATATATTAGCAAGAAGTATTTAGAGAAACCACGAACCTTTTTCTAATGGACCACCCTATCCAGTTTCTGTTCTTTTAAGGAAGTTTTTCCTATTCATGACTCATTTCACTCTTTGGCTAACATCAAGGGAAATGGAATAACGATTAAGCAAAGGAATTTATGTTTTTTTCTGGGTTTGTCCTTTTTTCAAAACTTTTATGAATTTTCTGCGCAACCTTGTGTAAATATATATGGATGTAGAAGCTTGACAACAGTGACAAGGTAAAAAGTATACTGCTAGTATGTGTTTCTTAGTAATTTTTTTAAACGTTCTGTTCAGTTCTACAAGTTAATGTTATGGTGGATACTCCAGACTCCCTATTCAGTTAAAATGACATGCTCCAGGCAGCCAATTACACAGAACTGTTAAGTGAAATTAATGAGATCACCCCTAGATTACACTTTGTGTTTTATTTTCATTTTATAGGTCTGTACGAGCTCCTGGCTGCATTGCCAGCCCAGCTGCAGCCACATGTGGACAGCCAGGAAGACCTGACCTTCCTCTGGGATATGTTTGGTGAAAAAAGCCTTCATTCACTGGTGAAGGTAAACCACATTTAAGTCAGATTCTCTTTGAGAAGAGCATATGGAAAAATGTTTTGAGCGCCATCTAGTAAACTAGTGACCAAACTGTTGCTCAGTGAAAACAAAACAGCCTTGTTTTAACTCTGTTTCTGTCGGGGTGGAAGTTGTTAAATAAGATTCTACCAAAAATACATAGATGATTTCATTTAAGAGTGATGTTTTGGCAGTGTAATGCTAATGCAGCAAACATATGTTGTTTGCCCTTGTTTAGAAAAAAAGAGTACGAAATAGTAGCAGGAAATCTGAGACTTCTTTGTGGTCAACATTCAAGACCTGGAGTTTGGCTTAAATAAATAAATGTTCACAGCAAAAATTAGAAGGAATATATTTTCTGAGGTCAAGTATGGCAAGAGTTCAGTAGCCACATTAATTTAAAATAATTTCCTTTAACAAAGTCAACTGAAATTCTAGTAAGCTGTTCCTTTTATTGGCTCACCTCCATTTAATATTGTGTTTTGCACATAAATATGCTGGACTAAAGTACAAACTAAAATAAGTTTGGATGAATACTTGAGTAAAGTGTTGTGCTATGAAAATGATCAGCAACAAGAAATCAAAGCATGCCTTGGGAGTATGCAGAGCTACCCTGATAATGTAAATTGCTTGTAGCAGAAAAATGGGACCAATCAGCTGGTTAAAAATATTCCACTCCTACGAAATGGTAAGTATGTCTTCAGTCCCTAGTACAGACCTAATTCAAGCTGGAAGGAAATTCTGAGGTCTCAAATGAGTCAGTAGATGGTAGTAACCTGTGCCATGAATATATCCAGACTTACACATAATTGAGCAGAATTTGTTACCCTTGTCAATTACTGATCTAGAGGAAGCTTAAAACTGGAATTATTTCTAAGTAGGTTTGAAAGAATCACCTTTTTCCATTTTTTTCAGTTATTTTATTCTGGAAAAAGATGTTAATACTTGGCCAAGTACTTGTTGATACTCTTCAAAATAGCCGACAATTTACATATAAAAGTAAGCACAAGTACTCTCTGGCAGTTGATACACAAAAGAACAAACAGTGGAACAGTGCTCGGCAATACTTGCTTGCCTGAAGATTTTCTCAAGTGCCATGATTCCCAGACTCCTTGCTGCTTTTCTGCAGCTGTCTGTGCAGGTGATTGTAAGATCACTGTAAGAGAAATAGCAGTTGTCTTTATAATAATAGGCTGACAGTGATATGCATCTAAGCAAAATGTTAAGTCATTTGCTAAATGAGTTTTCTTTCTAGATTGGAAATTAAAGAGGGCTGGCTAGAAAATGAGTGTGAATCTGCGAAACATTTGCTCTGATTTTCTATTGAAGTAAAACCTAAACATTTTCAAACTCCTTCACTTCCTTCTTTTTGCCCCTTATTGCAAAGGAAGACAGTTGTAGCACAGCAGTAACTGGTTTACTCACTTAGAGCATGCTCTTAATTTGGAGCAGTTGGCTTTCCTACCAGCTCTTCTGGTTGCATGCCCTAGTTACCATGTTGTTTGTTATTGAAGGGTGGATTAGACTTTCTGACTGTAACAGAAAAGAAAAATGAGAAAGGGGATCAGTGAATGGTCACTTTATTGCAATTACAAGAAGACACTGAAATGCTCCAATCATCTTTATTATTTATCTTGTACACTGTAGATCCAAGTATTAAACATATATGTAATTCTGACCTTGTGGAGGTTCTTTTAATGTCCTATTAAGCCTCACACTGGCTTAAAATAAATTTAACTCCTGAAACCTTGAAACTGTATCTTTAGTGTTCACTAGTTGCCCTTCCTTAAATCAACAATAATTTAATTAAAAAAAATTAATTACAAGAATTGAGACTATTTAGACCATCTGGTCTGACCCCAGTACATGTCACAGGCTGTTGAACCTCACATTTTGATTTCTGTGGGGTTCAGGTATGTAAAGTGGGATATGAAGAGCTTTCAAAAGGTTATCTAGTTCTTATACATGCCTCAAGATGGGCTGAACTGTATGTGAAACTCGTGGTATTTGTTTGACCTTTAATACATTTTTAGAAGGTTTATTCAGTGTCCTATCAGGTTTCAGAGAAGGCAGTCCATAGGCTTTTTGGAAGAGAACTGTAAGAGCAGAAGAATGAACCCCATCTGCCATAGTTTTTCCCTGTTACAAGACTTCACAAGTGCCAAATCTTTTTTACTGGTTTCTGGTGTCCTGTTTGAAAGACTGTTTTTCCTAGCAATAACTTCTTAAAGTCAACTGTGCTTGCAAAGACAAATGTTTTTAATTCCTTAGGCAGAGAATGATGACAGATACTCTGTAATAAAAAAAAAAAGGAAAAAAAAGAGAAAAAAGCTTTGAGCCAAGGATGTTGTGATCCTGATATGTGTTGGTTTAGGAAGAAGATCATAGTGAATATACTACTAATTAGACGCTGATATTTCTCTATTCCAACACAATGCTTAATAAAAATTTCTACACTGATCTTATTACCCAACTGTTTAATAATTTCAGATATCAAGAAAGAGGTTTTTTTCCTAAGTTATAAAATGGATAAAATGCTCCAAATTGATTGAAAGGCTTAAATATAAAAGCAACTTTCTGCTATTTCTACAGATATTCTAAGTTTTGTGGGTATTTAATTATCATAGTATTTTCTATATGGTTGTATACTATAGCACATGGTCAGTTATTCTGACTCTCTTAATATTGCAAAGAAAGAAAGAAGAAGTAGAAAAAACTCCCAAACACTCTATTGGAGTTCTCTTCATTCAGTATTGTTGGACAGAAATCTCTTTGAGAACTTGGATCAGCCTGAGCTGTTCTAAGAAGTCAGAAATGGAAAAGTTGTATTAGATCATCCAGTCCATTCCCCTGCAAATACTGGATTGTTCCCTACAGTACATTCCTATTGTAGTAAGTAAAAGCACCAAACACTGATGCAACTGTTCTCGCTGTCTTTTTTCTCAACAGAGGAATCTGTTGATTAGATTTTAGTTTACAAAGTACAGAGAAGGAACCCACAACTGTTGCTGACAGTTTGGAAGAGAAAAATAGTTCTGGGTAGTGTTTGAAATTTGTCTCTGCTTCCCTCAAATTGTTACTTCCTTGTCTTTTTACATGACTCTCTCAAGTTCAACCAAAAATCTTCAACCATCCCCTTTATTTGTATATAGCAGAGATCCCATTAATTCTGTAGAGATTTATAGAATAGATTCATAGAATAAATAAATAGATAAATAAATTTAGTAGAGATTTATAGAATAGGAACATGACGAGAAGATCCTTCAGGGTAATTATGAGCAGTAACATAACTGATACCTGAAATAGTACACATGTGCAGCTTGGATATTTTTTAGAAAGGATAAATAAAAATCTGTTCTAACTACTCTTTTAGATTATTTTTAGAGGAGCTGCAAGAATTTCCATGTGTGTTTGCTTGCTATTAGTGCACCAGACACATGTTTTACTGTTTGTTTAGTTCCAGGATGAAGCTTCTACTTGCCCTGTCGCCTTAAACATTTCTGGTTGTGGGTGTAATGCTCAAGGATTGAGTAAGCTTTTCTGTTGGGCAGCTACTGAAGTATTTTGTAACCAATTGCAGTTTACTGATTGTTTTTGGCGAACTCAGTACTGTGCTTAGCATTATGAAAAAGAAGCCACAGCAAGAAGTGTTGCTCTTTCTCTTGATAGGGAAGAGTTTGTACATTCAAAAATCTGTATATGGCACTGGAAAAGAAAACTACTGCAAAAGTAAGGAATATTTAGTGAATCTAGTCTGGTTTTATTTTAACTGCATAATACTTTGGTAGCTGGTCCTGCAAAACCTTAATTTGTGCTAATTTTCTGTTAGTTTCACCTGGATATGACTTGACTTGAAGTTCTGAGAATTTCTTTTGTATGTGCTAGTGTTTGACCCTGTCAATTGCTAAAAACTTATAAAGAACAAACTAGTCAAGTATATCCTGATGAAATTTTTTTGGCATGTAAATTGAATCATAGGATTACATAGCCCAAATTTTACAGTCATTGTGGTAGAGAAGCACTGGAAATTTTCAGTGTGAATACTCAGATTTTTCAATATGTAAATGTACATGCTTTCAGTACACTGTGGTTCCTTTGTTGGCAATGAGAAAAATGAAGATAGTATTTACAAAAACTGAGTCGACTAGGGCAAAGCAAAAGGGGTTGATTTGACACATCCTTAGTGTGATAAAATCAACTATCTGCAGACGATGTAATAAATCTTCAGTCTGGACTAGTACAAGCCTAGTTCAAAGACAAGTTTGTATATACCTGTTGTTTTTACCCAAGGCTTTACGCACTAAGTCCATGACAAAAAGCTGTTACTCTGTAGGATGAACAGTTTTGAATCTACAGTATGAATCAGAGAATCTCAGTAAAGCTTGTTTTATGTTAGAGAATAGGCTAACTCATAACTGTGCAAACTTTCACCTGGGAAGAGTCATACAGGTTATTTTGGCATTTGTGAGGGCTCGTGTGGTGCAGCTCCCCCTACTCTGTGATGTGTCAGGTGTTCTGTAGCCAACACCCAGTCTGGCTGCCCAGACCGTGGGCACTCACCTGCCGTGTTGTGCATCCGAATGGTAAATGCTCCTGCCTGGACACAAGCTGAAGCATCCGCATATTTGGATCTCCTTCCCATAAGAATGTAGAGTAAATGGGCTTCAGATTTTATGAGTTGTGTGTGACAATTCATTTTTCTGAACTTGCTGTTCTGTACTTTGGACAGGGATGACCCGTAGATGAAGGGAATGATATCTTTGAGTGTGTCAAAGGCCTGGGAGGGTGATGGTGGCTGAGCAGGATGTGTTAGATAGTTTACAGCCTGAGCATGACAAGTGGTGAGAACGAAGGTTGGAGATTGTACTGAGATGGAGTTGGCTTTCTGCATGGAAGCCCATTGATGTTAATGCTGACTGCTTCTGCACTTCAAGTGTGAAACTGATACTGAAATATATTTTGCTGGACATACAAAAGTTATTTACTCTCTCAGTACTTTATTCTTCATCTATACTTTCTCTAGAACTAATATTTATACAATCTTCATAATTTTTTTTTGAATTGTCTGTTTTATGCAGATCTTAAGAACTGTTTTTTTCCTGTAATTGTTTTATTATATAGAAAAGGAAGAGAGCAGTGTGTGTCTGTGAGGGGATTTTGTTGGCTAACAGATTTGCACCTGTTAAGACTATGGTGAGAGTGGTTTCTGATTTTGGGGCAGACAAAACCAGCCACCTCAGAAGGAACTCAGAGGAACTGTGTTACCCAAGAGCAACAAGCCTGGAAAACGCACTGGAAGACAAAGTGGGACTGGGCTTTGATACCTGACCTCAAATCTAACAGAACGAGAGGGTTGTGGTTTTGGGGGAAAGCATTGTAGAGTTGGAGACATATATGGACCACCTTGGAGTGGGTGGAATTATTGAAACTGATATCTCATTCACTAAAATGTTGCTTTGATACTTGAAGTCCTTAAGGTTCTTTACTGCTGAGTTCTCAACTGTATTTATTTTTAAAAAGCTGTGCCTCCCCAGTAAAGGGAATAGGCTGCTTGTCTGTGAATTCATGTGGAGGTCTGAAGTGCTGTTTGCTTTGGAGATGGTGAAAAATGAAGGAAAAGGCAGTGTGAGTAAGCATTTGCCACCTGGGCATCTGGAGGAGGAGGTGTGAGCATGGTGGTTGGCAGCCAGTAACAATTCATGGCCAGTGAAAAATAATTGTTCTTCATGCTATCAAGCAAGGTTCCTCCTTATGTTATAGTTTACATCTTTCAGTCAGAGAAAGCATGCAAAGCCTCCTCATGGCAGAATTAGAACGATCACTCTTGTAATGCAGACTGTCCAAACAGCACACAGATGTGGTCTGTTGTGCTGGTTTGGAAATTTTTGCTATTTCTGGCAAGGGGAGAAGGAATTTACTATAGTTGAAGTCATTCATAATGATGAACTAGATAATAGGTGGCAGAAATCAAGGAAATCTTAATTTTTGTAAGCATGTCATTATTCAGTGAATGTTGCTTGTTGGAACAGATTTGGTCCAGTCTTGACTTAATTCCCATTGGTAAACACAGGATACACAAATTTCAGCCCTACAGAACTACCTGGTAGTAGGTAGTGGACAGAATGTGGGCAGTATTAGGATACTGGATCTGCAAAGAGCTACTTAAGCTACATGGAAGAAATGTAACACTTTTTTTTTTCTCATTGTCTGGAGAGGAAGTGTGATCTCCAGTTAATTTTTGAAGTTTCCTGCTTGGGTTGTATTTACAGAATATATATAGAGGAGTGCTAGAATCTCTTCTCATCCAGAGTCTTTGTGGGTAATGGTCTAATTCATATGTAAATGAAATATAAACTTGCCACATGCTTTCTGCTTACCTAAAGCTGAAACTTATTGGAAAAATAATGCTCTGTAAGAAAGCCTCTTGATAACTGACAATAGTTTGCATTTGGAGTAATTGCCACTGAAGCAATGAGTCGTTTTACTTCCATCAAAATTATTACATTCAAAAAAGTGTAATGCAAGTGTAATGTAATTCCTTATGAAATGCCACATAAATTTAAAGTGTTACTTTTGAAACTAAAGTGATTTTTTCGAGACTTGCTCAATTGCCAGCAACTGAAATCTGCAAGTAAAGAGATAACTCTTAGCTGGAGGCAGTCAGCTGCCTTTAAACTTAATTTCCATGGGAACAGTGATCAGATTAATCAAAATACAGTAATTGAAGTTTTATAGAAAATAGTACAGGATCTTTACTTTATTCAGGCTGATATTGTTTCATGAAAGCCTGAGGAAAAAAGGTAACCAGCAGCCAGGCATTGAGCAAATGATTGTTTCTCTTGTTGAGAATATGTGTGGGGGGGTTTGGTTGCTCTGTATATTGAACCCTTTGACGTGTTTCTGATTTTATTGTATAAAAATTCAGTACATCAGGTAATAACTGGGAAAAAATAGGCGAAATAAAAATGGATTCCTGTTTGAAATCATAGCTAAATACCCGAATCTTCCACATATTATAACATGTAGCAGCTTTACTGTTTCTTCTCTGAGTAAAGACAAAGTTGTTTTGCCATATGTAAGCACTCATACATACCTGTGATTATTTTTGGGTATATAAAGTGAAAAAATGCACTTTCAATTTATTCAGGCATAGTTTTGAATGATGTAACCTTGTTTGTAAGAAAATGCAAATTAGGGTCAAATGGATGGAATAGTGCAGTTGTGAAATATGCATCTGATGTGATGAGTCAACTAAAAATATTTATTAGAATTGTAGCTAGTAGGTACTAGCTACAATTTACTAGGAAACAGACAGCTGGTAGACATAAATATTCATTTTGTCCTTCTATTTGAAGACTATTGACTGGGTGCTCCTGTGGTAAATACTTTTTTGCGTGTTTTTCATGTGTTTTTATCTTGTACTTCTCAGTAGAAGTTTAACTGAATGTCTAGTGTTAACTTCTTTGTCAGGAGTTTGGACATTTAGTGTCTCTACTATCTTGCAGCTTCTGCATCAGAGCTGCTAATGTGTTTGGTCATAGACACTTGCAACTTTTCATCTAGATTTTTATGAGGAAGTCCTGTTCCTTTCATCAACTCCTCTCCAGACCACTTTGTTAAAAATAATAATAAAAACCCAATTCAGAGATCAGTTCCCAAAGTATCAATTAAATTGTCTTGTTGACAGTTTAGTCTCATAAAAGCTGTAGAAGTTGGGTTGATATCAGAAGTCTTTACAGGTGGGTGTACCAACAAAGTTTTAAAATTAAAAATAAAGCAGATAAGCTTATTAAATCAGAGGTGTGAAGTGTTGGTCTATGAGTATTACTTGAAACTTGTGAATAAATCAGTGCTTTGGAATGTGAAAAAACTTTGGTTTAGGTTAAAGTCCAGACAGAGGCTTTTTTTTGGATCAGTTGTAATTGATTTAAAGTTTCTGCTGGGAAACCTCCAAAGAGTAGCAGAAACCCAGCCAAAATGTACTGGGCATAAAAGAAGTAAATCAATCCTTCTAAGACAAATAGTTTGTGATTTCATTGTTACCAAGGGTACAATGTACCAACCTGGTGATCGAACCGGTACAGCTGTTCAAAGAGAAGTTTTAGAACCCAAATCTATGCTCAGACCTAGATTTTTCTTGCCTTACAAAGCTTGTACAGTATTTATTTAACCAAAGTGATACATTTTTTGTCTATGATACTGAGACTAATCAAAAATCTCATAAGCTGCTCAGTAATAGTCTGATAAATCCAAGACATCCAAGGATAATGTAATTTTAAACTGTTTTTCTACAGTGTTCTTTTCCTTTAGACCAGAAGTTCTGTGGCAGAACATGTGAGGGAGTGTTTAAAACAATTTTTTTTATTACTGTCTTGGACTATTTTCCTATTAAGAACAGAAAGTCATAACTATCCAAACCAGCCTCTGCAGTGCAAAAACATTGTAAGAGTTAAGGAGGATAGGATGTGATAGTTACAAAATCTTTCTGAAGCATGGAAACTGATACAATAAGATTTAATAAAAATCTTATTTTTAAGATTTGGCAAAAATGCCTGTGTTTCCTACTAGCAGGTTTTGTTACTGTTTGTGTTAACTTTCTTTCTTTTTCTGGAAATCTAGGTTGTATCCATTCTCTGGCTAATCCTTGTGAAGTTCTTGTGTATTCACTAATATGTATTATACTACACACACACTCACTGTCTTTCCTTCTTTGTATGAAATACAGGCATACACACAGGTTTTACTCATCTTGTTCTGTTCCCCATTCCTTTTCCTTTTGGTGTCGCCCTAAGCACTTTAAAAATCCCAACCAACCCCTTTTTTCAGTTCTCTCTATTGTAACTCTTCTTGTTTAAAACATGGAACGAAGAGAGCACCACAGTGTGCTGCTGAGTGTGCACTGTTCCTTTGAACTTCCACATGGCACTGTTTGTATTGCAGTTTTCCCTTAACCACAGAGTGTTTTGTGTCTCTAATAACCGTTTCTGTGTATCTTTGTAGAACGCAGTGCTCACTTGGCAGGTGTGGTGATGTCAGTGGAGTCCACTTTGTACATAAGTTATATCGAGAGCTGCAGCATGTGAGAGCTCATCATACCAGTGCTCTCCTGCTGGTGCACAGCCACTGCAGAGCAACCAGTGAGGTGCTGGGGAAATAAGAGCTCAGAGCATGCAAGGAACAAGACTTACTTGTCTGTGCAAATCAAGGATGAGTAATTTATTATGGGCAGTTGCTGCAACTTGTCTGTGCCTTCACTGCAACAGCAAAACCTAAATGTATAGATTCTCTTTGACGTAACATCTTCAGTATGGTAACATAGTCTGATTCAGTGCTACAGAGAAAAGGGTTTCATGCTTTCTTACTCCAGCAGAACCACTCTGAGGTATCTATGGTGTAATAAATCTTTCCTATTCCTGTAGTGACATTGAATGGTCTGAAGTTTGGGCTGTCTTGGATTTGTTTTCAAAAAATACCAGTGCCTCAGTGAGCCATTTAGGGTTGCACATGCGTACCGTGTGGTCCTGTACTTTTCAGCTGTCTTCCCCCCTTGCCTGAGACCAGTTTTTCCCTCAATGATTCCTCCCATATATGTCTGCAGGCTTGTTCTATTTCTTATCTACTAAATAGGGATTGGATTAATTCCCTGTCTCTTAGGAAAATAAGGACAGTAAGTGTATAAAGAGGAAACATTTGTATGTCATGTTAATGTGACCATATAAATTCCTAGGGAAAACATTGCTTTCACCAGGTTACGCTATTTCATTACGTGCAGACTAGATTATACTTGTCTCAGGTTAGGACAATACATTCCAGGGAAGATGGGAACCTTCCTGGAGTGGAAAGAAAACTCCCCTTCCAGTTTACTATATCCTTCGCATCAAGAGGCTTTCAGTCAAAAAATGTAGAAAAGGAACAACTATTTACTAATATATAGAGAGAATAAAAAAAGGAACAAACAACAGTAACTAGAAAAGTCATCTCAACAAACCCTACCCCTTGCCCCTCCGTGTATTTTTCCTCAGTATGGTCACAGCTGTGGGGAAACAGGCGGGTCCTGCAGGCTCACCACACACACGGGAGTTCCCTGGGGTTGCTGCTGAGATGGGCGAGTTACTTGTCCGATACAGGAACAGCGGGAGATGGGGAAAGGCAGACAGGCTGGCTCTGAGCGGAGACTGGTGCAGGCAGGGCTCTCCTCTCTCTCCAGGGTCTGCTGCAGGGTCCACCTGGATACAGGAGCTGGGCCAGGCGAGGCAGAGGCAGCAGCAAGAGGACATCTGGTCCCAGGGCAGGAGTCGGGACTTCTCCACCATTTGCCAGGGCAAGAGTGAGAGCACAGGGAGAAAACAGCACCAGCGAGGCAGAACCAGGCTGGTCCCTCACAGAGGTGTGCGGATTTTTTATTGTCCATAGTGAAGGGAGGAGAAAAGGCAGGCATACTCCACCCCTCCCCCTGCACAGCCATCTAGGGCAGGAACCTGCCTGCTGCCTGGCTATCGGGCCATTAGCTCTTAGGCTGAAAACCAATGAAGTCTTTCACCACATCCCCTGCTGAGGAATTCCGTTCTTAGCTTAGTGGGTTACTTTTTCCCTTCCTCAGTTTGCTAGCATCATGGTAGTAATGGGAAAATTTCCCCAAGGGAATCTAACCCATAACAAGACTCCATCAGTCCTGGAATCGGGGATGTTGCCAGATTTACCAAGTGTAGTGAATACCAGCACATGGGGACTCCTCTGTCTTGGCTGCAGAGGTCCAGTCTGATGAAAGATGGATATGGCCACTGCTGAGCATCTGCACCAGCAGCCAACTGACCAAAAAGGCTACCACAGGCAGAGCAGTGCTTTAAGCCCATGTAAACACCATGTAAACAAGTGGTGCTATAAAAAAAAAGCAGCCAGCCTGATCCCATTTCTCCTCTCCAACTGATCAGAGCACTACTGGAAACACACACCCTTTTGCTCTCTAGATCTCTAAGCAGATCCATGTTTAGATTCCTCAAATGTCAGCATGGGTGTTAAGTCCAACTAAATAGCCATGCCTGGACCACAGACCCTTTACCCAGCCACTTGTTAAGACTGGAAGGCCTTCCAGACATGGTTCTCCTCTCATTTGCTGGCTATGCCAGCTTAAAGGCTGCTAGCAAAGCAAAAACATAATGAAATTTATTAGAGAAATATAAACACACAGTTTTCATCATGTTGTGGACCTGGATCTCACACATAGAGACACATGCCCATCAATATTATCGATGAATAAAATAATAATCCATTTTGACTTCTGAATTCCATTGCTTATTTTAGTTTCATTGTCTGTAATTCTCACGCTGTGCTAGATGGTTTTGCTGGTCAGCACTTCAGAACTGTTTGTTTCACAGAATGTTAATGCCAAGTAGGCATTTGCTCCTCTCTCCTTCAATTTTAGGTTGTTTGTCCCTTGATTTCTGTCCTGCTGCCTTTCTCCTTCACTCTGTTTCACAGAGCTCTAACCTGATATCACTGTTTCCTAGAGGAGAAAATTTTGAACCTTTGGCTCTTTTCTGCCCCAGTGGCTCAGGTACAATGTGACCCTTAATGAAGGACATGATATTTACTGAGCATGGTGGGGGTAAACAGTCTTATTTTGTCCATTGGAAATTAAATCTGTATTATTTCCCTATCTCTTTCTGACTTTTCTTGTTGACTTTTGCTAGAAATCACAACCTGCACAAGGTAATTCCAGTGATCTAAATTATTCACAAATATGAGTGGCTCAATTATTTTGATATTTAAGAGTTAAAACCCACCCCAATCCTGCCAATTATAAATGCTAGGGATTTTGTATGGGATAGCTTGAGTACTGCTTTGCATTTACTATGGATATCATCTTCCTAAAATATTTTCAATTTTAATGTGCTTTACAGATTGGGTTTCGTGGAAAAGAGCAGTTTTTGTTGGGATTTAGTGATTAAATAATTCAGTAATGACACTGCAGACATACACAACTTTAATCAGGATCAAACCATAAATCAGGGTGCAATTTTGAATTTTGAAGTTTCAAACAATCTAGGGAAAATGTAACCCATGATTGTCATCATGTTAATTGGCATCTGAAATACTAAGCTGATCATATTGAAATTTAGTATGTCATTAAAGGCTAACTACAAATCATACCATAGCACGTGCCAAGCAACAAAATATTTGTAGTTGTGTGCCTGTGCTGTTTCATCTGGAAACATCCACTTTCTACCAATTTCTAACTAATTCTAACTAATAATCTGACCAAGTTTTATTATTGTCTTCTCCCAAAGGGGAAGCAATATTTTCATCTTGTGATATATCAGGTAACTGCTGAGGAAGATCTATGTATGGCTTGATCACCTGTTTTGTCCTGCTTCTGCTCTTTCTCTCTCTCTGTTTTTTGAGTATGTATATTGATCTTTTAACTTATTAGAACTGGATGATTTTCTGTTTCTTTTTCTACTGCTAAATGAATTTTTAATGTATAAAAGACCTTTAATTCCCTTTGTGTTATGTGCATTTATTCTCTTTTCATAACCATTCTGTTATGGCTTCTCTGTGGAAATATCATCCTGGTTTTTACTTATTTCAGCTTTTCCACTGATTTTCCAAAACTTTAATAGTGTAGGCAAGAGTGACCTCTCATACACTTGAGGCTGATCATCCAAAGATGGGTACAGTTAGAATCATTCAGTGTGTTTTGGCTGAGCTGGGAGAGCTCAAGTGAGTTAAGCTGGATCATTTTTTGTAATTTTTTGTTCTATCAAGGGTAAATTGACATTTTTGCACAATAGAAAAGGAAATTTGTTGCTTTTTGGCTTTATTGATGTTATAATTCATGGCATAAAATTGTAAACCAAAATATCCCTAGTTAATTATACTTCTTACTGATACTAAATTTTTGCTGGTTTCATATTCAAATGCAGTGTAAACCAGGCTAGATTATGCTGGCTGATGTTATGGTTGAATCCTACTTTTGAAAAGGGGGCTGGAGTTGGAGGTCAGTTCTGGCTTGGAAACTGTCAGGAAATTTCTTGGCATTCTAGTACTTTTGTATTGCTGGTCTGTATTTCTATAGATCCTTATTTTTTGAAGTATAAAACTGCTAAACTTATGTCTGTATGCTTTTTCAGAATGGTAGGAGTGCCAATACAGCTCCCTTATGTTTGTTACTCATGTCTCCTCTGTCATTAGGCAATTTCTCCTGTTTCTACCAGCTTTCCAAAACATAAAGATATGGTATGGCTGTAATTTTGTCCACCTGTATAAATACATTTGTGTTACCCCTTCCAGCATAAAAATAAATTAATATGTTTGCTTTGATTTGAAGCTTCCTGTGAAATGGGTTTGCATGTTTAGATGATTTAGTGCAAAACCTGAAGTGCATTGGTTTGAAAAGGTACAGGGAAATGGCAGTAAATCTCTCCTAAATTACTGCAATTTTCTTCCAATATTTTGTCATTATTTTTCATATTCCTCTTTATCCTACAACAGACATTCCACTTCAGGGTTGGTGTTTCTCCATCCTCTGCAGGGAAGGTAGAGAATTAGTTCTATCCTTTAATATTACTGTAATTTTCTGATGGAACTTATTTGGGACATTTTACACGTCTCTCTGTCCTTTTAAATAAAATTCAGATGCCGTCTTCATGTCTTTTAAAGTCTTGCTCTAAGTCTTGTTTGTTGGTATTTATTGATTTATTAGAATCTCTTTGTTTTGATTTCCATGCAGTTTGAATTGTGGGCTGGCCCCTGGCTGCAGTGTACAGGCCTCAGCAGCTTTGCTTCTTACCATCTGTGCCTTCTGAAGTGCTCACTGCAAGTCTTCCACTGCTGGTTTTTATTGATCTTCATTTTCTCCTCGTTTTTACATATTCTCTCAAAATATTTCAATTTTTCTGAATTTTCACCTACTTTTACCATTATTCCCAGAAAAAACCCCAAAGTGACGTTGTGTCTGTCCCTCATTGTCCAAGGCCCATTTGATATGCTGTGATCTGCTTGGAAAGCTGTGCTGTCTATCCTCTCTTTTAGAACAAGGGAAGACTGGAATGAGAAGCGTGTCCTCATAGGCATTCCTTGCTTTCATGACCATGGTTTCATTAAAGAACATTTAGGCAAATGTGTAATTTCACAATGGTGACTTGTCGTGATACTCTGAAACATGTACTTAATTTTAGTGATTAATTGTTTGCTGTTTTGCTTTGTGTTTCAACATGGACTGTGAGCAGGCAGAGGGATGAGGGAATGGTGGTATTTTTAGCTCACTTGGCTGTTGTCAGAGGCTGGTAGAGATTTTGCCTGGTACATTTAAATAGCCTCTTTGCCTGTGCTGCTGCTTTTTATTGGTCAGTCTTCTTGCCTAAGTTTGATGTATGGGGGAGTCTACCACTGATGTTTTTTGTATTGGAAATTCTTCAACATTGTTTATTTGCATGACTTAAGTCCCCTACAGTTTTTGATGCAAAAGTGACTAAAAATCAATTTCCAGATTTCATATTTGAGAAATTGCATTAATGAGTAAGGCTAGTCCTTAGTATCTGCTTGTAGTGTAGGTGACCCCATTTAAATTAATTACTTTGAACATCTGAATAGTATTTAATCTGTTATTTTTTTAGTGGTTCAGGTTGGGATTGAGTATGTATGTATGGACATACAGCTTTCAGTGTTAGTGTTTTTCTTAAAATGTAATTTTTAAAGGAAAAAAATAATGTTGTGAATTAGAGAGTTTGGGGTGACTTGCCTGGGTTTGTTTGGTTTTGGTGTTTTTTTTTTAAATCTGAATTTTATTACTTACCAGATCTGTGCTGTATCATAACATGTTGCTTAGGATGTAGAAAAACCAGAAAAGCTGCGTATTTCTCATTTTGCATAAAATGTACTGGCCCCACTAGATGGTGCTAATTGATAAACATATGTCTGTGTATATGTATATATATATGTATTTAATTTTAGCTCAAAGCATAGATGTCCCAGTCTGTGATTTAACTTTGCGTTTTGAATGGGTTAATTCCGTAACATAGAGCTGTACAGACATGATTTCTTCTGTATCATTAGGAACTCAGGGAACCTGAATTAAATTGGATCTTGGACTAACTTTTCCCAAATTAAGATTTAAGGATGATGTTTACTTTACTAAGCAGGAATAAAACAAACTCTTTGTGATTTAAAGTTATCAGTCTCTGCTTGAATAACAAAACTGAAAAAGCATGATTCTATGCAAAAATTTCCCAGCCTTTATACAGCAAATCCTAGGTGTCTGTTTTCTTTAATTAACGTTTAATTGGCATTTCTGTAAAATCTTCATTATGTGAAAAATTGCTGAAAAAAAAACCTGTGACAGTCAAACGGGCAGTGTAGCCATTGTTCACTTGTGTTAGAAAAGTTCTTTCCTTTGGATTTATATTGTTAACTGAACAGTGGAGGTCACTTGCTTTTGGAAAGAAAGTCTGGAAATTAGGTTCTGTATAATGATGTAAAAATGAAAACATCCATTCAAATTTGTGATGAGTGTTTAAAATCTCATCATATTTAAAAAGTAGTATTAGAAGTTATCAAGTTTACAAAGCAAAATGTTTACATGTAAAGCATACTTTTGGGCAAATTAGAATGCTTTGATATTTATCTAAGTGTTTGTGTTTTCTCAAAGAACAGACAAGGCATTTATTGAGACAAGTATTAGATCTAAGCACGTGTTTGTTTTGTTTCTAGCATCTAAATGAAATCTTAAACCTACCCTTCAAAGAAGTCTATTAGCAGTGAATTGGGGACTACCTGGTACACAGTGGTTCTATACTTTCCTACCAATTTCCAAAGACAACTCTCATCTTTCAGTTCTGTCTCACTTTAAAGCTGCTTCTGCAGCTTTATGTATTTGACAAGGCAGAACCACACAGTTGTTGATTTAAAACATGTTCTGTTACCTTCTTCTTTTAAAGTGCTCTTTTAATTTAATTTGATTGGGTTTTTAATGTGCTATCTGCATATTCTCAGCAAGTTACCTCTTCAGTTCTCTAATTTGGACTTTGGGAATAATTTAACATGAATGGGTATTATTATTGGCACAGAAAGTATTGTAAATTTATTTTTGAATTCACTTTATGGCTCTTTCTTTTCTAATCAGCATACCAGCATGAGGCAGTTGAAAATAGTGGAATATTGTTTTGTTTGTTTGGGGTTTTTTAATGCTGAATCATATAATTAAATTTAATGACCATCATGAAATGTTCAGGATTGCCATTTTCGTAGATGCCCCTCAGCAATAGATGACTGTTGTTGCTGGTGTGCTTTGTGCTCACAAGGATTTCAGATAATGATAGTTTCTGAAGTGCAGCCAGTCAGCTGTTCATGTGGTCTTTGTTCTTTACATTCCAGCAGCATCTAGACTGTTTCTTTCCTTTCCCAGTTCATATTTAGCACTGCAATTATTTTAATCTCTTTTAGATAATTTTTTTTAAGTATTTAAATCTCATATTCAAGAACAAAGAATGATTATGGGTTTTTGTAGTACAGAAAGCTGATTTTTCTAAGGAAAAAATTCTCCTCTCAAGTTCATAAAGATCTTTAAATTTAAAGTACCAAAACCCAAAGGGAGAAATAGTTCTGTTATATAAAGCAGTAACATTATACTTGCACTATTTAAAAAAGGTTTGTCATAAAGCTAAAGAAATCCAACCAATATTTTAGATAAACTCTTTGGATTATTAGTTACATATAATAATTCAAATTAGTTAGACATAACTTTTGCAAGTATTTGTTGCATTACTTAGACACAGTCAGGTGTATCAACAGAGTAGTTAAGTGGAAAAAAATGGAAGATTTCCTTAAAGAAAAATATCCCCAAGTTTATTGTTGGAATGTGGGATGGAAATAAGAGGGTCACGTATATATTCTTTCTGATCATTTTAAGTTCATTAGTGTTTTCAATTAAATATTTTTCCTCCAGTTTTGTATTGAGAATCATTGTATAAACAACAACTGTTTGATCATTGCAGTAAGGATTATTTCCATCTCTATTTTGTTACAACTGCGCAACTTTACTGTGTGCTGTTTCTCAGAACTGCAGGGCTTAAATAGGAGTAACAATTCCTTTCTTGCTTGAATTAAATATTCTTTAAGTAAAAGTGTATTTTAAAAGTAACTTAGAAATATAGATTTCCTGGTATAATTTCCATATAAACAAGTATTGAAA
This sequence comes from Calyptomena viridis, assembly GCA_013390005.1. Taxonomy (NCBI): domain Eukaryota; kingdom Metazoa; phylum Chordata; class Aves; order Passeriformes; family Eurylaimidae; genus Calyptomena; species Calyptomena viridis. The sequence continues at coordinate 180,153 of WEIV01005246.1, forward strand.
TTGGTTATAAGTATCTCACTCATTAATTGGAATACCAAAAAAACTAAGCTTACAATATTTTTTTCCAGTGAGATCTCATTTTAGTAGTATTGGTTTGAAAATTAAATACATTTTGCATCCGTGATTAGTCCTTGTCTTCCTTTTAGTGATGAGAAAAATTACGCTTAATTCCTTTGAGAATGAATGGCGTCATAATCCTGAGTATTGTTACCGTTTTAATTTGCAGTCTTTACATATGACTTTGACAGTTTTGTTGTATGGATATTCAGTTTCCTTCAATACTGCACGGAATTTTCTGAGAGTTGAGTCAGGATCTTGAGTGAAAGGTTTGGTATCTTGTGGTGTGAATGATGAACCCTTATCGTTGTCTTAAGAAATAGACTGTTATGTGAGCCCATCTCAAACTCTGTCTTTCATTTAAATCTGAATGCTTAATTTTGAAAAGTAGTAACTACTGAGTAGTAATACTGAGGGGGGAGGGGAATGGCAAAGTGGGAGTGTACAGAGAGAAGGATGAAGAGCCATAAATTGGAAAGAGCAGTTTGTAACCTGGAATCCCAAGTTCAGTATTGCTTTTATGAAATTTTTCCCTCAAACTTTACGAAATTTAAGATGTGTTTACATAGGTCAGTGTGTGCTTTTGAAGAAAAGAATTGCTATACTTTTATCAAGTGCTGACTGGTACTGTTCAGACTGGTGCATGATGGGTTTACTGCTCAGATTTTGGTTTACTTGAAAATATATTTATGAAGGGTAATGCATTAAAATTGTAGGATCTTTCAGCCTCCATGCACTGCAGTTTGAGGACTGCTTGTTTCAAAGAGAAAAAAAGGTGATGTTGTTCTGTTCTTTCTGTTCAAGGACTTCATGTCCTTAGCTCACACAAGAGAGTGGCTTCATTCAAATTTGGGATTGTTCTGATGCTCCTTCCTTTGGAAATGAGGTTAAAAGTACAGAAAAACAATTTTGAAAATACTGTATATAGTAGCCATGTAGACTGTTTGGCTCTAAAGTGTCAGGGAAATTTATTTTGGAGCAAGTGCAACTTGTTTGACTTTGATCTGAACTTCCTCTCTCTATCTAGGGACACTTTTCCTATGAGCAAAGTCATCAAAACCTTTGCTTATTACTGACAGAAAAGATCCATTTGAATGAAGTCTGTGAAATCTTGTATAATAGGACCTTTATTTTTTGTATAAGGAACAATGAATTCAAAGTGAACTTTTTTTACAGAAAAATAAACATTTTAAGAAACCCTGTATGAATAACTGGGTTTGTAGCCAGTATTTAATCTCTTTTGCTTGAGTTGCAAAAATAAAATAGCTAATGCGTTAGTCTTATTACCATATTAGCTCCTTTTAGCAACAAAAGGAAAGACAAGGAGAATCTCCATCCTTGTGTGGGAGCAAAACATAGTGACAAAGGATGAGGAAAAGGCTGAGGTATTTAATGCTTTCTTTGTCTCAGTCTTTAATGGCAGGACCAGTTGTTTGGGTACCCGGCCCTGAGCTGGAAGACAGGGACAGGGAGCATAATGAAGCTCCCATAATCCAGGAGGAAATGGTGAGAGACCTGCTACACCACTTGGACACACACAGGTCTGTGGGGCCTGAGGGGATCCACCAAAGGGTACTGAGGGAACTGAGCAAAGTGCTCACAAAGCCCATTTCCATCATTTGCCAGCAGCCCTGGCTAACTGGAGAGGTCCCAGTTGAGTGGAGGTCACAAATGTGACACCCATCTACAAA
>WEIV01005247.1:2879-39279 GCA_013390005.1 Calyptomena viridis
GTCATAGTTCTTATCTCTCTTGACTGATGCAATCCTATTTGACCCCATTTTTGCTGTTTAAAATGTTGTATAGGTCAAAAATTCTCTTTGAACACTGGAAAGGTGCACCATGACATTTTGCAAAGTTGTACTCTGTGAGTCAGATTGGTATGACTGTAGTTTATAATACAATTAAACTGTAAATCTCCATATGTAAATTCAAAATACAGTCTTGAGGTTGCCTTTGGGCTACTGGTTTCTGAAGGTTGCTCTTTTATTGTACAGTTTCTTTATAAATGTTAAACTTTTATTTTATATAGTCTCTTCACAGTTTATTATTTTCTTATTGCTAGTTCTTAGACTTCACGCAAGAACACTAATTAAAACTGTTAATTGCTTGCCTACTGTAATGAATCTCTTTTCCTAACTTGCAAGAGAATGTTGGTAGTATGCCTCTTTGTAGTCTTGAAAAAATACTATGATAACACTGCTGAAATATTTTGGAATATTTTCCATTAAACTCTGTAAATTATTTATGTCATTTATGTTATTAGATTTTAATTCAGTAAAAATGAACTAACAAACTGTGAAGGGCACAGATCATAAACCTTTCAAAAGCTTTGGCAAGAAAAGTGATGTGAGAAAAGTATGAATGGGGATTTAGAGGATCTGTGAGTGAGTGATGTTGTAAAAGAAGGACGGCATTTAGCATTATGGATGGTAAGTTACATCTTCATCTTGAAGAAGAATCTGAATGTGTTTTATAGAGTGTGGTAACTCAAAGTGACCAATTTACAGGGATGTCAATAAATTTCCTTTTCAGTTGTCTATCTAAAAAAAAATCCCTTCTTTTCCTTTTCTTCTATTTTTTTGGTTTTTTTTCTTTGTTTGTTTTTTAAAGAACAGAGAAATGTAAGAATTCATTCAAGTATTTCACTGTGATTTGGCAAATTGCATATTGTCCAAGTTCAGACAAAGTGTTCTGCAGAAAATTTATGTATTATCTCTAAAACTTTTTATTATTTACAGACCCCCTAAGAATCTTTGAAGTGATATTAGCTATGTAGTTATCTATGGAATTATCACTGTTTCAAATCTATCATTAATATCTTATTGCTAGTTTCTCATTTCAAAATAATGTATGTGCAGTAGCTGAGAATGACATGGCATTAAAAAACTATGCTGCTGTACAAGTTGGCATGGAAAATGAACTGAAAATTATGAGAAACTGAATATCTATATAGGTTTGTTGTCTCATTGATGAAGTTTTATTCAGGATAGTAAGTCAAAAGCACATGGTAAAATAATTCCTCTCATCTACAAAAAGGTACAAATGAATGCTGATATGAAAATTACTTAAGTAGCTATTACATACAGGGATATTGAATGAAGCATTGTTGTTGGCAAACGATTTTGATCTTTTATACTGCATGTAATGGTTGAAATAAGGGTATAAAAAATCCACTAATGCGTAGAGACATATCTTAAAAATTCTAGAGAGAGATAATGTTGATTTTGCATAGAAGTGATGCATATTAGAAGATAAACCATTGCAAGACTTCTTAACCTCAGAGTTCATACCCGGAAAGCAAAAAAACCATTTTGATTCACAGTTGATAGTCTCAAGTAGATTTATGTCCCTGGAAATTAGTTTCATTGCTCAGAGTTGGTTTATTTCAAAGTACTAATATGTAGGGAATCCCGTGTCATGAGAACCTGGAAGAAAGTTTCAGGTGCCATACTCACCTATGCAAGGAAAATACACTGTTCCTCAATTGAGCTGTACGTAGACAGACATACAGACACTCAAACATCCTCTTCACACATAGTTGATACATTTGCTATTCACTGTTTTGATGGCTCAGTTTCAGTACTTCTGGTGTATCTTATTTTTGAAAAAGTATTTGAAAGAAGATATTCCATTAATTTTAAGAACAGAAAATAGAGCTATGACTTTGGCACATATAAGAATAAGGCTTAGGAATAGCTTCAGTTTCTATAGTTTATAGTCCAAGAAACCCAACTGTGTGATGGTACAAGGTCTAAGATGGTCTGCAGATGTTGTTTGTTTAGCCTTGAAATCTGCTGTTCAGACCAGAACTATTGTGGATAAACCACCACTTTTTAATTTTGATAGACAAGCAGACCAGGATGTTTCAACTGTGTGACTGTGCATAAAAACTGCAACCTTTGTGTGGCTACAGTGGATCTCTCCTATTACTTCTGTAACTATTGAAACTCACAAAATGAAATATCTTAGTTTTACTTTCTTCCATATCTTTAATAAATGGTTATCACTAATAAACTCTGGAGCTGAAGTTCGGTATTGTTGTAAATTCTTACAAACTGCCAAATGAAATAGACAATTGTAAATGTCATGTGAATATGGTGTTGAAGGAGACAATTACTGCAATTATTAATTTTCATTTCCAATTTTCTTTTGTCAGTGTTCAACTATCACTTAATCTCTCAGATGAACACTGAAGGTGTGATGTTATTGATTTATTTTTAATAGAGAAAAACCTGCCCATATATTCTGCAGGGTGTATTAGCTTGGAAACAAAGATGATGAAGGGTAGTTGGTAGTTGGATGGACAGACTAAAATATTTTTATTTCAATCTCTACAGCTTGAAAATTCTAAACCCCAGGCTTCTAAGGTCCAGAAAGAGAGAGGTTTTACATAAATTAATTTATTTTGAATTCACTTCTACATACCACACACTGAAAATACATAATTTCTTAAGGAGATATGAAACTTGTCTTTTGCTTTATGTCTTTCATAGTCTTACCAGTTAAAAAGTAGGCAAAGGTTTCAACACGGCTCCTTCATCTTGTCAGGTACTCGTTTGTTTGTGTGTGTTGTTTTTAAATTTCCTATGTGAAGTTTATGGCACTCTCTCTTCCAGACTTCTCATTTATTTCTTTGACAGGACTGACTCAGAGGAAAAAAAGCAAGATGGATCTGATTTTGCATATTAATTGACAGAGCACTAACATATAAACATAGATAGTTTTGTTGTAGGAAATAAATTGCATCCTTTTGGCCTGTGGAAATATTGAAAGTGTTGTGTACTTTTATGATACCAGATGGTTTCTGATTACTGAGGCCATTACCTGATTGTTTTAGTCACTGAAAAACTCACATTCTATTTGCATTTAAATGGCTCTCAGCTTCACAATACACTTTCAGTAGGGACACAATTGTACCCTCCAATTCTATGCAGTACCTTCACTGAAGTAGCTACTGACCTGCTGACTGTCCATAAAATGAACACACTGTGACTCTAGTGTGCTGTCTAGTTACCTTTTACTTCAGTCTTCAGAACAGGGCTTTGCCTCTTCCCCCGATAAACAAACCTCTATCTTTAACATGGCAGTCTCTTATATCTCTTTCATTATAATTTTCCCAGGCTGATATAGTCTTCCCTAATGAAGTGAATAACTTCCAAGTACTGCAAGTATTGTGCCTAAAAATCTACCTAAACAACAGAAAAAAAAAATCCATTCATTTAGGTAAAGCTTTCATCATAGTACCGTCAATGCAGTGTCATTATTGCACTTCATCTAAAGGTGACTGAACTTTGGTTAAAAAATAAATTTTACCAGTGCAGATTAACTTCATAGTATAGATTACACAAAATTGTACTGTAAAGGCATTTGTGTTACTATGTTGATTTTGAAACCCGTGTAGGCAAAAATGAGTGTAACATCAAAATAGATATTTAAAAGTTTAGATAACAACCATGTTCTCCTCAAACTTGTACACTGCTGATCAGTAGCATAAAGAAAATTTTCTTTGAACATTGTTCCAAGGCTTCTGGTCTGAATTTGTCTATTCTAAGATTAGAGAGAATTGTTTTCTGATTTCTGTAATTTAATGAAGGTGATGTTGTGTCTAGTGATTACATGACTCTATCTCTGTGATATTCATTCAATGGCAATCCTTAGAATTTTTCCATATATAGCAGTTTCATTTGTTTACAAGTTTATTATAAGGGGGTTTTTTAAGTGTATATTTTTATTATCTGAATTCATAAAGATGAAAAAAATTGACTCCTTACAGTTTCATTATCCTAGCTAATGGCATGTACTATCAATTACTGAAAGCTCTTTCTTTTTAATTTCTGGTTAGTCACAGACCAATGCATCTATATATATTGCTATAGGTGGGTTACATGCTGTTGTTGAATAACTACTGTCAACAAACTGCACTCTCATCATCATCTCAAACACAATGGCAAGACATGTACTATGGACAGTTTATATGAACTGTCAGAGGAGGTGAGCATGTTCTGATGTTAAAGGAATTTTAAGATAAGCAGATAGTTTTTTGCAGATATTGTATTGGTATTCTATATACTTTTTTTTAGTTTAGACCTTTAGCCCACAAAATGGGGAGCTTTTCTGGGACATTCTCTCAGTCCTGCAGAAGTTGATGTTAAAAGGCTCATCCCAGGTATTTATACTCATTCTAGACCAAGGTAAAAGTTAGCGACAGCTCTTATTTACTGCTCTGCTTGTTTTAAAGGCAGCGGTTTCAAATTAGCCAGATAAGAATGCAGACAGCTGGGATAGGACTGTTTTTACAAGTAAATGAGAATGAATCACATTCTATGAGAATGAATCATATTTTGGATCAGAAAAAACAGCTACTAGAATTTCCACCACCTGCACCTTTAAAAGAAATACTTACTTTGCAGAGACACATTATTGATGATTGGTGGCAGTAGTCCTACAGCTGGCAGTTGACATTACAAAAGATGTAGTTCTGATAACAGCTGACAGTGATGGGAATTTTTTCTCTAACTTCAACATGATTCTGGAATAAAATACTGATCCTATGTATAGTTTATCTATATCTGGTTTTACTTGGTTCCCTTGCAGCCAGCAGGAAGTCATGGGCCTCTCTAGGGAGTGATTCATTCCATCCAAAGGCAAGGGTGAAGAAGTATGTGGAGGGTGATTCATCTGAACTATTTTCTTCCATCCATTGGAGGGGAATGAAAAACATGACTAGTATAGGCAAGTCAGATAAGCAGATCCCTTACAGGTCTTCTAAACAGGATCTTCAAAACATTGTGTTGAAAATCTTGACATATCTAAATATAATAGACAAAAATAAGTTTAAATTTAGTTTTAAGACCAACAGTCAAATTTTGCTCAAATTTTCCAGCCGAGAAGGAGAGAATGAAGAAAATAGTTTTCCTTATTAAGCCTTGGCTCCTATATAAGGTGCTTCCTACAGTGCAGGCTGTTTTCCAGTAGCATTTTTAAAACCATCTGTGTAAACCGGGGCTGCTAAGGGTAAAACTCCATTGGTGTCTACCAGCCAAACTGGGCAGGCATATGCTCTATAATGCTGCAGGGATATAAAAGCAGTCATTATCCCTCCCTGCTGTCTGTGAAGCAAACAGACCTAAGAATCTACATAAAAACATAATTTACCCATCATGTCAGTATGACTTGCTTGGTTCTAATAAAAAAATAATTTTCATATCAGTATTGTGATGGTTACCTTTAGGGAGATAAATTTCTGTAGCAATGCTACAGTAGAAAATATTTGAAGTTGATCTTGATGAAAAGCTACATCTAGTAGCATTTCAGTTTTCAGGGCTGTTGCAAAGACCCCTGCCTGTCCAGGGAAAGAAGACATTCCTGTAGACTAAATATGTTATAGTGAGTAAACAGAGAAAAGGAAAGCTACTGTAGACCTCAGATCCAGGTCCTGCATCAGGAAAATATCATTGTCCAGCAATGTAATTTCAATATTTGCCTTTCATCTGCAGAAACCCTTGGCAGGGCTCAGTGCAGGGCAAGGAGGCATTCAGATGAGCAGCACAGCTTGTATCTTGGGAACTCACAGCAAGAGTATTCACGGAGGTTGTTCTGCTGAAGGATAACCAAAATTAAACAGTTCTTTCCACACATTAGACTTGTGTCCTGCTCAGGGATGTTTTCATTTTCATTCCATCCAAAGGCAAGGGTGAAGAGGTACGTGGAGGGTGATTCACCTGAATTATTTCCTTCCATCCACTTGGAGGGGAATAAAAAAACATGATGAATATAAGCAAGTCAAATAATCAGATCTCTAATAAATCTTCTAAACAGGATCTTCTGAAAATTCTTAAAGGAACATTTGCCTTTGTATCTTTTGGCCATATTAAATCTGTTAGTTTCCTCTAGATTATTATTAGTGGTTTTGCTGATGATTCCACCCTTGTTGCTCACACAGAAGCAGCTCTGCAGAGCTTAACATCTTGCTTTGCAGAAGCTGCTGAGCTTTTTGGGCTGGAAGTCAGCTTGAAGAAGACAGAAGTTCTTTACCACCCTGCACCTCAGAAACTTCACCATCATCCTCACATCACCACAGGCTAATCAGAGCTTAGATCAGTCCAGCAGTTCAGCTATCTAGGAAGTATCATCTCCTCAGATGGTAGGATTGACAACGAGATAGACAACAGGTTAGCAAAGACATACAGAGCTTTCCACAGGTCACCTTTCCACAGGTTGCAGTCCTTCAGGTATAGGCTGTTCCAGTGTGGGTTTCCATGAGCCACAGGTCCTACCAGGAAATCCTGCTCCAGCGCGGGCTCCTCCATTTCACGGGCTGCAAGTCCCTGCCAGGCCCCTGCTCCAGACATGGGCATCCCATGGGATCACAACCTCCTTCCAGGGTCTACCTGCTCCAGCGTGGGCTCCTCCATGGGCCACAGGTGGATCTTCTGCTCCCCTATGGTCCCCATGGGCTGCAGGGAATACAGCCTGCTCTACCATGGTTTGCACCACGGGCTGCAGGGACCCCATTCTGGCTCTAAAGGCACCTTCTCCCCTTCCTTCTCCAACTGATCTTGGTGTCTGCATTGTTGTTAATCACAACTTCTCACTCTGCCCTTCTCTAGTGGCCATCTTCATCTGCTATATCTACCCTTCATCATTTTTTCCTTCTTAAATATGTTATCACAGAGGTGTTACTATGACTCTGATTGGCCTGGCCTTGGGCAGCAGCAGGTCCAGCCTGGAGCCGGCTGGCACTGGCTCTGCTGGAAATGGGGAAGCTTCCAGCAACTTCTCGAAAAAGCCTCCTCCATAGAGCCCCCCTGCTACCAAAACCTGGCCACTGAAACCAAATACACAATACTACAAAACAAGCACAAGCACAAGCTCTAATACAAAGCAATATACTAATACATAGCAAGCACAAAGTCTAGTACTAGAGCGTCATTTAACACATGTAGCATATGGTTCTTATCCAATAGATGTCCCTATGGTGGGGGGAAGGCAGGTTCAACCCAGCAGTGTCAGTGGAATCTTCCTCCTAAAATTTCCATACTTGTAACTTGCTTTTATACCATTTCTTTAGGGTGAGGTTTGAGTGACTCAACTCAAAAGGCTTTATTGGATAGTCCTTGTCATCTATCTCCCTTGGTGGACATACATACATACAATACGGTCTTTGAACTTCAAAGCATTGCCATGTTCCACTCCCTGCAGGATGTTTGGGAAAGAAGGCCACAGTGCCTCTGCACTGCTTCCCCTTTCTGTCTCATCCTCCACAGTAGGTGTTTATCAGTGTTTGGGGAACCCTTGGGTCAAGTTGACTGTTTCCATCCAGGAAGCAGCAGCTGAGAATCAGCAGCTGCCTTTTATCCTCTAATCCTTCTCCTCTAATTTTTAACCCTATCTATCACTCCAAAAATGTTAAAAGAAATCACAAATTAATGGAAGAGAATGTTTGTTATCTCAGCTGTAATTGCAACCTTTATTAATGACAGACAAAATGAAAACTATCTTCCTCATTATGGTCTACAAAAGTCTACTTTTGGTACATTTATACGGTCTTCTCTCTTATACTGAAAAAAATATTACAGAATATTTTTGTAGATTTTTATGAAATGGACCAATACAAGACAAATAATTTTGAGGTGTCAAACATTTTTGAAATAATAAGACTCTAACGGGCACACATTTATAGATCTCTAAGATAATTTTTAGTAATATTTTACCTCTAATCCACAACAGAAAACGTAAAGATCTGAAAATCCTGAGAAATTAACTGGGTAGAGAGCTGTTTGACTTGCAGTTTAAAAACAGTAGAAAGAGAATCCTTGGCCCTACTTGGCATTGATATTACATTAAATCAAGGAAATGTAGTACAATCAGTACTCCTGAATACGAGGATGGAATAAGTGGCACAATTGCTACGAAAATTCTCAAAATGGACCAAATATAAGACATTTGAAAAAGTTTTTGGCTAGGTTCATGTTTTAGTCAGTGTACACAGAAGGGACCTTGAAAACAACAAGTCAAGGGTTCATCTACCATGAGAGCACTGGTATTCTTTCATACTTGAAGAATGAAATGCAACAATTATTTTATATTCTTGGAAAATCAGATAAACATAGAAAGCTATTTCCCAGATAGGGGAGAACTATGAATGTTGTGAATTACAACAAAGGAGGAAAAAATTTTGTCCTTGATATAGGACTGTAGCCATGAGTGAATTAACTGCTTACTGGGGCAGCGGCCTTGCAACTTGGGTCACAGCAGGCAGTAAAAAGCAAAATGACACAACTACTTTATCAAAGAAGAGAGAAATACCAGTGGTTGAACAGTTACTGCTGGAGTTGAGAGCAGCTGATGCTGCTCTTGGTTCTTGACCTATAAACTTCTGAGCAGCAAGTTTGGATCTACAGGGCCTTTCTATTCTCTTCCTCAACCATTTTCATGCTCAGCCTCTCACTTTTAGGGCAGGAATATTCAGTTCTGGTTTTACAATCTTCATTGCAACCTTCTTTCCTAGAAGGAGGCAGGGTTAAATTGTGAGAGCAACCAAGGAACTTTGGTATGTCTAGATGCATAAAGCATTTGCAAAAATTTGCTAAATAGCCATTGTTATGCTGTGCCTGCTCTATATAAATTAGATGTTTTTTTAAATGCGTTTTTCTGGTATGTCACTCTTCTACATTTCTTTGCTAATAAAATGGCTGTCATTCTTTAAGCCTTAATCTCAAGCCTTCTGGCAAATATATACTTATGAAATAGCTACTAGAAATATTTTGCTTTTTTAAAATGAAACTATTTATAATTTTTTCCTATTTATCTGTCAATCCTTTCAAAATTTTGTCAAATTCTCTTAACTAGTGGATCAATAATCACATTATTTTTCTATAATGAAGAAAGAACTGTGTCTCTATATGAAGAATAAAAGGATGTGTAAATTAGCCAACAAGCAGATCACAGTCTAACCCATTTATTCATTCAAGTACTATTGACTCTGGACTTGTTTTGCATCAGAAACAATTGCTACTGTCTTATATAATTAAAATAATCAACCTTTTTTCTTTATAGCATTGTTCAGTAAATCCAAAGCCTTTTTCAAAGCTGAAAGATGATTTTACTTGCTTTAAGGAATCACTTCCCAGCTGAATTTAATACACGTGTGTGCATTTATATAGCCTAGTTACAGAATTTCTCTGTTGTCTTTGTCACAGTTACTGCTTTAGTAAGGTACATGTCTCTGTGCAGCACTAGAGAGAAAACCAAGAATATCTTGTGCATATCTGGTAACTGTGAATTTATGGAAAATTCTATCACTGTAATTTTTAAAAGCTTATTGAACACAATCAACATTCACCTACACTCATTAAATGTTATCTGTGTAACACTGACATTTAAAAATCATCCACACCGAACAGGTAAAGAAATAGGTTCAGATCTGAAACATCATGAGCAGAATTTTTGTCATACAAGGTAGCAGTTCTTGAAAGGGATCTATATACCTGAATTTAAACAAACATGGAATCTTAATGTTAATGTTATGTTAATGGAATTTTAGTATCATTGGTTTTTCTTTAAGGTTAGTTACTAATTTTCTTTTTGATATGCTGTGATGATTTACAGTAATAAAAAACTGAAAGGAGTTAATAGAGTATGGTCACTGTCATTACTGATGTTAGGATTTAAGATGGGACATTTGTGCATCAATATATCTCCCCATTGTTAATGGTTTAAGCTATTGTTTGTATTACTGCCTATCCATGGATATGGAGCTATAACATGCAATACGGGGCTACATTATTCAAAACCGTGTTATTATTTGTCTTTTTATGTCCCCTATTAAGGATATTAAGTTATCCCTTGCCATCTGAAAATAAACAATTTCATTAGTGGTGGAACTTCAGACGACATTACACGTCCCCTTGGAATTTTGTCAATTGGAAGTTGATCAATACTGTGGGAGTTGAAAACTCTATGCAAATAAGGCAAAGCAGGACAAAGCACACTTGCCACAAGAAAAAGACAAAACTGAAATTTCAAGAACAGTTCCTTTGATATAAACATCTTCATATGTGTAAATTTACAGTTTAGATTCAACAGGACAAATGCAAGGTACATATAAAGTTGAAATTATATAAATTTATATGCTTTTAGACTCTCACAAACCTCTTAATATCCTACTTCCCTGATGAGTAAATTCAAGTGCTACATGTAAATCTGCTACTACCACCATTGGCCTCATTTATCAATTTATACCCACACTTTCAAACAAGTTTAAATAAACAAACAACAGACAAAACAAAGTGAATATTATAAAGAGAATCAAAGGGACTAGGTCAGATTACAGAGATTAGGGATTCTGTGACATGATCTTGCTGCTTTTTTCTGACAATTTTGATAGTAATTTTGTGTTAAATTGACCCAAACAGATAGTTTACACCTATTATTGACCAATGTTCAGCATAGATATGGAGAAGAATTGGGACAGAAGTCAGTATAGCTCTAGTTAGTTAAAATATAATTCATCGGGGTGAGAAATACACCAGGACACTGAGTTAAAACCTTTATTAATTACAAATTGCATGTTTTCAATGAAATTTGATGAGATATTGGAAAATAAATTACCTTAATAATGTTCTTTTTTATGTTCAATTATTTCATATTAGTGAAGATAAAAAGATTCTAGTTCGTGTTCTAAATTGATCAACAAAACTAGTAAATATTCCTCACCAAAAGGCCAAACATTAATAAACAATATTTAAAAGATTTCAGTGACTTGTTCTCTGTCAAGAAACACTTATTTCTCTTGTCTTGAACCATTCAGGACGAGATAGAACATTTCACAGAGATTAAAAACAATAAGATAACATATAGCAGAAGGGAAATAAAACAATTCTTAATGACAATACTACAAATAAAATTCCTAAATCACAATCTTGATCATCCAATGAGTTGAAAATGCATATGATATAGACAGTGTATAATGTTCAGTTTTAAAATGAGGGAGTTGTAATAAAAATCTACCCCTTTGTGATTCAATTTGACCTTGTCAAAGGCAGTTGTTATGTTGATTGGATGGGCTGTTATTCGTGTGCCATGGCCCAGTACATAAGCATTTACATAAGAGCTATGTTTTAACTAACTTCTTTGTAGCATCATATGTCAAGAAAAAAATGAAGTGCTATTTCAATTTTTCTGGACACCTTTCTTAAAAAATCTTTGTCACGGAGTCTCTTCTAAAGAGATAGATATAGATAAATATACATATGCATGGTGACATTTTAATACCACCTCTCAGGTTGCAAGAAGTTTGACAATTCTATACAAGATGTAATTGTTTCACCTAAGATTGGAGGGTCTTAAAGGAATAAATCTGCCACCCTACATGTACTTTAGATAGGAAATGCTTCTCACATCATCTTGTGGGCTAGAGAAATGAACTTGCATTTGACTGGCACAGGGTTTGTTAAAAATCTGTTATTGCCTTATCTTTCAAGAACAGCTGGCTGGTAAATGTTGCATATTTAATTTATTGAGCTCAGTCATATTTCAAAACATGTTTATATCTGTCAGCAAGCAGTTTTATAACATTCCAGTTATATTTTACATCAACGGTATTAACTACAATTAATGTTGTTCATTTGCTATTAAAAGTAACAGATGGTACACTAAGCTTTTTTTTCTTCAACATAAAGCATCCAATCAGTTGACATTAAAATGTGTTTCTGCTCTGAAAAGTGGTTTTCATAAAACATACTTTGTGAATTCCATATTTATAATTTCTTGATGAGTCTTGGATGAAATAAACTCTTCTTTGTAAGTTATACATTGGATTTTGCAACTGCCTGAAAGTTTGGGTGGTTTGTAAGAATAAATCTGGTTTTAATGGTACTAGAATCCACAAAGGAAAACAGGATTTGCAATGAGGATTTATGTACCAGTTCTACTCATGACACACAGTCAGGCACAGATTCTAGTTCAGTCTCCAGATCTGTACTAACCTTACAAAAAAAGGTGCACCAAAATATAAATATGCAAACCAGAATATGACTAAATTTCCCATTAGACCAGCCAGCTAATCTCTAGAAGTACTTTTGACAGCTTAATGGAGTCCACATCAGCCTACACCTGGAATTGCTGTCGTACCTGTCACTTCTCAGAAAGTACTGTGGGCCGATGGTGTTTGCTAGGAGAAGATCACATGTCTTTGGCTAGTCTAGTAGATGAAGCTTCCTTGTGCCAAGACAATACAGATTATTACGAAAAACTCTGGTCTCCCATTGCTACCTGTGTCAGGGTTATTTTCTAAGATTTCTGTTTTGATTAGGCAGCTTTGATTAATATCTTAATGTAAAGTAGCTTGGACTTGCTCTCAGAAGTTGCTGAGAGATGCTATCTTGTGGCTTTATCTGGTTTTCTAGTTCTTTTTCTCTAATAGCATGGTGGTATGGAGGCATCTTCATAAGGGTAGCTGAATGGTTTACATTCTGGAAAAACTTAAAAATTATGAATATCTCTAATATAAGTAAAATAAAATTTGGTGCATTTTGATTAGAAAATTAGTCAATAACTGCATGACATAAGTGAGGACACAGAGATTCAATAGACAATGGATGTCTTGTCTTTGTAAGACCTTATCTCTCTATTTTGCTCCACTTGAGAAAGAGGTATGCTGAGGGAAGTCTTTTTTTATTGATGCTTTTAATTTTATTTGTGCTCTGACAAACCAGTAAAAGAAATTCCTTACCTCTCTGTGTTGAGATGCAACACTGCAGAATTTTTCCTAGTTAGTTGTTCTATTTAAACTTTAAAAATATAAGGAGATATACATTCTCTCTTTGAAATGACTAATATACAGGTTGTCCCAAATAAAAACATCAGAGACAGGAATAATAAAAATCCCAACTCAATTCAGGAAACACCGAAAAAGTCCTGCAGTATGTGGTGTTTTACAAAGGATAACAGAGACACCTAATGGCAAAGAAAAGGAACTTTAACCACAATGATGAACAGAACATTCCTTTCAGGGAAATTCGGGGTAATATGAGATATCAGCCAAAGGAAATTGGCTTTTAGATATTCTAGTCTGGATGTAATATAAATGGATGCAAAAAAGTTACTAATTAAAGCACTGGAAAATAGGCGGTGATCACCTAATTGTTCCTTTGGTTCAAAGTTCTCACCTCCAAGCAATTAATTTGAGTTTTAAAATTATTTTCTTGTCTTCCGTACAAATATCACTACAATAATGCTTGATTAGTGGTGAGAGAAATATGTTTGTGATTTATTTCAAAAGACCATTCAATCAAAATATAGTATCACAACTTCAACTTCATTGAAGAGGATTTTTTATATAAGCCCAGATAGCTGCAAAATGTGGTAGAACTTGTTCTGAGGATTTTCTTAAAAAGAAAAGAAAAGTAAACTATTGAATGGGAACCAACCATTTCCTTTGTCTTCTTCATAAGACTGTCATGCAACTGAAATTCAGGTTTCACCTATTCATTAGAAGACAAAGTTCAAGTTCAAACGTGCACATCAGATACACACATAAACCAGATTTAGACAGTACTTGAAACTCAGCGCAGTCAGAATAGCTGCCTTGTTAAGCAAATGCTACTTGCGGGGATGAACAGCACACCAAAATCTCAGTGATACACGTTAAAATAACGTGTAGGCAAAGCAAAATAGTCAAAGACTAATAGTCTACAATCTTTATAAAAATCCCATGGAGCTATAAACTTGCCTAAAACACGCTGAACTTTCACATTATATAAGAAAGGAGTGCACAGACAGTCTTCAATGTGTTTAAGTTATTGGATTGCACAAGAGAAGAAAAACAGATGATTGGCTGACACTGCTACTTCACCAGCCTTACAACACCTCCTCCTTACAGTGCTTCCTCCTTACAATGAGCTTCAAGCCTCCAGTTTGCTAAGATAAATTTTATATCTAATTTATACAAAGTGTCATCAATTCCAATGGTGTTTATCACATAAAAACACTTGAGTCAAGAGTCAATGAATGTTTCAAATCAAAATTTGAACAGCGATCCTTGCACATGCACATGTCCTAAAAATTGTTTGGTTTCAGACTCAGTAGTCTGTATGAAGTAAATACACCTAAATCCAGAGATGTCTATTGACCTAATCCTAACCTCATCCCTAGCTTTAATGACAGCCATTCAGCTCCTGCCAGATCAACACAAATCTGGCTGGTCCTGTAGACGCTTATGTTAAATATATACTAGTGTCCATCCTACAAACAGCTATAGCTATAAATTATCAGATCTCTGGAACAAAGAGATCCAAAAACCAAAATATCTTTGTCGTATGTGACATTTGGTGGAAAAAGATTGATCTAGACTGGGCTTATTGTGGCTTGCCATGGAACTAAAACAAGAGGTTTGATAGGTTTTGAGGGGAAGGTAAAATAGATGGATTGACTATGAATCCGGGTGGATCTTCCAGAAAATGGCTTTTGCATCTCTATTCCTTAGAAGCATATGCTTACAAACCTTAAACACAAAGAAGGATTCTTGTGGGACGCATGGAGCAAGGCACCTTTGTGATCAGGNACAGCATGATCCCACTGTTAGATTCTCATGTCCAAAAATCCAAGGGGAAAGAGACTGAACAAGTGTCATGCATTACACACATGTCATATGTTCAAATATTTGCATCAGCTTTACTTTGTTCTAGATCTGTTGGCTGGGTGAAAGGTTACTTTATTCACAGGTGTGCAAAAATAGTCACAAATTTCATCTAAAAATTATTTCATATTTTGTCTCGTCCATTTGGATTGCTATATTTTGGTCCTTAACTTCTGTATGCTCAAAAGTAAATTCAGTAGATAATATCTGACATGACAGACCAGAGTAATTTCTAAATAACTATTTTAACTACAGCTGTGATCTGCGTTCAGCATAAACAGCATATCCACCCCTGAAGAAAATGTGAAATAGAAATTAAAATTAAATATGACGAACAGTACATTAAATTTTCCTTACCAGCTGAAGCACAATAGACATGCATATTCATGGGGGGATGAGGGAGGAAATGTAAGGACAATTGACAGACATTAGCAAACAATATTACCAACCTTGAAAATCTTAGCTGTCAGTTCCAGGATTCTCCTTCTTATCTTAATTGACTCTAAAGACCACATACTGCACGAAGAGACTTGAAAACTAGTATTCAGAGACGATTTCAGACCACTGCTATAGTAAGCAGCAGCGCAGAACATGTGAAATCTTCCCAGACTAAAAAATGTTGGTGTCTATACCAATTAAATTTTTAGATTTAGTTTTAATTAGAATTAGGGGATTTTTAGAAGTATGATCTTCTTAAAGTGTTGCAATCAATTGCTGAATTATTACCTTGCTAAATAAATAGTCTGTTTTCCAGTCACTCCTTTTCCTTAGGTGGGAGGCAATAAGATGAGACTTATCTCAGCCTTAAATGCCTTCATTCTAACCACCATAGATGCTGACATAACCTTTGTAAATACAATTTGGAGAGCTTATCTAATGACAGAGAAGGTGTAAGGAAAATGCAGACATTCACATTCTATCCTCAGGCAAATAAGAGGATGTTGTTTCTTCCTCACCACTAAAAATTATTCAAGAAGCATTTTTCAGATGTACCTGAACCATACGGAAGTAGTGCTAGCATCTCATTGGACTTTACCAGGACTTGTAGTTCTGTGCAACCTTGTCGCTGCTCCTTTGTTGGAACTTCCAATTGTGTCTGTTCCAGTTGTGCCCATTTTGTATTTGATTTGATGTCACTACTGGAAGAGAGAATGAGGATGAAACTGGGGAATATTCCCAACCCCACAAAGTAGTAAATTATGAGGAGCAAAGTCAAAACCCTGAGCATTGCAAGAGCAATCTTCCAGTTGTTTAAGGAGTTGGTGAATGAGATTCGCTGTGAAACTGCCCTTAGGGACAGAGAGGTTGACCAGATATGGCAGCTCTATAGGGCCCCTTTTTTTAGAGCATAAGAATTCTATATCCCAGTGTGTAGGAAATTGAGCAAGACAGGCCTGAAACTGGTATGACTGAGCAAGGATTTCCTCCTCAAACTGAGGAGTAAGAAGGACATGCACAGCTAGTAGAAGCAGAAGCAGGTGACCTGGGGAAAATTCAAGGATGTATTTCAAATGGGATAAGGAAAGCCAAGGCAAAGCTGGAACAGGACTTGGCAAGTGATGTGAAGAGTAACATAAAGGGATTCTATAAGACATAGATTGGAAAAGAAAGGCCAAAGAGAATAATCCCCCCAAAAAACAAGAAGGGTGAACTGGTGGCAACTGATATAGAGAAGGCTGAGGCACTCAGTGAGTTCTTTGCCTCAGTCTTCACTGGCAATCAGACTTTCCATTTGTCCCAAATCCCTGATTCTCTGTATGGATGTGAGGTGAGTGAAGTCCCTCCAACTCCAACCAAACAGTAGGTTTAGAATCACTTGATGATGTTGAATAGTTATTGGTCTATGGGACCTGATGAGATGCATGCCAGGATCCTGAGGGAACTGGCTGGTGTTGTTACCAAACCACTTTCCATAATATTTGAAAAGTCATGGTGGGCAGATCTTCCTAGAAAATATGCTAAGTCACATAGAAGACAAGGAGGTGATCAGAGGCAGACGGAAATATTTTTTTAAGGGCAAATTGAAGCTGACAAATCTAGTGGCCTATGATGAAGTGATGGCAATTGTTGACAAGGGAAGACCAACAGATGATATCTATCTAGACTTCTGTAAGGTCTTTGATATGATTACTGATGACATCCTTATGTTCAAATTGGAAAGACAGGGATTTGATGGATGAACTATTCAGCGGGTAAGAAATTGGCCGGATGGACACAGCCAGAGTTGTGGTCAATAGGTCACTGTCCAGGTGAAGGTCAGTGACAAATAATATCCCTCAGGATTCTGTCTTGGGATCAGTGATCTTCAATATTTCATTAATGACACAGACAGTGAGATCAAGTGCACCCTCAGCAAGTTTACAGATGACCTGAAACTGAGCAGTGCACTTGACACAACAGAAGGATGCCATCCATGGGGACCTGGACAAACTTAAGAAGTGGACACGTGAGAACCTCATGAAGCTCAACAAGTCCAAGTGCAAGGTCCGGTACCTGCATCGCAGCAATCTCAGATATGAATACAGACTGGGAAATGTCATTGAAAGCAGCCCTGCAGAGAGGGAGCTGATACTGTCACTCTACTCAGCTCTTGTGAGATCCCACCTGAATTACTGCATCCAGCTCTGGGGTCCCCAGCACAAGACAGACATGGATCTGTTAGACCAGATCCAGAGGAGGGCCATGAAGACAATTAGAGGGCTGGAACAACTCTCCTATAANGTAGGTTTAGAATCACTTGATGATGTTGAATAGTTATTGGTCTATGGGACCTGATGAGATGCATGCCAGGATCCTGAGGGAACTGGCTGGTGTTGTTACCAAACCACTTTCCATAATATTTGAAAAGTCATGGTGGGCAGATCTTCCTAGAAAATATGCTAAGTCACATAGAAGACAAGGAGGTGATCAGAGGCAGACGGAAATATTTTTTTAAGGGCAAATTGAAGCTGACAAATCTAGTGGCCTATGATGAAGTGATGGCAATTGTTGACAAGGGAAGACCAACAGATGATATCTATCTAGACTTCTGTAAGGTCTTTGATATGATTACTGATGACATCCTTATGTTCAAATTGGAAAGACAGGGATTTGATGGATGAACTATTCAGCGGGTAAGAAATTGGCCGGATGGACACAGCCAGAGTTGTGGTCAATAGGTCACTGTCCAGGTGAAGGTCAGTGACAAATAATATCCCTCAGGATTCTGTCTTGGGATCAGTGATCTTCAATATTTTCATTAATGNCCTGATCTAGTGAAAGACATCCCTGCCCATGGCAGGGTAATTTGAACTAGATGACCTTTAATGTCTTTTCCAACTAAAACAATTCTATGATTCTATGATTCATTCTATAAATATAGCTTACTTTCAGACATGAATCTCACAAAATACTGTCCAAAAGGAAAAGTTTTAATGATGAGGAAGGAAAATATTTTTCTATAAATCCTTGCATTTCTTTAACATATATGTTGCAATGTATTTCTGAATTGGATAAATCTTGATCAACCAGAGGCCTCAAATCCCTTTGTAGTTCACTCTGCTTTGAAGAGGAAATTGGTTTATGTGCCTTTCAAGACACTTTCTGACTTATATTTGTTTTCTGTGATATGAAATTTAAGAAAACTAAGAGAAAAGTATTACTCTTTATTACCAAAATAGATTCTAGAGCTTATTGGAAGATGGTTATGTTAGGACGACCTTAAACTAGCAGTAAAAACTTGATGCAGAAAACCTATATGGCCCTGAACAAGTCATCTTGCAAATCTTTATTTTGGTTTTGCTACATATGAGCTAGAGATAGCAGTCTTCTCCTCTTCATAATGGTAATTATCCAGCATGGTGATAGAAATAATTGAGAGAGCATTAAATACCAGCCTACTTGTGAAATAAGCCAACTGGGTCCAAAATACAGTGGATTCCCCCTGCCACTGGATCTCCAATGCTCCCTTTCTTGAGAGAAAAGGCAAGCCATGATCTTCACTAATGCATAAAAACAGTAACAAGTCTGAGTTGACTCTATGAAAAATAAAACATTTCTAATTATTACTTGGCACCTAAAATGGCTGTTGGGTCAGTTTTGAATAAACTGTAGCTCCCACCTGTACTTTACAAATGTCAACAGCTGTCTACAAAGGATTTGATTTTGCAAAATCAGTCATCTCTACCACACTAGTTCATGTGCTGTCAGAGTAATGGCCATGACATTCTCAATATTGTCAGCAATAATGCTCCATTGACAAAAAGAAAAGAATGAGGGCACACACAGCCTCAGGTCTGATAATATTTGCCTTTTTGCCCTTCATAACATGATGTGATGTGTACAGTTCTGTGTGTTGCCCTTTCTATGAACAAGTGCTCTGGGGGAGCTTACATAATCTTCTGCATGACTGGGTAGGCACCAGTAAAGATAGCTTCCTTGTTCCTACATGTCAGTCAAACCAATCTGAAATTTGATTTATATTAGCTCTGTCATTGAAATTATATTTTGTAAAAACTAAAAAAAAACCAAAAACCAAAAAACCCAAACAATCAAAATCCAAAAATAACCCAATCAAACACCAAACTCTCTCCCCCCTCCCCCCTCAAAAAAAGTTAAATATTAATTCTTTTATTACATTTCCTGCAGGAAGAGACACATGTAAAAAAGCAACCGCAAATTTCATAGTCCTGGTATCTTCCTGCTTGACTTCATTTTAATTGCCTATGGTGTTTTGTAAACTTGCAGCATCTTAAATCCAAAGAAAAGGTAAAAATTTAGGCTAGTTTGGGATGGTCTGATTTTCCAAATGTCTAGGCACTTAAATGAGAAGTTGCTTCTTCTTAATTGTTTTTGAGTCTGGAAAGCATGGTGGGTTGAAACCAAAGTGATTTAATGTAGTAGAGCCTGAAAGAGCTGAGCAGCTCTGGTGTTTTTCCCAGGGCTCGTAGGTGATTTTGTCATCGTGTCAGAAACCGATACCATACTTTTGATGCTGCTTACGTCATCTGGGAAGAGCTCTTAAGCAGTAGGAGCCACGCACCACCAGAGGGTGCCAATTACTTTCATAAGCAGGATCTCTGAAATAAAATTGTCGGGTAAACGCTACATTATTTACCGAGTGGATGTGTTCAGAAGGTTGTGCTGGGCATTATGCTGACCATCAAAACCCTCCGGGTGACACCTGGCATGAGCATAAAGCCATGTGAACCAAAGCATGCAGCACACAGCCCTGTGATCAAGGACAGCGTGGCAAATGCCTCTGTCAACAATTACAGAGACACGATCAGGTGTATGATTTGAATGACTGCCTACAAGACCTATTTTAAAGCATATGTTGTCCCACAGACAAGAACTGCAGTTAAACAGGTGAGTAACAAAGTGAGAGGACACAAGGATGTAGTAGTGGTCTCCTTGCAGAGCAGCATCATCTTTGATACCGTAGCTTCTTTTTCCCTTCTACAAATGCTCCATTATAAACAGTTTTAGTGCTTCTCTGAGCTTTCAAAGAAGCCACTAGCAGGAAACACAGAGAAAGTAAGACAGGATTTGGGGTAATTGCATTGAAGGAATAATCCATGAATTATGAGTATTTTAAAGTGATAGTAATCAGTTCTGCAGTATTAAGGCAGCCTGAGTTCCAGCAATTTGGATTTTTTGTTTTTTGGAGGGTTTTTTTTTGTGTTTTTTGTTTGTTTGTTTATACAAGATGTACTCTGGGCTGAAAGAATCTGCAATACTCAAGCAGAGTGAAAAATAGAATGGTGATACTATTTTGTTTCTTTTTCTATTTTTTGAGGGGTAGGGATGTGGTGGGTTCACCTTGGCTGGCTGCCAGATGTCCACCTACCTGCTCTCTCTCTCCACCTACTCAACAAGATAGGTAGGAAATCGGATGGAAAAGCTTATGGGTTGAAATAAAAATCAGGGAGACTGTTTACTGATTATATTCATGGGTAAAACAAACTCACCTTGGGAAAGGTTAATTTAATTTATTGTCAATTAAGCATAGATGGGACAATGAGAACTGAAGACAAGAAATAGAACATCTCCTCCCACCCCTCCTTCCTCCCAACATCAACTTCACTTCTAACTCTGAACTTTCTCCCAGACAGTGGTGCACAGCAATGGGAAATAGGGGTTATGGTCAATCCATAAGAGCTCCTCTCTGCTGCTCCTTCCTCCTGGTGTTGTTCCTCTGCTTGAGCACCAGTCCTTTCCACAGGCTGCAGCTTCCTTCAGGGAATGTACACTTGCTTCAGTGTGGTGTCCTTTCCAGTGTAAATATTTGCTTCATCGTGGTCCTCTCTAGGCACCGCAGAGAAATTTCTGCTCCAGTGCCTGGAGTACCCTCACTTCCTCCTTCTTCTCTTGATATTTGCAGGACTGTTTCTGACACATTTTTCTCTCTCTCACTGCTGTGCAACATTATTTACCCTTTCTTAAATACACCTTCCCAGAGGCACTCCACTCATGGCCAAGGGGTTCAGCTATGCTCTGGAGTGGGTAGGTTGGAACACGCCGTGTTCCACATGGGAGGCCACCCCTGGCAGACTTCCCCAGCCCTGCCAGTGCTTGGGTTCCTGTAACCAATACAAGGGCTTAGGGAAAAACTACAGCATTTAAGATGAAGGGAGAAATTGAGAAAATACTTAAGGAGGAAGAGGCATCTGTTGAGTTAATCAAGAGATTGAGGTTTTCTAGTTCAAAGAGGGAGCTGCTGGCTGTACAGCAGGGCACCTGAGGATCCTGCAGGATACTAGACAGGCTGTCCTGTAGCCAGAGCTCTGGAAGAGTTTCGTAATGGAGAGAGGGATAGCCAACAAACGAAAATATTTTAGGCAGAATAATGAATAATAAACTTATTATTTCATTTTTTCTGAGGTATAATCTTCTCAAATATCAGAATAAGTTTAAGAGGAAGATGGAGCAAGAACAAAGTGAAAATGAATTAAAATCAAAACTTCACAATGTCCTGTGGTGTCCTAACCTTGCGGAAATTTACTAGTTAGTTTTACAGTTTCACAATGAGATACTTTTTTGTTTTACCTGAATGCACATAAATCAATTTCTGTGCCAAATCACATCTCATGCCAAACCACTGTCTGACCCAAGATAACATTATTGACATCTTCTCCACTTTCCAGCAATTTAGTTTCTTCCCGGACAACAATGATAAATCAATTAATTGTCTGATGATTTAGTTTTAGAAAGGTTAAGAGCTGCAGGAAGCCAAACGTGTCTATGATAAGCAGGAAATCTCATTTTTGGATGCTGGGATTGTTTGTAGAGAAGTTTTGACAGTAACCAGAACGCAGCAGGGAAGGAGGCTCACAACTGCCTGCTACAGTAAACCATCTAAGGTATCGTTATTTTAACCATGAAATTTTCCCTATTTTGAATGTGGTAAGACTTCTTAATGGCTTAAAATTTAGCCATAGTCCTCTGTTAAATCTAGGTCAAAATGATGATAGGAAGGAGCTTGCATAACTAATCTGTTTGTACCACATTCCCCTCTGTCTCTAGTTTCAGAAAAGATGTCAGGTGTCTTCATGGTCAAAGTTGACCAAACAGACAGAGAAAATACACTAGAAAACAATTGTCCATGTGTGGGGAAATGTTAACTCTTACGTCTTTTCAAAGCTTTGTAAGTGCCAATTACTGAGGAAGTCAAGGAGTCAGTTGTTCTCAGGAGCGATTGGCATTCACTGCAGTGTTTGTGTGGCAGATCCTGACTTTGTAATGTAACCCATTCCTCAATTCCTCTTTAATCCCTATCAGATTCTCTCAGATATGCTTGGGAATGTCATCAAGAAACACATAGGAAACCAGATCTGCAAAAGCATTGAGACACCTGACTGTCCTGGATCTTCGTGTTAAGTAGGTACAGGATTGCCTCCAGAAAATATTCATATTTTGAAACTAAAATGGTGACTCTGTTTCAGGCTGTTTCTATTGTACATGAAAATTATTAATTTTTGCTTTTCTTTATTGTCTTTGTTATTATGCAAATTTGTTTACTACAAATGTGACAGAATCTATCAGATGGAATTTGGCAGAAAATTGCCTGTCTGGCTTTGCATGGCATTCCCGAAGCACTGACTGTAAGTTCATTCACATCACACAAAGCCTTGTCTTTGAGACAAGGAGGCCACATGAGAGACCTGAGGCAAATTCCAAAATGATCCTTGATGTCTATGAGGCATATAGGAGTTCATGAAGATCTTTTGGGGGAAGGAAAGTGATTTTAAGTAGATCATTCGTGATTTCTGACCTGACAAGAGTGTTTGAAATGTTGTATGGAAGAGTTGCAGACTGATTTCGAGTGGTTGTCAGTTCAGTCGTGGGTGGGATTACACATGGAAAAGCATGCTGTCTCCCAATGTTAATGAAATTCCTTTGGGGTTCATGGAAAATGTGGCTATAGGTTAATGGTAGTATCTGACCATTATCTTGTTTGCTATTTTTGATGCCATTTTACTTTAAATAGTACAACTTAGTAGGAAGATGGCCATCAGGAGAGGTAATACTTGGCTTTTCCCCCTTTATACATAATTACATTATGTTCATTCCTTAAATACTGGTAGAGCCACTTGAAAGGGAGATTGACCCTTGCCATCTGTGACTACTGATACTGGTCATCTACAGAAGAGAGAAGAAACTGCAAGGAGTATTGGGAAGAGCTAGAGGAAAGGTGGTTCAAACCTTCTTATTGCAAGACTGCTGAAAGGAGTGGGGAGATGTCAGTTTTGGTGAAGAAGGAAGGGCTGCTAAAAACTCATTTTCTAAGCTGTGCAGAGTTTGCTGCAGCACAGGTTACTAAGTGACTCAAACCAAGCCTGGAAAACAAAGCTTGTATGAGCAAAGATGTACGAGGCAATGAGTAAGTTGGGTACAAACCCTTTTATCCAATTTATGGTAGCCCAAATCACTTTGCATTTTCTTTGTTAAAATTTTCTGTCTTGATTTATAGTTTAATAAATATGTGCTTTCAGAACTTAAAAGTCTTGACCCTTATAGGCAGCCCTCTATAGAAGATCTAGAGATGTGAACATTTCAGACCTCATACCAGTGCAGGAGTTCATCACAGGCTCTTAGAAAAATTGTTGTTTATGACCTTTCTCTCTGTGTATCTGAACTCTGTCCATGTTTTGTCTATGCAGCTCTCATTTCCACTTCCTTCTTTTCATTAAAATGGCCATAGAATTGTTCATGTCAGCTGCATTGTCAGCATACATCCAGTTGATACCAGTGAACGTTTTCATCTCACTGTACTGTTCATCAGTACTCAATACTTAATAATTGAAATTTACAGCAAGTTGCAAAAAACCCCTAGTGTAATCTTATTTGCGTGTTTGAGTTATCTGTTGACTTGTCTGAAAACTCAAGAAGACAGTGTTCTGTATATAGCTACATTTACTTCTTTGTATTTAAGCTGTTCCTTTAAAAACATATCTATATATATGAAATGTAAACTTTGAAGAGCTACAGTAATTCTACTGTGCAAACCAGGAATAATTTTCCGAGAATCTGAATCTATATGAGCTCAGGCACAAGCAACAATTGGATAGATACTACCATATTTTATTAATATTCCTCTCCATGTATTTAGGTATTTCTGAATAAAACATATTCATTTAAATTTACAGAATTAAGTCTATCTGAAGATACTTAATCAAAAGTCTGTATAAAGAAAAAATAGGTATAAAGAATAAATGTTATTTTTTGACAATTTTTTTTCTATTTATTTCAAAGTAAAGCAATAAAACAAAATTATAAAAATTAAAATTACATCTAGAAATTAATTAGGAAGTTGCAGAGTTAATTTTTATGTAAAAGTAACTTTAATTATCCAAAGGCCTTGATTTCAGGGCAGGATAATTTAAAGTGTCAAACTCCAGAGATGTGTTTTAGGCCAAATGTAAAAAATGTAGCACAAAATGTAAATATATTTATGTAATGTGCTCATAAATGATTCAGTGTTTAGACACCAATCTAATTTTGTTTAAACTGCATCACTTTATTGTAAGCTACAAGATTTGAACTTTGAATTAAATTAATGGGCAATATAGATTTAGCTTCTGAGTGAATTTTGTTTTCTTGTTTTTGCTCTCTGATATTTTTCATTGTGGAGAAAAAACTTAGCTTTTGGGGGAGGAAAAAATAAGAAGGATAGAGAAAGGTCTTCCTGAGTAAATAACTTACATGTCAGTGGGCAGGAAGAACTTCTAGTTTCCGAGCATCCAAACTAAGAGATACAGATATGTTTCAATACTGAATCACAACTACTAACTTTGTGCATGCATTTTCTATCTATTAATTGAAGCTATTAAAGTTGACTATAGTGTCTTTCATGCCTTAAAGAATGTACGAACATAAATATCTGGAGAGGATATACTTGCTCTGAAAAAAATGAATGGTGGATAGAGGAGGAACATGTCTTGACAGTCTTATTTTTCGCTAAGAAATACTGCTGGCATGAGAGCAAATGGGTTCAATAGACCTCAGGAATCACTGGACCAATGAAGTTGTGGCTTCCAGTAAAAGTTGTGCAAAATACAGTGAATTGTAGCTAGATTTTAGATTAAAAAGGATACACTCATAAAAATGAAGCAACAGGGCCATTAGCTCCCTGTTATAATTAGAAAATATCTGAAATGTCCATTAGTCTTACATGTCGAAACTTGTTTTAATTATATTTTAACTTTTCAACTGGTAATTTTCTATTTGGTATCATTTGAGTTTTCAGAAGATGTTGAAGTGTCTTTATGCTTTTTCAGTTTTACTTAGTAAATTAGCAATATTTTCCTTAAGTGAATCATTATGATTCTCTTATAAAATATATAGCACAGTGTGCCATAAGAAAATGTAATTTAATACTTTTTAATCCATTGGATACTCTTGTTACTGTTTTATCTGACATAAGGAAATTTTTGGTTTTTTCTTGTCTCTTAACCCTGCTAATTTTCAGTTTTCAGCTCTCAGGGTGCATATTTTCTATGTTTTGAAATATGACTTTTTTCCCTTAATAAAATGAGATCACTTTTGAATTTGTAAGAAAATGTTTTATTGCATTGTAAAATAACATCCATGCCTTGCTTTTCACTTTAAACTTGTCTCATTGCTTAGAAGTAGTTCTCCAGTTTTTCTGAACCATAGGGTTATCTGTTGCCTGAACTCTGAAAGTTATAGGAAAGCTTCTTTTTTCCAAAGCACTTATGTTTTCACTTATTTTTTAAAAAATTCGTGAAATGTAGTTTCTTTAATTCACTGTGTAAACTTCTCTTAATTAATTTTAAGGGCTCGTCTCTTCGTTTCTTGAAATTATCTCAGGAAAGGTTATACTGCTCCATAATGTTACTTTTGCTTAACGGGCATGTTGGAGAGGGACTCTAAAATACATTTAATGGTGAAGTGGCTACCATCATGTGAAGGTTTCCTTCTGCTTAATATTCTTAATGGCTTGCTGTTTCCACTATGTAAAACAGGCTGAAGAGAATGTTCTGCTACAGCACTCACTACAGCCATTTTTTCTTTGTAATTAAGTCCCTGTAATGGAATAGGAATTTACGTGTGAGAGATTTTGTTTAAGATATAAGAAGTATAGTGCAGAAAAGGCTTTATTATTAGCCATCCAAAGGTCTTTTATTTCAAATTGTTAATATTTTATATTTGTATTGCAATACTGTAAATATTTTCGAAAAGAGAAAGAGAAATTGCTATCTCATCTGCAGGCTCTGTCTAGATATAGATAAACCCCCTCTTGTAAATTAAGTTGCCTGCAGTGGCTTTCCCTCCCTACTCCTGTCCCAGCTTGAGCTCTCTGTATACTAAGAACTGTATAGAGTATTTCACTGGCTATTCCAGAAGAACCTCATGCAACTGCTGTACTTTTTCCCTATTCCTACTCTGAATATTGTGTTTGTTTTCTTTCCTTTGTCTCACCTTCTGAGTTGACCAAAAGAAATGTTCTTTGTGATTTCAGTCATTTGGAGCCAAATGAAAATAGCTTTGTAGGTCTCTTTTGTAGAGGTGTTTTCTTGAATTCAGACTTAAAGTCTTTGAAGACCATCTCTGACCATATGAAACTTTTCATAAGGGAAAGTTTTTGTTCTTTTATTTTACTGGGGGTGTTTTTTTGTGCTCCAGTATTTTAATTACAGTCTGGTTATTACCTCTTAAAATGAACTCTGTAGGAGCCAAAAATAATTGGAGGCATGATACATATAAAAAGGAACTGAAACTGAGACTATGATCTTTTGCTTGTTCCTCTCTGTAGACTCTTAAATCTGATAGGCAGCACCTTCAGACATTACTCCTGACATTTAAAGACATCATAAATAGTCGTTTAATATAATAGGCCTTAAAGATTTGAACAATTCCTGAATAAAACTGTGAATAATTCAAAACTGAATGTGGTGGCTTCACTTGTTTGCTCAGGCTTATTCTAAAATGTAGTTGCCATTTCAACTTCAGACTTAGGGACAGGTGTTATTTATGATGAGAAAATATTGAAAACAGTTTTTTGGAGAAGTCTACCATTGAAGTGAGCTCAAAATGAGTTAAACTTTTTGACCTTGTATAAGGTCTGATACCCCAGAAATAGTTGGGATATCTGGGAAGCTTGTAAAGGCTTGCAGCCTTTAGCAGTTGTGTTGGAGTGTATTTTCTTTAGTTTCTTGTGGCATGCAATTAACTTTTTCTTCTTCCAGTTAGTAGTATGTTAACATTTGTATGGTACACTTAATGAACCTTGTCATATAGCTGCCTAAAGTCCCATTACACTTCTGCCATTATTAAAAACATCTCCTCTCATGATCAAAATAAATGTCTCTGAAAGAGCTATAAAAAGAAGATAAATTGCATATTAGCAATGTCAGTTTGAGAAAGATTTGTTTTATTACCATACATATCAAAAGAAATAAACATTATACATGAAGTCTGTAATTAACACAATTGGTTTTAAATGTTGGTATTTAGAATTAATTATGTTGGCAATAAAGTGTCATTTTTTCTGCCACAGACATAGTAGTTTAGAAACTGAGCATTGACGTGCTGATCTTAATTTTCCCCAGGGCAAAATAAAGCATTAAGTTGACTCAGGTCCTTCTCTCTTCATGCCAGAAAGACATAGATATTAATATTTTGGTTTTGGGGGGTTTTGTTTGGTTTTTTTTAGTGCTTTGCCTACTTTACTATAGAAATTGCCATTATCTTAAGTCTGGGCTGCTTTCAGCTACCATATCTTAGTGTAAAGTTTATAATCAATGTTGAATTCTAATGCTTTGGATTAGAGGATAAGAAATAGGAGAAGAGAAAAAAGGAAAGAAATGGTCCATATAACTCATGCTAATTAGTGGGCTTATTAAACTGCATTCCAGTGAGCCCTTACTATTTTCTGAAGACAGAAGAGGAAAGCATATAGAAGAGATTTCTTCAAAACCACTTTAAATTATGCCAGCCTTTAAAATATTTCTTATGTTCATGCTTCTATTGAGGACCTATACTGTACTCAGCCTATAAACTTTCATTGAAGACAGAGGAAGAGATATTACAATTTAAAGTTCTGGCTTCTTGCTTTAAGCACCTTTAAAGAGGGTATGCAAGAAGACAATGGGAGGGAACCCATGTCAGCCTTTTCTAATGTACAGCTTTACTCCATACTATATTCTGTGAAAACTGCATTGAAGAGTTCAGACATGAAAGGTGCAATCTGCCACCTACTTCATTATATTTCTTCTGAAGATATCAAGTCAAATCTTCGTTGTTATCCTCAAAGTGTGAGGTTTAATCCAACAAAATGTGACACTGTTGCAATGATGTCTTAGAGATACTCATGGATGTCAGTCTCTTGGATTTTCGCAGTAGCTTAGTCTTGAAAGGAAGGATAGCTGTTTTGTACATTCTCTTTGTATTACTCCTCTAAGCGCTACAACAGTGATATATAATTCATAAGTTAAGGAATATGAACTCTCTGCCCTGGTTATTTATAGAATTGACTCTCCATTTTTGATAAGTATTTTAAATTAATAATGTAAAAATCTATTGATTGTATTTATGTGTTTCATTTAATACACAGGATTACTTGTCAGGGCGTTTATGGAGTAGTAAAAATATCTCAAAGGGATAGATGATGGCTTACATTTAAAATCTGCACTGAAGAGGAGTTTGGATTGTTGTGATTTTAAATTAATATTGCATCTTTTGGGCCTCAAGGCAGGGTTACATACAAACACTTCTAAATGCTTTAAAGTATTGTACCAAGTTAACTCACTGCTTTCTTCTGCTGGTGAGTTAGCACTCCCCAACCACATTAGACCTTACACTATGAGATACAACAGAACACAATGGATGGTGATGTCAGTTGTTACATATTTGCAAGCCCTGTGGTTGTTTTCTTTAAATATTGATTATAGGAACCAAGTGCTTCTTGAAGAAATCCAGCACCAGTGTTATTCTAAGTCAGAGCAGCTAGACATCTTTCCATATTCTGAAAAAACACCATTTCAGATGATTATAAACAGGAATGTTTTGGCCTCATTGGTTCTCTGGTCCTTAACAGCATCTATTAGCCAAAATGATCAGTCAACTTCCTTGGCTTGTTATGATACATACTCATCCACTGACTCATTTTCCATCTAACCTCATGGGCTGATACTTTGTAAGAGTTAGTACAGCAGTCTGTGTATTGTTCCTAAGCTGTTGAAGTGCTGGGGCCTGAACAACAGGCCCTGAACCAGAGTTGACCTCTAGATGAACCTTCCAAACTAATGTTATACTTAGCCTTGTATTTGCTTATTAGCCAAAATTCTGTATAATACAACTTTGCCTGTGTGAATGTGTATGTTTGTTGGTAATATATATTGGTATCTGCCTATTAATGAAGATTTGTACCTGTTCATTAGTGAGATATGAATGTATCTATTTTTCTGTGTCTAGAGACTGGTCAAGGCCATGGAAGTACATGGCTGGCCTTGTTCAACAGCAGATGGTACAAACTGACTCCCTTGATTTTCCTCTGAGCCCTGGCCAGGCTTTGGGTGAAACACAAGGACAGAAGAAAGCCAGATATATTTTGCACCTAAGTAATGATGTAAGCTTGTTTGTTTAACAATGTAAAAGCTGGTCCTTTTGCAGCAAAGATGGAGACCTCATCTATGAGTGGACGCACCGTGTAGGATTTCCCAGTTAACTGAAGTGGTTCTCCGACACTTCTCTGCGACCAGGGCTCCCCAGCTGATGTGCGGGCCTGGATGATGGTAATATATTAAAGGGTAACTGGTGATGTATCTTTCTTAATCACTATAGAATTTATAGTAATCTTTGTAGTAATGACTTTGAAAATATGCGATCTTTATGACGAGTCTTTATTTTGCAAGAAATTACCAACAAATAAATTAGCTCTAAAGTGAGTATGTTTAAGCTAATAATTAATATGGTGCATTTCTGTTATCTCTGAATGATTTGTCTCCTCTTGTGACCTACCTTACTCCTTGGCAAGCTCCTTAACTTGAGTCCAAAGAAGATTCAAATGCAATTTTCAATATTTCTGTGGACCAATCTCAAACTAGGAGTAAAACTCATGTAATTAAACTTAAATAAGAGAGAGAAAAAAAAGTTAGGTCAAACAATTATTTATAATCATTTATTTGCTTCAGTACATACTTACTATGCATTGTGACATTAATTCGCAGACAGTGGTAATGACTACTAGTTGCCCATAATGGTGTTCTGTACAAATTCTACTACAACAAGAAGGAAAGTGAATCTATTTTTGTTTTCTGAACTCTGCAGAAAGTTTTTTTGTTTTTTCTCCTTTTTTCAATGTAAATTCAATGAATAAGTTGAAGAAGAAGGTATTAAAGGGTTTTAGCTTCAAATATCAGAGTAATGAGGTACGCATGGTTTCACTGGGCTCCTTTCCCTTCTCCTGACAGACACTGGAATTCATGTTGCTTTTCCTGTGCATGAGCTGAGATGCTCAAATTGTTAAATGTGAACACTACTTGCACTTTAGTACAAGTAGTAAAACTACATTCAAGGTGCATTTATTTTTCACATTAGAAATATCTAAATACCTCTTTTGAGTCAGACTTTTATCTGGTGTTTGTGTTCATGGAGGGAAGGGCCGTTTATTTTTATTTTGTGCCTTGTCAAGCAAATTTCATAATACACTTATATGTGCCAGAAAATGCACTTCAAGCACCTTGATTCTTAGAATGGTGCAGCCAAAGACTTTCTCATAATCAATAATGTTTCTGCACAAGGATTCACTTAAAGTAGCTTGCTGATTTCTTTAGATTCATAATGTAAAAATCTATTTCTAATTTCTTTTGCTCTTGCTAAATTATTTGCTTTGAAAGGCTTTCTAATCAACAGTGACTAAATACATTATACATCAATGTAAGTGGAATGCCTACCAAGTGGAAGACTTTAAGTAGTGTAAATGAGAGATTTTTGATACTTATGAGAGCAGAAAATGAAATATTTCTATTTCCAAGTGCACTGATTCTACATGTTTGGGTCTTTATGGGCTCTGTTGAAGTTACAGGTTAGACAATATTATCCCATCATGAATGCTGGAAATAACTAGTCTGATTTCACCCTTTCTTATTAATATAGCAGTAATAACACTGGATGTTTTCTTTCATTTATGTTACATTGTCTAATGACAGCAGTAGATTCTTGAGTCAGTTTTAGGGCAGAAAGAGGTTAATGCAGCAACTCTGAGACACAGGCCTTTGTTACATGTCTTATTACACACACTGTAATGCGTACTGTGCAGTTTTTTAGAAATTAGGTCTATCATTGTGATGGTTTTGGCTGGGACAGAGTTAATTTTCTTCACAGTGGCTAGCATGGGGCTGCATTTTGTTTATGATTGTGCTGAACACAGTGATGATAATATTGTGATGTTTTTGCTACTGTTGAGCAGTGCTTACACAGAGCCAAGGCTTTTTCCATTTTTCGTAGTGCAACACTGGTGAGGATATTAAGGGTTCATGGGAAACTGAGAGGAAACAGAGACAGGACAGCTGTCCTGTCACCCAAGTGACCAAAGGGATATTCTGTACCATATCACATCATGATCAGTATATAAAGTGGGTGGAAGAAGGAGGAAGAGGAAGATGTTTGGAGCGACAGCGTTTTGTCTTCCCAAGTAACTTTTGCTTGTGATGGGGCCCTGCTTACCTGGAAATGCCTGTCCATGGGAAGCAGTGAATTAATTCTTGTTTTGTTTTGCTTGTTTGAGTGGTTTTTATTCAAACCATGAGTTTTCTAGCTTTTATCCTTCCAATTCTCTCCCCAGTCTGGTGGGGGTGTGAGTGAGCGACTACATGGTACTTGGCTCCTGGCTAGGGTTAAACCACGACAACCATAACACTGCTAAATAGCAGGCCTCTTTTCTTCCTATCCCTTCCCCCTCCCACCACCTACAGCCTATATTCAATATTCCAAATGTTAAACTATCAAGACAGACAATTACATGTTAATTAGTTTTGTCAATTCTGCCTTCTGTGGTTCTTCAACTTTGCTTGCTAACTTGTATGTGCTCTGTCTTTTCAGGACGTCTACCAATCTTGGTATATTTTGATTGCACAGTCTCTGCTAACCAATATATTTTTGTGAAGAATAAGGCTCCCATCTTCATCTTTCTTATTTTGTCTATATTATTTCATTCCTTTTTTTTTGCTTGTTTAATCAGATATATTCTTTTTCATTGCTGCTAAGATGGCAAATTCAATATAGAAAAACCATGATATTGAGCTAAAGGCTATACAATATGTAATGTCATTCTTAATATCATGTTTCAGCTTATCTGGCCTTTTCCTGACCTTTCTCCAAAGTAAAAACAAAATCTAAACCTGAAACCCTTGATCAAGCCTTACATGAAATCTTTTCCCCTTCCTATTATAGCGTCAGGCTATTCCTACTTTTCAGAATGTGCTGGTTTACGAGTAAACCGGCAGGTGAAAGGAACCCAACTTAAGAGTGATTACAAGTCAGAGTTACGATTTACTTAGGGATATTACAATACATACAATGATACAAAGAAAAACTGGTTTTAAACCACAACGACGGAGTGTAACCCAGCACCCTGGAGCGAAACCAGCACAGTGCTCATTAGCTCCTGTGCTGAGCTCTGTGTGGTCCCCCTGGGTGCAAAGCAAAAGAGAAGGAAACCTGTTTGTCAGGATAACACCTGCAGTTCAGTCAAAGTAATGAGACGGCAGTCTCCTCAAGAGTAGCAGTCACAGTCATGCTGAAGTCCTGTTCCTCCTCTGAATCTGAGGAGTGGTACCAGAAGTTCCAAAACCTGAAGATTACATATCCTCAGGTTCAAGTGGAAATGCCCACTACCTCCCCCAGGGTGGGGAGTTTCACAATAGGTGGTTTAACTGTGAGTCATGGAATATTTTTGGACTCTTTGATGATCTAGGTAATTTCAACTTCTTATTTTGCCAGTGCAGCAGGGTCCATTATTGGACCATTAGCAGATAGGACCCCTTCCAGCTGGGTGTGAAGGTGTTAATGCCTCCCCGGAGCAGAGTTATCACAGCTGAGTCATTGGTGTGGAAAGAGATACTTCCCTGCCTCGAAGTGTTTGCCTCTTTCCTTATCTGTTGTGGCCTGAGGTGTCAGGTGTGCCCTGGGCAGCTGCTACAAATGACTCACTGTTAACAGGCCATCAGAAATTATATAAAGGATGTAGAATATACAGTTTTGGTTATACCCACATAGCGATAAACTGGTCCTAGCCCCTGTAAGTAGGACACAGAATGAATTTTATCTAGCAATTAATTTACTTTTCTTCACATTTATTGTTCTGCCTCTGAGAGGGTATCAAAATTCTCAAGTATGTTTAGGAAAAAATAAGGAGCTTTAATTGTCAATAATTATACAGGATAGTAAAGTACTGAGATACCTATTTGCCAATTTTCACCTTTTTCAGTCAGATGTGGAAACCCTTCTAATATGCCTTTCATCTGAGAAAAGTACTGACAGAGTATCCTTCTCTAGTGGCTGCAATATATATTGATAGCTTAATTAATTATATGGCAGATTAGTAACCAGAGTTCATTACGAAGAGATCAAAATTCTAACCTGGGATTTCCCTGTGGTTTTCTCAAAAAAGACATTCTCAGATAAAATATGCACTATTGTCAGACAAACAGAAAACTCACTAATTTAATTGGAAGGAAAAAGAAAACACTAAGTTACACTTTTCAGGATCCTTTAGGATCAATGCATGCTCATAACAATATGCCCTACCTTGCTGTTTGATCTAGAGTGCGGGCTGGTAGGGTTTGCCTGGAACACCTTCTTTTTGCTGTGGATATAAAATGCTAAATGGGTCTCAAAAATAATGAATTTCGTAGATAAAGAATTTTTCCTAGGATAGTGATGCTAAGAGCAGTTGAGGACAGAGAAAAGTTTAAGCTGAACTTTTCCACATTATGGCCATTATTCACAAAGCTTTAACACAAAGCTCTAACAAGATAGTGAGCTTTTCACTCCAAATGATGTTCAGAATTTATATTTTTAAAAGGGGGGTAAAAAAAAAAAAAAGAAAAAAGCAGCTCAGGTCTAAGATGATAACATAACATATTGCTCAAAGGAAACAATTTAGAACTAGTTCCTGATCATGTGCAGTATCCAGTTATTGAAGCTGCCACCAGACTCTGAAAAGCAAGGGTGACTGCAAAGACCCAGCACAAATTTACGAAGGACAATTGTGCTTGGCCAACATGATTGCCTTCTGCTGAAGAGATTACTGGCACTATATAAAGGGAGTGCTCTGTATGTTGTTGACCTTGATTTCTGCAAGGCTTTTGACATATTCTTTTGTAGTATACATATAGGAAATTGATAAGATGTGGATGAAATACATAGATAAGAAGCTTGATGGAAAATCGTTGTAAATTGAAGAAACTGTTGCAGTGCAGAGCTGTTATTTAGAGGGATGTCACATGTAGAAGTGGGCTGACAATAATCACATGAAATTCAACAAAAGTACATAAAAAATCCTACACCTGGTAAGGAATAACCCTATGCCGCCATACAGGCTTGGGCATAGAGCAGCTCTGCAGAAAAGATATTGGGCACCTAGGTGGTCCACAAGTTAAACATGCGTCAGCAATATGTTTGTGTGGTGACATATTTTCCAGGTGCATTCTGGACAGCACTAGGA
Organism: Calyptomena viridis; assembly: GCA_013390005.1. Taxonomy (NCBI): domain Eukaryota; kingdom Metazoa; phylum Chordata; class Aves; order Passeriformes; family Eurylaimidae; genus Calyptomena; species Calyptomena viridis. The sequence goes on from WEIV01005247.1 coordinate 37,959, forward strand.
AGAATTTAACTAGCAGCCTAGAAAAAATTATTCTCCCTATCCGGTGCTTGTGAGATTGTATTTGGAACACTACGTTCAGTTTTGGGCTCTGCAAATGAAGAAAGACAATGTTGGACACTGTTGGAGTGGTTCCACCAAAGTCACCCAAAGGCTATACCTCGACCTGTCTCATTAGCAGGAGAGGCTGTTATGCTTGCTGCTTAAGCCCTCAATTATAGGGGAGAGCTGGGGACGGCGGTATATGGGCTGATTTGGACTAGGGGTGGTGGGGTGTATTGTGGGTTATCGATTACAGAACAGGCTCTTCTAGGTGGGTTTGGGTTTGTTTTTTTTCAAGCTTAAAAAGAGAAGGTAACGGGGAGATCTAGTTGCTGTCTTCAAATATATCCTGATAAAAAATATAGACTCATCCTGGGAGGGCTCAGTGACAGGAAGAGAAGCAAGACACCCAATCTGTAATATGTAAAATTCCAGTTACATACTAAGAAAATGATTTCACTGCGACAAAGTACAGTACAGATGACTAGTTGCCTGATCAGAATTTTCCCTGCTATGAGAAGAAAGTTGATCCTAATTACCTCCAGAGGTCACTCCAACCTAAATTATTCAGTGATTACATGCTAAAACATTGTCCCTTTCTATGTGACCACTTAACTAATATTCAAAATCAGGAAAATAGTCTTTTATTAGAAGATAATCATTTGGGTATTTTACTAATACAGATTTGTTTATTTAGACAGAAGATGCAGACAGAATATGCTATTTCTTTAAACTCATCAGGGACAAATACCAGAAGGCAGTTTCTCACCTCCATAGTTCAGATTTTCTTTTATATCCATCTCTTAAAAGAAATTCTTCATGTTCCTTGTGATCACCGTGCTACATCCTCTTCCCCCAGTTTCTCTAGGGGTTTTTGTTTCCAGAACTCTCCAACTGACATGCTGCTAGTTAGTTTGAGCTGACCCTTGCTCTAGGTGTCATGTGTTACAAGCACATCTATCTCGTATCACATAATCCCTAAAAGTGTTTTCGGTTTGTTCAGGGATTTTCTTGTCTGTTTGGAATGTTTTGTTTTATTTTATTTGTTGAGGAATTGGGTTTTGTTTTTTTTTTNAATTTGGTTTTTTTTTTTTTTTTCTTTTAATATTTTTTAGGCAAAAAGAAAGTCAAGTGACATTCTTAACATAACTGTCTAGAAAACATAAACTATTTTGAGATTGGGTGGAAGAGAAATTGTCATAATTTACATGAGAGTAGAAGCCTTGACATTTCATAACTGCACAATTTCCTTATGGAAAATTTGACATTCTCACTGGAAGAT
>WEIV01005247.1:44677-56373 GCA_013390005.1 Calyptomena viridis
CTTTATAGCAGCTTCTTATACACTATTTCAATAACTCAACGCATTTCAAACGCAAGGGAAATTCTTAGAAGAAGCTCCTGAAGATCTTATCTTAAAACAGTTAAATTAGTAGAAATTAGAATTCTCAAGTTCAGAAAAATGCAACTATTTCTGTCTATTCACAAGGAAATATCACCTCTCTAGAATCTGAAGTCTAAACAGTAAAAACACTGTGAGATGAGTAGTTGCCACCTTTTCAGTAACATGATTTAAGCTTCAATTTAGAGAAGGACAAAAGTATTTTCATTACATTTCCTTTGTACTATATTTGCAAAATACTGACATATTAGAATTGAAACCATATGGTGTTATGTACTTGATTGAGGAGGGCAGGGAGCATGTAGAAACAAAATTAAATGTCTGAGACAGAAGTGCTACACAAACTGAAGGAAAATATGTTGTTGTCTATATCAGAACAGCTACCATTCCCATTGCAATCAATGTTTTTGCAGTCTTTTCTCATAAACATGCCCAAGTTAACATTCTTGGAATCTTGTGTAGGTATCAACATGAACTAATCCCCAAGATTCACTCTTGGGGAACATCACACGGTGTGTGTTGCTGAAGCCAGACCAAGTCAGCCAGCCACCAAATCACATTAGTCCTCCAATGATGGTGCACTCTTCAGAGTCTCATTGAAACTGCACAACACAAATGTTTAGAGTTTGACTCAACATACTTTCAATCACCCTTTCTTTGAATCAGCACATGTACATGTTGGTTTTGTAGATGGTGAGACACCCTTAGTACACATGCAATAGGCATTTAATTGATTCTGCTCCTCATTGCAGAGAATCTCAGAATATGTTTCTACTTTTTGTTTAGATTGTTGGGGGTTTTTTCTCTTTTTTCCCCCCCATCTTCTGAAGGACTTTTAATGTCACCATAATCTAATAAGATTTGGAATTATATTATGAGGATGTTCAAATGTTATTACATCCCTTAGGAGAAAAATTTCAAATTTTGAGAATCATGTTTATTACTAGCACGATTCTTAAGGAGAATATTTTAAAGCTCAATTATCATCAAAGGAGTCTCTGTATGTTCCTGTTTTTCTCTGGAAAGATTTGTTCTACCTTCTTAGTTATAAGAAGGAATAGCTTAAGCTGTACTAGAAACCTTAATAACTTCTTAATTTTTAACAGCAATTTATATGATATAAGCCACTTCTATACAAAAGACATAAGGTACTGCCTTGTCTTCTTTCCAAATTAAACTGTTAAAGACACAGCTTTCTTAAATATTTTTAATAAAAAGCTCTTCATTAGTTCTTTAAAAAACTGTTCATCAGATATCAGGAAATGTCAACTCATTACTCAGTGTTCCTACGGAGTTGAGAAAGGAAAGGAAAGGCCCCTACATATTTTATTAAAATTATAAACAGATGCCAAGTTTGTTTGTGCCTAAGTGAAAATTCTAGAGTTTGATTTTCCTAAGTGTACTTGTCCATGGGAAAAAGAAAAACACATCACAACCAAACAACAGAGAAGACCCAAACTGAACTTTGGCATACTACTTCAGACATTTTACTCCCCCAAAGTCCAAGATGGGGTGATATAAGCATCAAAGCTCCAAACAGGAGATTAGAACAGTGGGATATTTCCATGGATGTCTGTATTAGAGTTGGCAAATTTGGCAGAACAAAGGAAAAAAAGCCAAATTAACCTCTGATTCATAGTCTTACAAGAGCATGGCCTCAAACTCTATAGTCAAACTATTTGTTTGACTACCAAAGTGGTTTTTTTAGGTAATCAGCAGTTATGGGGAAGGAGTATTAAAATATTAATTATGTATTTGGGAAAGAAATGTAACATTATTTTCGACTGAAATAATTACGAATTCTTTAAATTAATAAATATTCACTCAGAAAGCAGAAGATCCTAAGTTTGACCAAGGAAAGTAAAAATTTGAAACTTAAACTTTCTTTACAAGATTTATAATGGTTTTATTAGTCATGGATACCCTATCCTGTGTTTTGAGAAGCTTCAACACATCACTGAAGCAAAACTGTGTTTTTTTTAATAAGAGATTTTTATTACATTCTTGTAGTTCAGCTGATAATGCCTATTATTGATATTGATTTCAGATAAGAAGTTGACAAATATGAGAATATGTAGCTAACCCCTACTTTACTCTATTTGCTTCAAATAAAAAAAGTTGTTCTTGTACACCTACTTGTTACACTATTTGCTTCAAATAAAAAAAGTTGTTCTTGTACACCTACTTGTTATTTATTCATTTACCTATTACTCTATTTGCTTCAAATAAAGTTACTCTATTTGCTGTAGTAAACGGTTTTTAATAATCCCTTATTGTAAACCTTTCCTCTGAAGANGCAAGTTTAAAACAATTAGGGTTCATTTAAGTACCTTTCTTTCCATTTCCATTGTCTAACTTGCTTAATTTCAGTGACCTAGTTCCTCTTTTTTTTGGAACTAGTGTGTTCAAATTCAGGTCTTAGTAACCTGGTTTGACCCTTAGAGTTGTGACCTCTTCAAGCTGGACTAATGACTTCACTGTAAGATGTTTTCAGGAAATGCTGCTGGTACTTGAATCTGGTAGAACTGGATACAGAGGAATAATCTTTTTGGCCCTAAGGCTATCAGCTGGTACTTCCACAAGCATGCAATTCGCTTATTAATTTAGGGTTAGCAGCTCTTTTCTTTTTTTTCCGCAAGGGAACAGCTCTTGATACCAAGGCCAGCATAGACTGAGGATAGAATGTATCTTTTATAAAAGAAAAGGAGTAAATACAATGCAGGAAAACATACCTTACCTAGATTTTGGAAAAATCATCTTTTCCTTACCTTATTTGCCATTCCATTACTATTCTACTGTCCCTGCAAAAGCTGAGAGAATTGTTAATACCAGATGCAGGATAAGAAATGTACTTTGAAATCAAATTAGGTCACCTGACCTGATAGTCATTCTGTTTGCTGAAGAAGGCCACTGGAAGGCTTGATGCTCAAACTGTAACATTCTGTCTTGTTTGAAATACCTAGCAAATAAAGGGCTCCTGTGAGTTACTGATTTTACTGTTCTGGCAAAATCATTGGGATAACTTAAATCCAAATGTGTTATTCCATTGTATATCGGCATTTTTGTATGACTACTGTCCTCTCACATTTATACAAGAAGTATAGACTAACCAAAAGCAAATATAGAGACAATCCACAGTATTAAGTACTGTACAACTCTAAATAATTTGCTATCTGTGTTTATTTAGTTTCCACAACATTGGTTTGGTCCTTAATTGCAACAAGTAGTCATCAAAATTGTTCATTTTACTTTCTCTTTTTTTCACTTTTGGTTGTTGAGAACCCCAGATATTCTAGCTACTTACTGTGTATTACATGTAATGTAATGTATTGCATGTAATGTAATGTATTGCATGCACATACAACATTATACTATAGAATGAAACAGGCAGTTCTCTGCAAAGTGGTTATTCATCTAAAGTACCGAATTTTAAAAGAAAATTTTATCTTTAATTTTATCTAAAGAAATGTGTTTTAGTAGTAAACGGTTTTTAATAATCCCTTATTGTAAACCTTTCCTCTGAAGAAAGGACCATACTTTTATACTTCATGTGATCTGTGTTTCAGGAAAATAACTTCTGCAGAGGGAAAAGATATCTACTTTACACAAGAAAGTGACAGAGAAGGCTATTTTAAGATGACTGACTCCAGCTGAATGCTACCTAAGAGAATCTAATTGAAGACTAAGAAGTGAAAATGATGCCTTTCTACACAAGTCAGCTATGGGTTTGAAGATCATAGAATGGTTTGGATTGGAAGAGACCTTTAAAGTCATCTAGTCCAAACCCCAAGATAACAATAATCCTCAGAATTGACTGAAACTTCATGATCAGTCTTTTGACATATCCAGTCATCCAATTCTCTGAAATATCCATTAGGTCTTGGGAGAATGACAATAGTAAGGTTACGTGCTCTGGAGCAAGAAAAAGTCTGTGTCATTTGTAACTAGTCACTTGTAAAAGAAATCCTAAAGACAACCACAGTGGACCAGTGTGCGATTTACATATTACAAATTAGTGCTTGTGCTTTGACTGCCTTTAACTTTTAGACACTCATCATTACTCTTAAAGTTAAAATTAATAATTAGGTGTGTAACAATGTGTGGTGATTGGGGGAAGTTTCTAAGGATTAGAAAGAAAAGATGTTTCAACTCTAAACTGCTGGAGTGTTTTGTTTTTTGAAGTGTTACTATTATAGTGAAGGATGCCTTTCACACTCTGAACAGGGTTTGAATTTATGTATGAATTATCCAATTAATTTTTCTATATGTTCCAGTGGTTATTTCACCATGTATGCAAAGCTGTCCAGCTCCAAAGAATGACTAGAGATTTCAGGGGTATCCAGGGCTAAACTGGCTTATACGGAGTGAAGTATGCTTTCCGCTTTCAGTGAATTTGACCAATTTTCTGAAAGAGAAAGGGAAGTTTAATAGGCTTTGGCCTAGAAAAGGCTTGTTGATATCTGTCCCCTTTGGAGACCTTATTTTAATGGCATAATATCTTCTAAAAAATTCTGAAACTCAACTTCATTCCATGTGAAAATTCCAAGTGATTGTATGAAAGATATGTTTTACATTTGTGTAAATTGTCTGTTCCTTATGAGTCAATATTCTTTCTGATAACACAAAAAATGTGAATTACTGAATGTGTGATGATTCAGTGCATAACCAGCTTTCAGAAGACTCTCTATTTCTAGACTCGTGTGTGACCCAAAACTATTTGTTTTCTTTTTCTCTTTGTTCAATCTATTCTAGAATCTAAATTACTTGAAAATCTGAAACAGTGATCTTTTAACATTCTGTCCACTTGAAAGATACTGAAAAAAAATCGAAAGAAATTTTGTCTTGTGGAGGGCGCGAAGGTAAATATTACCACCTACAATAATTTGGGTAAAAAGCCTGATGCTTTCTTTTTCTGCACAAAACTTGATCTTCATTATCTTACAATTGTAACAAAAATATCAGTATGATACTGTGGGATTTCATCCAACTGATAAGATAGTGAAGTCTCCATAATAAATCACAGGGGTTTCTCATGAAGTTTCCAGGGGTTGCATAATTATCTAATTACTTTTTTTTTTAATAGGAGCATGGAGTTCCCAAAAGAGGGTCTAATCTTTTAGCTGTGTGGACCATTAGATCTATCCAGATTCATAGAACCATGAAGATGATTTTCAGCCTGTATNTCCGGCCCCTGGTTCTTATAGGAGCTCCAGCCAATGGGAAGGGAGGACAAGGGAAGGGACAAACAATCTGAGGTGAGGGGTAGGGCACATCATAACAGGATATACCACGTAACAGAACAATAATATACAGTGAGAAATACATGCTAATCACACATTGCAACACATCTTTGTTTAGATATATAGTGTGTTACAAATGGGATGAGAAACAGTAAAAGTTTAAGAGTAAAACTGATGAATCAATGAAAGAAAAAGTCAATAAATCTTCACAGGGCTCTTAAAGTATTCTTTATTTCCCATTGTACTAGATGGCCTTTTTACTGTTAAAAATGTAGACATGTCAAAACCTAGTGCACTTCCAGAAGCTTTTCACAAACTAGAACAGTTATATGCAAATGGTGCTCAAAATGCTTCTGCTGCTTCAAACACCAAGGCTAACTCTCCAAACCTAGTGAAATATATTTTTATCCTAGTAGCCTTGTTAGCGTTATTTGCAGGGTGATGCAATGAAAAGAGATTAGAGAACATGTTACTTTTACTCAAGAACTGTATGTAAGAGCAAGCAGAGGAAGGGAGGTGTATCTCGTACAGGATCAGTAGCAGGGTTTGACAATTCAGTCTTCATGGTTTAAGGATTGTAAGTGTGTCATCTACAGGATGGAGGGGTGGAGGGATGCATGAATATAAGCTACAGCCCAAGGACTCCAATGAGCTCCAAAACATGTAAGAGCGTTTGAAGAAGCCAAGCGTGAGCAGTCCAGCTCCACTCAACCTTTTAGCTTTTTCTAAGTGTAGTGAGACTTTCCGGCATAATGTTCAGCATGTGATGAACTGATTAACTGAATTTGAACTTAGGCCATATTCTTTACATCTGTGCATGCCTTTTGATACATGCCTATTGCTCCTATTCAGGCAGCCTCCTTCTTGCATACTGACACTGCAGTTATCCAGTTTATATTTTATGTTGATTCCTGAGGAAAATATTGATTAAAAGTGTCATCATGAGTCAAAAAGATTTTGTTTAGGCTTCAAGATGAATTGAAATTCAATTGTGCATTTTTTTGCTTATTTTTATAAAATGAGAGAATAACAACATAATTTACCCTGGATTTTTTTTTCCCTGTGAGAAGCTATGGGATACTAGTAAAGAATTTTTATGGCATTTTGAGGTAATTCACCTGATTACAGCTAGAAAAGGAGTATGATGTAAACTCTCAGAATGAAGCAGTGGGAGAGGAGATATTACTAGCAGCAATTGTGTTTCAGGTGAAAACAGTGCAAAATGGAGAAAAAATAGACACAACATTTTCATATTTGAAAATTAATATTCATTTGCATAAATTTTCATATAATTTCTAACCCATAGGTGGGAAAAAAATAATGGGGAGGAAATAGGTTTTATTCTTCAACCAAAATATCACTAGGAAGTAATGTTTTATGTTATTCATAATATTTACTGTTGGTTCTTAAGTAAGTTACATATATATATATACACTTAAAAGCCAGTAATGAGCATATTGTGTAAGCACAAAGCCACTGACTGCATTGTGATTATTTACAGTGAGTTCATAATCTCTGGCAGATCGAGAATTCTTAAAAAAAATGACGGAGATACACTACTTTTTGTTACCCTGGTTTTTCAGTCTGCTTTTGGACACTTTGAAATGATATTTACATATTTACATATGCTTTTTTGGGCACACAGTTTGTTCAGTTCTTGAGATTTTTTTGAGATTTCTTGGGATTGATCTTGAAAGGCGAAATCCCTGACTCTTGGTGAAGACTGACCAGCCTGGCAGCACTATCATTCAGTGCCCAGCAGAGCCAGCTGTATTTACTCTGACTAGTGTGTTTCTAGAACTAAATTTCAGTGTGCAGCCAAGTCCTTCAATATTACTAACTAGACAGGGTGGATGGGAAGCAAATTTTGGTAAAATCATGGGCTTAAACCTGTCCTGAAAATACATTGAGAAACAGAAAAAGAGAAGGCCAATGAGAGAGAAAAAAAATTTAAATATCTGTTCTGTATGTACAGATAGCACATAGAGAGACACTGCCTTAGATAAGTCATTATGGGTGCTCTTCCACAAGCAACACTGCCCACTATCATAATAGAATCATTGAATTACAAAGTGGTTTGGGTTGGAAGGGACCTTAAAGACGACCTCATTCCAACCCCTCTGCCACATGGGCAGGGACGTTTTCACTAGACCAGGTTGCTCAAGGCCCTGGTCTGGCCTTGAATACTTCCAGGGATGGGGCATCTATAACTCCTCTGGACAACATGTTCCAGTGCCTCACCACCCTCACAGTAAAGAATTTCTTCCTAATGTCTAATCTAAACCTACCCTTTTTCAGTTTAAATCTCCCTGTTACTATATGCCCTTGTAAAAAGTCCCTCTCCAGCTTTCCTTAGGCCCCCTTTAGATACTTGGATATTATCTAATATAGTCCTTGTTTGACAGTAGCTGTGAGAAAGCTGCACATTGTGATTTTTGGTAAAGTGAGGGCTTGTCCTAGTCCTCAAGCCACAGAACACTGGAAGGGGGGTACACGTGCTTTACTTAGCTCTGACATCTCAAAACACATGACCTGGTTTTCCATCTTCTCATTGACAGCTGACAACTTCGAGTATGGTTGTGTAAATGTTGTGTAGCAAGAATATTTTCTTGCTCTGGAGAAGTGACAGTTACAGAAACGCCAGGCGCTTTGCAGTCATTGCAAAACCCATCTCTAGAATCAGGTTCTGCCTTTTTATAGAACAGAATTGACATCTGAAAGACATGTCCATGGCACAACAGTCTCTACAGAGCTGCACTAAAATCCCTTTTGTTATCACAATGACTAAACACAGTGAAGAAATAATGATACTGATTCAACAGCATTACAAGCACAAAGTCATGAAAAGTAATGCTACAAAATGCTTTTGGTATTTCTTCCCCGTGTTGTAGCTCCAGGCCTACAAAAGTTTATGTATATAAAGAGTAATGCACAGCGGGACTGCTCATGTGCCTCAAGTAAAACACAGGCTAAGTCTTTCCAGGTCTGAGACTTTCAGGTCAGACTATCTGCATAATCATTTCTCTAATACATATATAGTGTATAGAAAATATATATCAATTGGTACTTAAAGAAATTACTTGCAATGTGAATTTTATTTCATTTTAAAAACACATATTATTCTTGCATTTGGCAAAGGTATATCAGACCTCTGATTCATTGTTTAATTTAAATTGAATTTAGTGTCATTCAGCCCGATGCATCAAAAAAGGTTCAGATGTGAAATCCTTTGTGAAAGCGTCAGTATCAGAATTGGAAATGCTAAGTCTGCCTTAAAGTCGCTAATGTAAATGTCTGAAATTTAGTATAGTTGCTTTCTATACGGATTGTTTCAACAATTCCCTAGAAGGAAAAGTACAAGGTGATGTGAATGACTGCTTTAGTGTCATCTCCTTTCGTATGTGACTTCAGACACCACCATTTTCCTACACAGTCACATGCAATAGAGCATGTTGTCTGTCTGTGTGTTTGGACAGGCACAGATCAGGCCATGTGAGACCCTTAACAGTGAAAGATTGCCTGGGTCTACTACTTCTGGCTAAATCAAACTATGTGATCAGAGGTGTCTGTGGTTTCCCAGAAGTACAGTACAAACATATAGAAAAATCCTTCAAAAGAGTCCAACCAGTTACTTTGCAGAAACATGTCTCTCACCTGTTGCAATAGTTCTTTGGAGAACAGAGGATGTCTGAACAGTAACATATGTCAAAGGTTTGGCTCAGGCTAGGAAATTTATTTTATATTCTTCTGCCAATAAAGCTGTTAAAAGTAAAGCTGCTAACTATTCCAGATACAGTGACATACACACTCCAGGCCCCCGGTTTTGGCTCTCTAGCTCTTTGACATTGAATATGTCAGCTTCAGCTCAGTGGCTTCCTCTCTCTATTCCCTTGAAAATCTCAGACGTTGACTGGATTCTGGCTTTGAGTTCCTGATTGTAAGGAGAGACAAATACTAGTGTTCCCAGATGCCCTTATCCAGCCCAAATGAGCTTTCCTTCACAGTGACTTGTGCAAGTGTTCAACAGGTAATGTTTCATCTCCTTTCCTACCTTCTTTGATGAGGACTGAAAGAAGTAGTGACATGTCACAAGCGTTTTCAGGGACATCCAATTTAGCAGCCACTGAGATGAATGGGATCAGTCATACCTCAAAATGCAATTGTTTAAAAGTAGTGGAGAGCTGCCATTGCATCTATTGCCTTGGTTTGTGAGGCTATTGCTACAGTTGTAGAAGCTAAATTTCTTTTTTTTTTTATAAAAGCCTTGGGTTCTGGTAGAGAACATAATGCCGTACTGATGCACAATGACTGGATCTGCACTAGCTGTATGTATCCTTTCAAAGGAGACAAAGAGTGCTATTCAGAACTGTTTCTAACAAGGAAAGAACAGAAGTTTTCACAGACCTGAGAAAGCTAAAGAGGTGTGAAATTTTGTCATAAGTGGTGGAGTACAGAGCTGTGACTGAAGTGAGATGTTTGTAATTCACATCAAGGATCTGAACTCTTTAAAGGGATTTAAATCTTCCTGCATCCTAGACAACATTTCAACAGCTATGGACTACTTTGGAATTTCTCCACACCCACTTTAGATGAAATACCATTTTCTTAAGTTGGGAAAAGATTGTAAGTGTTCTTTGGATGAGGAATTCCTGTCTTTCCCATTTCAAATAAATGAAGTTCTACAGACAGATCCACAATGTTCTCTTAAAAATGTTTGACAAAAAATCTCATCAACACATTAGTCTCAATTATTGCTGAAAATTATCAACTCTGGTGCAGGAAAAGTAAAAAAAAAAAAAACAAAACATAACACAAATAAAAGCTGAAAGAAATACACAACTGCGTTACCAAAAACCAGAGATCTTTTTCAGTATCCAATAAGGGAAACTTAAGACTTTAATATTTTGGGTCTCTCTCATCAGAGTTCTCAGCAGTCAAGTGCTAAGTTGGAATGAGCATGTAAAAGTGACCAAATACATCTGTTTCAACTCTCTAAAGCTATAGTCTCTTGGTTTCATCACAGATTTATTTATTTCAGAAGAAAAATTAATTTTAAAAGCCCTGAACCTAGCTGGTTTTGCTCCTTACCAGGACAATTACAGATCTGTATAACAGAGAAGATTTCAAAAGCAAGTAGCACTTTTTGTATTCCTATTTTGTGAGTGTGCAACTTGAGACAATATACAGAAGCCAGTTTGCAAAGCAGCTGCTTTCTCAAAAAAAAAAAGTATGATTCTTTCAAGCAGCATAAAAAAAATGAAGCAACAAAAAACAGAGACAAAGAAATATATGAGCAATAAAGTTACAGATTTCCTTCAGTGTATGTCATTAATGAGATGGTTTTCTATAGCACTGCTTTCAAACCTGATTTGTATTTTGAAATGCTAAACTCGGAACTAAATGAAATCATTAATAATGTGATCTGCCTATGCCATATATTTTTATTTCAGTGGATTGTTTTCAGAAATGTCAGAGTCTTCTCTGCTAATACAAATTATCATGCATCAGTAAAAACATATGATTCAGTATAACTTTGTTTTCCAATTAGAAGGCCTGCTTTGAAATCTAGCTGAATGAACTAGTGAAGCAATGAACTAGGTACAGCAGTTGAAGGCCGTGGCATCTCTTTGTTGTATTTCAAAGTCCTGTTCTAGGATTTTCTCTTCTGAAAATAAACAGTTCATATCTCGGTTTTGAATTTCACATTCGTGTGACATTGTATAGCAATACCTCACCTACAGCAAGAAAATCAATGTAAAAATATAGCTTAATACTATCACTTCTTCCAAACTTCCACATGGAACTAACACATATCTGCATGTACCTAATATATACACCTATTTACATAATATCTATAAGTCTACATATATATTATGAGATAGGCCATGTCTGTAATATGCTATAAGATATAGCTGTGATATCTATCGTCTAATGTATACATAAACCTCTCTGAAGCTTATGTATATTGGCTATGATCCTGAATGGATCTGCTGTAATGAAACTTGCAAGTACGGGATGTTTAAAGCAGTGTTTTCTTTATAAATTTCATGTAAATTCTTCAGTTTCTGAACTCAGTTGGGAGGCTCAGAAAGAGGGTATTGGGTGACCACATACATTTTTGCAGGTGAACTAGAATAAGTTAAGTCTTTAATTCTGTTAGTCAGGAGTTACAGAAAAGCTCCATGTTTTCTTTTTTATAAGATCAAGTTGTGAGTTTGTGTCATGGTTTGACTCTGGCTAAAAGCTGAGAGCCCACACATAGATATAAAATTTCTCAGAGAAGGGAAAAAAAACCTTGACTTTTGTGATAAGGATTACAAGCAACTGTTTATTAACTACTTCACACAAGCAAAACAGGCTCTAACTTAGAATGTTAAG
>WEIV01005247.1:63364-98603 GCA_013390005.1 Calyptomena viridis
GCGACCGCACTTGGAGCGGAGCCGCGGGTGGGGCCGGGCCGGGAGCGGGTTTGAGAGCGGCTCCCGGAATAGGTCCTGGGTTGGAGTGGGTCGGGGGAGCGGGTCTGGTCCAGGGGAGGGTTTGGGAGCGCATGTGAATCGGGATGGGCTGGGACTGGGTTGGGGAGCGAGTCCCGGTTCGGAAACGGGTTTGAGAGTAGGTCGGGAAGTCGAGACGCCCCAGGGAAGAAATATTTAAAAAAAACGGGAGCGCCGCTGAAGTCTGGGCGCGGAGGTGCGGGGCTACGAGCGTGGGAATGGGGCCTTTCGGTGTGTGAGGTGCAGCCTTACGGCCTGATGTACCCCAAAGAACGTGTCCTCTTTAGTGATAATTATTATTAGAATTATTAAAGTCTCTGAATTCCAAATAGTTCCCAGTGGTTCGGCCGCAGCAGCGGCCCGTAAGCGCTAACGTGTCGGTGGTGTGTTGGTACAGGTGCGGCTCTGCACGACGGGTCTAAGTACAAATAGGGGGGGCGAGGAGATACGGCTTTTCCCTGCCGCCGGTGACACCCTGCGGCTAGGCGCCCCGGAGAGGCTGCCCCAGTGGGAACACCTCGCCTCGCCGCGGCTGCTCTCGATGGCCCGGAGTGCGTGCCCGGGGTGCGGCTCCGGGGAACCGGGAGCCTGGCCAGGGCAAGGGCTCGGGTGCGGGATTGCTGGCGGTTCCGTGCTTATACTCCACTCCGCTCCCGGCGTCTGAATCCCTGCCGGCTGCGTGTGTGTGTGTGTGTGTGTATGTGTGTGTGTGTGTGTGCGCGCGTGAAGAGGGGAGGAGGGAGGAAGTGGGGTGGTGGTGGTAGCGGCTGGCGGGAGGGGGATGATTATTGGCAATGGGCGGGAGAGAAAGAGGCGACTCCTGTTTCCTTTTCTTTCTGCCAGCGCAATCTCGGTTCATTTTCTCTAAGCAATACAAGTTCACGGACGAGCTACCTAGCCAGACCTCCTCTCCTGTCATGGACCTCCCAGGTAAAAAGGACGTTCTCCTCTTTGCCGGCTGTTCCTTTTGCAAAATACCATTTGAAATGATAGCAAAAAAAGATGCAGGGTTAAGGCAGTGGTAGGGGTACCTCTGGGGAAATGTAGGGGTGATCTTCTAGAAGCGAGATCTCTTGGTGTTCTGATAATCGGGAAAAACTGAGATGCAACTTCCGAGGGAGACGCCGGGTGAGGCTTTGACTCCTGAGATATGTGTGCATGCTGGGGTGGGAGCGGGGGTGTACCTGAGCCGACTGCTTCCTTCACGAGAGTTTAAGGAGTCGCCGGGGTCGCCGGCAGCGGTAGCAGCCTGGCCTGGGGAACATAAGATTGGGAAGTACAAATCGGTGCCCGAGCGCAGTAGCCCCCAGGCGAGTAGAAGGGCGGCGGCGGCGACTTCCAGAGCCTGGCCGGGGCAGCGCCGGGGCGGGCGCCTGGGCTTCGGAGCGTCCCGGCCGCCCGCGCACTCTAGAGACAGCGAGGCAGCTCCATCGAGGGGAGACGAGGGCGCGTTAACAAGAATAAAATCTCGTTCCGTAGCGGCTGAGGCGTTAGGAGATGGATATAAACCCTCCTCGCAGATGTATTAAAAAGTGGGGCCCTGGGATATAGCCGGGTTTTGGAGCACCCGTCGGTTGTGGGGCAGAAAAGGGGACTGCCCGAGGCGCCCGCAGGGTGCTTGACCGTGGGTTTGGGAATGCAGTCTGCCGCGTTGCCTCCTCCTACCGGCTCAGAGTACGGCTGGGGCTGCGGGACCCCTGGCTGCTGGGGGACGGGAAAAACACGGAGCAGCGAGGTGTCTCCCAGACCTGTTGTGCCGTCTGAGGCGGCCGTAGAAGGGAGGGGCAGTCCGCGACGGCGGGGCGCTGCTGGGCAGCACGATGCCGGCTCCTGCCTGCCCGCTGCCGTGGCTCACCGCCGCCTTTCCCCTTGGCAGGTTGCTGCGTGCCGCCCGCCCTCTGAGGAGGCTCCTTCGCCCCGCGCGGAGAAGGAGGAGGAGGCGGAGGAGAAGGGGAGAAAGGCGCGGTCCCAGCCGCCGCTGCCCCGCCGCCGNGCTGCCGCTGCTGCTGCTTCTGCTGCCCGCCGGGTGCCCGGTGCGGGCGCAGAACGACACGGAGCCCATCGTCCTGGAGGGGAAGTGCCTGGTGGTCTGCGATTCCAGCCCCTCGGCCGATGGCGCCATCACCTCCTCCCTGGGGATCTCGGTGCGCTCGGGCAGCGCCAAGGTCGCCTTCTCGGCCACCCGCAGCACCAACCACGAGCCCTCGGAGATGAGCAACCGCACCATGACCATCTACTTCGACCAGGTCAGCAACCGCCTGCTTCTCCGCGACCCCTATCTCCGCCCCTGCCTCCCGTTTATTGCACGCGTATTCTCGCACGGGCTCCCCTTCCGTTCTTTAATCCCGACCCACCGGCTCAATAGGAATTTTACGGCTCAACTTCTCTGAAAGAGTTTGGGAAGTTCTTATAGGTGGCTGTGGGGCTTTCCCAGGGTGGTACTGGCGGAGGACACCCTAGTTTATTGTCCGGTGGCATTGCTAGTATGGAGAGGGCTTTAACGTGAGAATCTATGCCTCGGACGCGTGCCGGGGGCACCTTGCAGCCGAGGATTGCCTCGGCCAGACAACAACGACCCGATGGAAAGATGCGCATCCCTCTTTCGGTGCTCCGTAGAAAATGCTCGTTTTCTGGGCAAATTCAGAGATTTACTGGTGAGGAGTCGCCGAATCTGCCTGTTGCGAGAGTATTTGTCAGTGTTACAGCTTCTCTCAGGAGGAGAGACGGATAAGGGTGTTTCCCGCGTTAGCAAACGAGGCGAACGACAACCTCGGTGGGCTGTAACGGAATGGTGTTACCCCACATGGCATACGCCGGACCGAGCAGCGAACCGCCCGGCCTGGTCGTCCTGCCGCTGCCCCGTCGTATCGCTTGCCTCCCAAAGGCCATGGCTCATCCCTCCACTTCGTTTTTGCGGTGAAATTTACCTTTTTCCTACCGCTTCTTGCTCCTGAAGTAGTATTGCAGAGTATTAGCACACCAGACTGTTTTGTCTGGGTTTTTTCCGTTTCATTGGTTTTGTTTCGTTGGGATGTTTTTTTTTGTTGGGTTTTTTTTTTTGTCCACTTGTCATTCGTATGGCTACTTGTCCCTCTTAATGAGTTTTCACAGCTATTCCTCGCATACAAAATATCACAAAGTTACATCACTAGAGGGGAAAAAAACTCTAGCAACAAAAAAACCACCCCGAAAACCCAATTTGCCGAATATATAACATATTTTAGACGCTTTGCCCGGCAATGCGCAGTTCCCAGGAGTTTGAAGGTGTCTCCTCCGTGCTCGCACAATAAGAGTTTATTTTTTTTTGTTTCTTTTTTAGAAATCGTAGAGTTTGGCTGTTTGGGAGGAAAGGCTCGGGATTTTGCGAGGGGGTGGAGGTGGGCCGGATTATTTGTTTTTTCCTTGTTTGTATTTTCCTTCATTAAAGCAGAGGTTGTAGCCCGCAAAGCAGAGCGTGGCCGGGGTGCCCCAGGGGCAGACACGGCAGAGTCGCCGACTTGGGCTCACCCACTCATCATGGCATCGCCACGGATTCGCGGGTTCTTCTCCCCTCACCACCCGTGCCTTTTGAGCCAAATCATGCTGCCTATCACAGAAACCTGCAAAAGAAGGAGCGGATGAGCCGAGGCCAGACCCCCGTCAAATTGTCGGGATTGTAAGGATGCGGCCGCCCCTTCCCGAACGAGGCTTTGCACATCTGCTGGAGGGCTCAACTTCTGCTCTTTTTTGTTTCAAAAATCAGTGAAATATATTAAAAATTGAGGTTGTTGCCGAGAAGGACGAGCAGGCCCACCCCAGCTGCCTCAGGAGCTTGCGGGCCAAGCAGCACAGCCCTCCAGGGGAACAGAGACACGAGCTGGCAGATGTTGCTCTTGCTGAGCATCCGCTCTCCTTTGCACCTCTCTGCAGTGCAGTTTTCGTTCTATACCCTATTAAACTAGAGGGCAGCTCTGTTCTCAGTAGTACAAGCTCAAATCATATCTTGTCATTATGAGTTAATGACTTTCAGGATTTTTTCCTAGCTTCTTTCTCCTCCTCTCTTCCATTTCACACTCCTCCCCCTCCCTCTTCTGCCACCTTTACTTTATTGACAGCTCACTGTGGACATTTGTACTTCATCTAACAGGCTTTAGAGATCATTTTTGTGTAACTAAATTGTTTTATTAACTCTGATGCCTTTCAAATGCCTTCGTAACTTGGCTCCATTCCCCTGCCTTACACTTTCAATTGTGCTGCAAATGCCATTTTGACTAGGCTTTATATCGGTCGTGGAGTTCATGTCAGATTTTTGCTAGTGTTCTAAGGTGGAGTCTGCTTTCTCTGATTTCTCTTTCTCTCTCTCCTTTTTTTGATTTTGTTCGTTTGTTTACCTTTCAGGTATTAGTTAATATTGGCAACCATTTTGATCTTGCTTCCAGTATATTTGTAGCACCAAGAAAAGGGATATATAGTTTCAGTTTCCACGTGGTCAAGGTGTATAACAGACAAACCATCCAGGTGGGTTCCAATGTAAGGAAGATGCTGTTTTTTTGGTTTGTTGGTTGTGTTTTTGTTTTTTTTTTTTTCCAAATGCTTATTTCTAGCCACACATCTACAAACCAGCAATTGATGTATGAGACTGCATATTATTTTTAAAGGGGTCTGTATGCATGACAGAAATCACACATTATCTTAGATTAATTCAACCCTGATTCTAACCTGCACAGAAGTTCAGTGATGTACATAGGGCAAAAAAAAAAGACATTAACAGTATTGAGAAAACTCAGATTCTGTCTCTTTGCACTTTTTAGGTAAGTTTAATGCAAAACGGCTACCCAGTGATTTCAGCATTTGCAGGGGATCAGGATGTCACCAGAGAAGCAGCCAGCAATGGAGTCTTGCTCCTCATGGAAAGAGAAGACAAAGTGCATCTCAAACTGGAAAGGGGTAACCTCATGGGAGGGTGGAAATATTCAACCTTTTCTGGCTTCTTAGTCTTTCCGCTATAAAAGAAGGCCAAATAGGAGACAGATCTATGAGCCGGAGCAAGGATTCAGTTGTTAATGGCACCCTGAACTTGGCAGCAAGTGACAATATTTTCAGTGACCCTGGCAGACTGTCACAGTAGAAGAATGATAACCTTCTATACTCCAACATTTGCTTTGAATATTGACAATTCCTTGGGAACCTGCGCCTCTAATTAGTTTTAGACGACAGTGGTCTTTAGGAGAAATGAAATTATTGACCTGAGCAATTTGTACCTGTGATTGTAAAGTCAATTTTGGATTTTATTGTTGGGATCATTGACTTCCTTATTGTTTGGGGTTTTTTTTCCTCTCTTTCATTTTTTCCTCTTTTTCTTTCTGTTGTTGTTGTCACAATGAGACAAATAACTCGGACCACAGAATCACTTTGTCAAAGGCTTGCTCCACAGCCAGAAGAATGGAGTGTTCAGCTCAATGAGATGTTCTTTACATGCTTTATTTCTTTGTGTTGTATAGCCTTAAGAAAAAAAAAAAAAAAAAAGAGAAAAAAGAAAAAAGGGGAAAAAAAAAAGAATGGCTTCAGTCTCAGTCCTGTATTTTTCTGGGGGAGGGGGATTCTGGACATTACTGTGTCAAGAAGTGCTTTATCCAGTGAAGCAAAATTTGCACGATTGGAACCTTATTTGTGTTGTTTGTGTTTTTCATTGACTTTTTATTTTTCCTGATTTTTGTTTGTGTGTGCTAAAACTGTAAGCTAGATTGATTAATAAGACAAAACAAAGCACATATATACCCTGTAGCTCTAGGTAAAGCTAACCAGTGAACAATTCTATCTGCACTTTTCAGCTGATCTTTATAGACCTATATAGAGAAAAAGAGCAAGAGAGCTACATGATCCTTCAATTACAATCTGGAAACCAGTAAAGGAACTGACATTTGTGAATTGTCCTGACATTTCTAGAAGCTACAGTGGAGGCTTTGAATATCTTCTCTGACCATACCCTAAAATATATCGTTTCTTTCCATTATCAAGCATATTTTGGATGCTTTTATCTGATATTTATTTGATGTATGTGCCCACTAATGCTTGAGTACACATTGTAGGAGCACAGAGAGATGTCAGAGCAAGCTCTTCGAAATTAAATAAAACCATCTGTACCTGAGCTGTCCCTGGCAAGTATCGGAAGAGCTGACCACTAGCATCTTTGACAGCCCTGGGGAGAGGGGCCTCAGAGGATCAGCAAATGCTCCAGAAATTCCATGGGTGCCATGCATTTATTAGCTGTGTGTGCTTTTTGCAATCCAAATGGCACCAAAGTTGGGGTGGACCGACATCGATATTGAAGGTTGGTAAATGTTACTATCCCAATCAACAAGTGGTAAAATATCAGACCCATATATCAGAGTTGTATCCTTTTGCCTCATTCTCAATAAACAAATCTTGTTCAATTTTTAAGGTTTTTTTGTTTGTTTGATGGGAGGGGTTGTTTGTTTTAGGTTTTTTATGAAGGTTGTTGTATTAATGTGCTGAGGAAAATCTTGCTTGAGGAGATCGAGGAGCAGTGTTTGTTTTATAGAATTTTTATCTTTATTTAATTTGAAGTATTTAATTTTGCTATTAATCCCCAAACAGTGGATGTGTATAAGAATTTATTTTTGTCAGATTTACTTCTCTGCCACAAACAAATATAATGTAAAGGCATTTGCAGGAAATTAGTGATATCTACATTGTATTTTAAAATTATGATGGGCATGTCATTTTCATTGTAAATTTATCATTAAAGGGACAAAATCAATTAAAGTCATATATTCTTAAAAAAAACTTATCTGTGTTGCTTATATACTTCAAATGACTATAGCATTAGCCAATTTAATATTTTCATGTATTTTCACCATTGATGCTGTTTGTTTGCTTTGCCATTTCACTTTGCCAATTACTAAATGAATTGGTTTCAGGTTTGGTTTTTAATGAGCTGCATTTTCTAGTTCCCTCTTCTGCGTTGGCATGACTGCAGTGTTGCTAGTTGCAAAATATTACAGGACTATGTTTACATACATGAAATAAAACCTGAGTCTGCAGCAACCTTTTTCTATTAAAATTCAAAAATACAATAAATATAGTTGTCTTAATAGTAGATACTGTAAAGCTACTTTTTGTGTTTAAAATTTGATCATGTCTCTCAACAGAAACCGAGTTGGATTCAAGGTCCCAAGTTTTTAGTTTCTACTATGTTTCATAAAGTTTATTTTAAAATTCTGCCTACCATAATCACATTCAGTTGTCACATTTATCTCAGTTCATCTGGCTTGAATAAGACAATGATGTCTTGGTTTTGTCTCTCTCCTGAAAAGTGAGGCCAATGACAAGGTTTTCCTTGGACCTATTCTTGAAAGTTTCTTAAGCCACTAGAACTACAGAATCTGAGTATCTCTCTTCATGTATTCAAGATCAGTAATACTGACTGCTTATTTTATAAAGATAAGTTTATATGACAAACAATCTTGTGAATTTAAAGACGGCTTTTAAAATACTGCTTCTGTCCCTCTGCTACTCTTGTGTCCTTCGTGCTAAGCTTTAGAGCTAGGATTCTTTTATAAACAGTTAAGTGAAATGGAAAATATGGAGTAAATTCTTACTGTGCACTAATTGCAATCATGGTCTTTTCTCTTTTTTTGTGTTTTTTGCAATATTTATTCCCTTTCCTGTTTTAATTTGTATCTGAGTTTGAAAAGGTGCAATCTACTTGTTATTGGAAACAGTAAACATTTGGTATTTTTATAAGGTGCAAATCTCATATTTTATATAACAGAGACAAAATAACAGCAGCACTGTAGATTGCAACAGGAATCATTATGTGAGACCAAGAAGTTTTCTAGCATATTAAGAATAGATTTATTTAAAGTAGTTTATATAAATAAATTGTTTGGGTAACATTCAGAATTGGTGTAAATTTCATGTTGAGGGGCACCACGAGAGTTAATAAGTGTAAAACAAATTGTGTAGTGAAGCAGGCCAAGGGCACAATAACAACTGGTTCCTGTGGGAGCAATAGCACAATATTCCTCCCAAAAGCTTTCAAGCTTTCTCATAAGCTGCTATGTAGCACAATCATAAGATATTCCTACAAAAATGCTGTCTGATTTTTCCCATTCCAGGCAAACAATCTGTACCTGGTGTTCACTGTTTTTGGTGCTCACTATTTTATTGTTTTTTCAGACTACTTATAGTAGGATAGAAGCCAGGAACTGTCTTAGGAATGATATTTTCTCATCATACACATTGTGGCCTTCTTTTAATTTTTTGAGTGTTATATCCATAGCTTGAACAGGGTCTTGCCAAAGGCTGTGTGCTCTCACCTCCCCCTGAAACAGTGGGTGTGATGGATGTGCGGTGTATCTCATTACTGGACAGCATCTTGCAAGCTGGATCTGTGGGAGGAGGAGAGAGACAGGACGTGAAACTAGGGAGTTGTTCACAAGATACATTGTGCTTGTTGACTGTGACTTTTTTTAACTTTTAAAAAGAACATTTTGTTTTTATTGACCAAATTTGTTTCTTGGAAGATCTGTCAAAGTGGAAGATAGGCTAAAATGGCCTGTTTACTGATAGAGTTATTCAGAAATAGCTGAAAGTGGTTTCATGTCCTTGTGATGTCGCATTGATTTCTGAAATAGGCAGAGTCACAGGTAGCATTGCTTAAAAACAGCTCTTATAATTAATAGTCTGCTTCGACCCAGGATAACTTTCTAGTGTTAACGAGCACTCAAAAATCGGTGTCATTAATATACTTCATCATTTGCATGGGTAATGACTTGTCATTAAACAGTTCCATAACTAAAGAAAAATGATTCACTTGTTTCAATATATTGCTGAAAGGCCAAGGAATATCTTTGAGTCATTGCATAGTTTCTAGATTTGGAACCACTCACTGTCTTGAACCAGGGGTCATGTCTTGATGAGGGGTCATGCCTATTTTTAATCATGGTGGTAAATTATGATTAATTGTGAAATACCCATTTTTTAATGGAGGAGCTTCTTTTATTTGACATGACTTCACCTGTCAGAGTGCTCAAAACAGAACTTCATGATTGCTGATCATCTTTTAGCTAATTCACATCAACAGGTTATAAACTGAGAGTTATTGTTACCATCTCAAATGTGGTTAGACATAGACTAGGTGGCTGGGTAGATGATAGACAAGCCTTTAGATAGCTGTTTATATAACCAAATATCAGTAAAATTCAAGTGTTCCATAGTAAAATGAATATATTGTCATTTCAGCAAAGGGGCTAATCCTGCTTGTTCCACATATTTCAATAAAGTCCATTCCTCTTACGAATGGACTTGTATGCCCCTCAACATTGAATTTACACCAACTCTGAATGTTACCCAATCAATTTATTTCTATAAATTACTTTGAATAAGCCTACTCTTAATATATTAGAAGGCTCCTTTAATTGGTGTCATATTTTCTGTTGCAATCTGCAGTGCTGCTGTTGTACATTTTCCCTGTCTAACAAAAAATGTACCATGATATCCACACCTTATATCAAAATGTCTACTGTTTCCCACATCAAATAAGAGGAGCTTATAAAAAACGTCAATAGTATTGTGGGTTTGGATTTTGATAATGACCTACTATTGCATTTACTTAAAATTCTGTGATAATAACACAAAGCCTTACTTAACGCAACTATTGTTTGGTTTTAAGGTATTTCAAAACTAATCATAATTCTGATAATATAAGCAAAAGTCTACAAATATATTTTGAATACATGTTTCAAATCCATTCTCAAACCAGTCATGTTAATGTTCTTATCCAACATAATCATTTTTTTTCTTAAGAGCTATTACTAATAAAATTCAACCTCTAATGGTATTTTTATGCTATTTGAGTGTAAAACTGTAAACCAAGTATATATCTAACATATCCTGTTTCTTAGGTCATATACCTTAACCTATGTAGTGAATCCTCTCTGCTATTCATCAGCAAAATAAAGTTGCCTAACTTACTGGTTCTCTGCAGATCATGCACCACAGATGCTATAAATAATAACAAGATGTGGAGAAGCAAATAAGGAGCATTATAATGAGGTCTGCATTTAAAAACAAACAAAAAAGTCTGCAGCAACAGAAATTCAGGTTGTATTGACAAATGTTCCAAAACTCAGGAAATATGAAAGTTAAGTTTCTAAACAAATGTTTCTGACTGATACTACTTTCATTGTGATAATGAAGTGTTATTTTTGCTATGTGAATCTAAAAAATAATTTAAATTGTTTTGTGAGATCAGCTGTATTGAAAGACTTGTTCAGCATATTGATATATTCAATGCTATATATATATTCAACTGAAACCTAAGTTCATCAATTAGTAATTAGTGGTTACTATGTAACATTCTCATTTCTGCCAATATATTTAAATTAATTGAAACTACTTCTCTGAAATGCTTTTGTTTCTCAGTGTGTAAATCTACACACAAATGCACAAGCACATATATATATGTATACATACAAATGTATATAAAACATACACTTTTAGCTAGGAATGGATTGAGAGCTGATTTTTTGTGTACAGTTTGGCCTTCTTTTCCCCAAGTGTTGCCACAACAAATTAATTTTTATTTTATTTATTGTCGTTCTAAACCTAAAACTTTATCCTTCCTTACATCTAAAAGTATCGCTTACGTCTAAGAGTACACAGAGTAATAGCAAATAGCAGTATACCTTTCAGTGTCTGAGAGCTGCCACAATTTAGATAATACCAGGATAAAGTGAAGCATACAGTTATTAATAAAAGACTTTAATTACCTCATATTCTGTTGAAAGCTTTTGTGATGAGTAAACATACAGTGCTGTGTGGGAATTGCTTCAAAAAGACATACAGGGAGATAGAGCTGCATGTTAAGTTTGTCCTATTAACACTAGGTGGGACACCTTTGGTGCATATTATGTAGCAAATATGTCCCTATGCTTAGTTGTTTAACAACAATAATACTTATATAATGACTTAATTTTGATTGTGTAATTTTTCTGTATAGAGATACATTATACTGTCACATATCAGAACTAAGACTACAGTGACTTCAGTGGATAAAGGATAAAGGGTTTTCCAATTTTGTTCACTAGGAGAAACAACTGACTGAAATAAGTGACTTCTACTGTCTTTGGTGCTAGTGAAAATATATAAGAAATTATTTAGAAAAGAATCTTTCAAGTTCCTATAAATTATTTATTGTTAGCAACAACAGAAGTTTCTCACACCTGTTCGTAATAGTATGACTAGCAATATTTTAGGATGTTTAAATGGATGTACCTGCACCACCTAAAAACTGGCTTTTTCCCTATCCAAAATTTTCTGGACAGCTGTATGTTCTCATTAGATTTTATAATCTCTCTAAATGAAACTGTCCTTTAGTCCTCACTGTCAAGTAAAACCAGTCTTGCCTAATTATTTCACCTGGGTAGGGGAAGCATTCATTTTTCTGCTTCTTTGCAATGGCTCTATTATTTTTTTTTATACTACATGAACTGTGCTAAAAACATCCAATAGAGAAAAGGAGATTCCTACTACACTTGCCTCCCTAAGACACTTTAATTTCTCTTCTCCTGTCCTCTTTTACCCTTTTGTTTGTATTTGAAAGGCTCCTGATATTGAATTTTTTGAGTATTTTTTAAAATAATGCTTTTCAAACTCTGTGAAATGATGACAGCTAAAATGACTGCTCACAAGTTATCTTATCCCTCCATTCTGCAGCCAGAACTCTCAAATGAAACCAATCTGATTGAGGAAAAATATAACTATAAAAAATAAAATTTAAAAATAAATAGTGGGAAATAAGTATATAAATCCATAATTTCTGGTAAAGGTTTTGGCCCAATTCAGACTAGTGTCTCTTGATAGAATGATTTACATAACCAAATGACTTGATACCCCTCTGCTTTCTTAAATCCATTTAGAATATCCCTATTAACAGGGATATTAAGAATCTCACCTTTTACAGCCTGTTTAGAAATTACAGACCCTCTTATATAGCTGTTAAGCATTGGTCAAAAGCAACAAAAGAGATTTTCACGTACATGAGTGATCCTTTAACATGAAACCTTGTGAGAAAGAGAGAACAGTCTGCAGTAAGAGAAGTAAACCTAACAAACAGAAGGGTTGCCTCAGACAACACTGCTGCATGTGGATATTTAAGACTTTCTATTTGTTGAACCTCATGAATTTCTGTCAGCCCAGTCTATTAAAATCTCACAGAACAGTAGTCCTGTTTTTTAGCACGTTAATTTCTTCCTCTGAATTTGGTTTCATCCACAGACTTGATGTGGGTGTGGTTTTTCCTGTCATCCAGGTAGCTATTAAATGGTTAATCCTAGTACTTGCCTGTGAGTTAAGCCCCTAGTAACCATCTGGCGAATGGATGTCAAACTGTGAACCATTACACTTTGAGTCTCCTGATGCAACCAGTTTTCCAAGCATCCTATAGTCCAGTCATTTTTCTAAGCATCTTGTAGTTTATGCATCAAGTCCATATCTCTTTAGCTTGGCTACAAGGATACAATTTGAAACCACATCAAAAGCCATGATAAAGTCAAGGTAGATAGATAACATACTCTGACCACCAATTAATTTATGGGCAAGAGCAATCAGTCTGGTCAGGCATGATTTAAACTTTGCATATCCATTGTGGCTTTTCCCAGTGGTGTTATCGTTCATGTGCCTGTGAATGACTTCCACATGCAGATTTTCTCCATAACCTTCCAGAAGACTGCAGTGGGGCTGACCAGCCCTTAATGTCCCAAATCCTCTTTCTCACTGCTTTTGAATAATGTGATACTTTCCATTCTCTAGTCACAAAGGCTCTCTTTAGTTCACCCAGGTTTTGAAAGGTGATTTTGGCAAAGCTCTCTCAGCAATATTGGTTGTGTCTCATGTGGTCTCACGAACTTTTGTAAAACCAATTTATTTGCTCATTGACTCTCAACTAATCTTTTTCTACCATAGGCAGTACCTCAGTCTTCCAGGTTCTTCTGCCATTAGGCACAGAGATCTAAAAGGCCAAAGGACATACCTTATCAGTAAAGACCTTGGCAAACAAAGCTTCGAACACTGCAAACCCTTGTGATATCCTTATCACAAGACCCCTCTAGTCTTCCCAACAGTATACTTACAGAGGTCTTTATTTTTGCCATTCACATTCCCTGCCAGTTTCAGTTGTAGCAGAGTTTTAGATTTTCTAATTTCATGCCAAATCAATATTTTTAATCTTTTTCCTGATTGTAAGGCTACTTTCAGTCAGGCAAAGAAGGCTGCATCTTATTTTGCCCCTTGATCAGTTCTTGGTGCAGAAACCCATAATAACAGCTTCCTTATTAGCCTCCCTTTGATCCTAACCTATATACTCTCAGCTGGCTTATGGACCATTTCATGGCAAAGCTCCACACATTCCACACTCTGCTCTTTTGCATAAAGCACAGTTTCTCTTCCTGCCATTCCCAACCTGTGCTTCCTAAAGGACCTATATCCACCCATGGCAGTGCTCCATCCATGTGACCTATCCCACCATGCTTCTATTACCCTGCAACTGCTCACAACTTCTAATTACTCTGTTTTGTTGGGTTTTTTCCTCATGCTAGAGAAGTTCATGTCCAGGCACTTTGGATAGGTTCCCAGTAGTGATGGTTTTTAGGAAATGTGTGAAAACTTTATTTATCATGCTGTCACCCAGACTCCTTACTTCCTATTATGTCACGTCTGTCTGAGTTTGGTCTTCATCTTGAAAAATTGTGTTTAAAGGCCTTGTCATTAAGTTAACAAACTTGTTTGCAAAATGCTGTTATCCCACTTTGTCAGATGGAGACAACCATTCTTTATTCCCAAGAGAGGGTCCAGTGGTCATAGGAGCACAAACTCTGCATGGGACATGAGCCACACCTGGGCCTTTTCCTTTTGCTGGAAATTTTGAGGAGACACCACCTAACTTGTCAAGCTCTTTAGCATCACCCCCTCTTGATACATGTTGTTTTCCCCTGTCTATTGATATTCACACTGGTATGTAGCAAGGGGTTATAATCTAGGGGCTGGCTGAGCCTCTGCAATATTTCTACAAAATCCTGGATCCAAAATGCACTTCAAATCTGCTTAGAAACAGGCAATAGGTGAAGAGATAAGGATACTGAGCTGGCATCCCAAATACTAATTCTTTGAGGCTGTCGAGTGGAGAGGAAAATTTATGATTATACTCTGTGACATTTGGACAGTATTTCAGTGCTTCAGCACCAGCTAATCTGAGAATAGAAACAATGTTGTACTTTCTTTACTGATATTTTTGCTGTCATGTATCTTTCTAACACCTGAAAGTCAGGCAAATGTGAAGAAACAGGAATAAGCATATGTCAGAAGAGACAAGAAATGATATGAAATGACAAATTGAAGAACATGGGAGGCAAGAGGACAGAATTGAATGAAAGCAGGGATCTTTTTGGAAGGTGCTGTTAGGGCTGAAAGTGATTTAGTATAATGATAGAGGGCATGGGAGAGAGAAATTAGATGTAAAACATGGGACAGGTCTTGAAATACTGAAAAAAGTCAGAGGCTAGAATTTTTTCTGAAGTGGAAAAGAAGGATTTACAGAATGAGAGGCAAAAGGAACAAAATGTAGAGAAAGAGAAAAAAAAAATCCAGAGCAAAGAAGGGAAGAAATAAATGAGGTTTCAGGGCCTCTATTGCATCTGGTCAGACTGTAGTAAGAAGTAGGTATAGAGAAAGAGAGTGAAGGAAGCTGTGAAATCATACAATACAAACAATACCTAGTAAGACAAAAGCATCAGAGAGATGTCAAATACAGTCTGATGTGACGGTGGAGGAACATGATAAAAGGAACACAGGTTTTACAGATTGTTTCCAAGTTAAAAAATAAATTCAGAAAATAAAGGTGAAATATTTAAGGGTTTGTGTGTTTACCTCAAAAATGCATGGACTGGACAGAATTGTGAGAGCTTCCTTATTTTTGTTTTCCTGTTTCTATTTATTTCAAGATCTTTTGTACCCACTTGTTTTTTCTAACAGCCTCTCCATTTATGCTACTTTGTCTCTTTCCCTGCAAATGACTCACCAGTCCTACCTACTGTGGAAAATATAGCATGAGCAACTCCCTCCTAACAATGTTGGTGGGAAGTGAAGAGTACATTGTTTCCTAAGAATGAGTTCCTTTCCCTGACCCATCAAAAGATGTCACTGGACTTGATTTGGGCCAGCTAGCCTGCCCCTTTCCCTTTGTTTCCCTCTGGTGTGCTCAGCATGCTCCTTGTAAGACAGCTGCTCTTCTTGAGAGATGGTCATTCCATGCTGCAGTTTGTCCAGAGCTGGCTGTGGGCAGTGAGCCATCCAGCTAGCTGCAGTCCTTTTGGCTTCCAAAAGCTGATTGAAAAGAGTGAAATAGTATATTGTGCATATTTTGAGTTTATACTTTTGCTGACCTCTTTTAAAATCTACTGTAGATTTCAATTTTCAATTTGAGGTGGGGAGGATGTAAAAGAATCTTATCTTTAAATATACATTTGTAGTTTTGTGTTTCTTTTTTAAACTCTTTTTTAGGTTGTGGTTTGTGAATTTAGTGATGAGAAAACAGTGAATATAAACACTTCCAAAGGAAGATGGTCTTACCAGAAGCCATCCTAACATTCTGCCATGGTACTGAGGCACTGCCGTCCCTGCCTGTCCCTGTTCATTTCCTGTGCTCTCTTCTACACTGCCCAGGCCAAAGTCCCTATCTCAGCCCCCAAGGCTGTCAGCCCCTGACCCAGTGTTGCTGCAGCAAATCCCATCTCCAGTTCCCCACAGCCTGACCCTGCCTGGCCGTGTACACTGCCAGTCAGGTCTACCCACAGATCCACTCGTGGCCCCGTCTTGTCCCATTCCCATCTCCAGGGGAGTGCCTTATGAGTAAAGCTAAGACTGCCCCTGCTGTCTCCCAGGGGCTTGCTGCTGGTGAATCCCATGGGGACTCCTCGGTCTAGGAGCCATCAGACTCATCAGTGCCCTGCAACACTCCTGGGCTAAGGAAAAATGCCAAAATAATCTCAAGTATTGTTCTCGTAATGGTAGTTTCAACCTACGTGTAATAAGCCACTTTCCCTACTATCTCGCCACCATTTGACCATCCATACTTTTTCACTGGAAATTGCAGCTCATTTCCCCAGGAAGAAATTCTGTAAGTGTTGGGTATCATTAAACCATCTGGTGCATTTATCTGGATAGATAAATGCAATCAGTACTGTGTGGTCTAATCTGTTCACCAATTGCAGAGAGAGGTGCTTCATGTGAGAGCTGATGCAGCAAGGAAACAAGGTGTCTCCAGTGAGTTATCCGGTCATTAAAGTACATGCATCGTGTGGGCAACTGGCAGGTACCCCAGGGATGAGTGTGTCCATGGGTGAGCAAGCTTTTTTCACTCATAAATCATTATTTATATTTTCTTAGTTAGGGAAATGAGATTTTTTTTTCCCATGGAATATTTCTCAGCTACAATTTGCATTCATCCTTCCAGAGTTTGGAACATTGATTTATTATTTTCAGATGCCCTTTTAAGCAATTAGTTGGTTAATATCCAATCTTACTAACTTGAAACAGCATTCGATTCTGTTCTCATTCAGTTCAGCTGGGATTTATTTGCCTTCAACAGAGCAAGGCAGGCCTAGGCACAGTGAATTGGTATTTTTCTGTTCACTATTGCTGAAATGTCACCTTTCCCGTAACTGGATTTATATATGTGTTTTGAGGTCATTTGATCATCTATCTTTCCAGACTGTATAGTACCATTTAGTGGATTAGGAACTCCATTTTTCCAGTAATCCAGTTCCTGAGATAATAATTTGTCTATGTATTAAAGTACATCTTTCAGAAAAAAACATTATTATAATGATCTTTGCAGTAGGTGGCAGTGCTGGGATTAAAACTGTTGCTTGACTAATATGCAAATCCCTGCCTGTTGGGATTTAGGTGTAAAAACGTTTTCAGGGCATTCTCATCTTTAAATTTAGGCTTTAGTTTTCTTGGATGCTGAAACTGTGGGTAGATTTATTTCTGCTGACTGAAAAATTATAGAAAAATAGATCAAGTACAACAAGTGCACTAAGTTGGCTCCAGAGATATGCATGAACAAGCTAAAGCTGTGGAAAACATGTAACCGTAAAACTCCAAAAGGAATAGTTTCTCCACTGCCCATGACATAATCCATTCAATTGCTTTCAGTAAAATGATGTTGCTAGCTGAAATGCTACAGAGTCTAAATACACAAATATTCAAAAATCTGAACCTGTATTCAGATTTTAATTTTACATTTATTAAACTTTATTGAATCATTGTGGTATCTTTACATTGTTGAAGACTCCTCTATATATGGCACCCTAAAGGGCTCTATTACTGGGTTCTAGTGGCTCCTTAATGCATTCCTTAAATTATGGTGAAGAACATTTTTCTACCAGGATTTTTTATACCGGTTAGGAAGTTCTGGTTCCCAATAAGATCTAAAACAGAGATTTGTGTCACAAGATGTTTTTCACACACCCTTTGCTCAAAAGATGTTTCAAAAAGAATCTCTTTAAAGGTCATACATCTTAATGGCACACATTAGGTAGTCCACATGGAATACTGCTCAGGAATACAAACTAAACAGCAGTAATTCCTCATCTCATTAGGGCTTTGAGAAAGCATGAAGACTTCTCTTAGGTTAGAGCTGGACTGCACCTGTGTGGACAACAAAGAATAGTTTATTTTGGCAATTAAAGTGTGTGGTGGCAGCATGTCATTGTTTGTCCATTGGGAAAGTAGGATAGAGAGAAATCTCACAGCTACACAGAAAGCAGTGCTGAGTAATGTATTCCAGATCACACACTGAAAGCAATAATAATAAATATATGAGAAGCTATGAATTCTCAGTCATCTTGATGCTGATGACACTTGTATTGACACAGTACTTCAGAGAGGCTTTGGAGACAGCACCTATGGAGACAGCATCTTATCTTTAAACACAGCCCCAAAGAAGGGGAATTTGGAAATTTTCATTAGTAATAAAGTGTCTATGGAAGATTTGGATTCATCCTCTCCAATGGGGCAATATATATATATGTGTATATATATATATATGTACATATATATATATGTGTGTGTATATATACATGTATATATATGTGTGTGTGTATATATATGTGTGTGTATGTATATATATATATATACATACACATCACAAGAGGAAAAAAAGAACAAAACAAAAAAACATGCTAGCAACTTTCAACATTAAGAAAGTGGAATTCCCTTCTCCTAGATGAGTAAAGGCTAGCTAACTTGTGAATTCTTTTGACAGAAAATGGAAAATATTTTATAACTAAAAATAATAAAACAATATTGACACTTACAGTGGCTTGTATTCCAGAAAATTTGAAAAAATTCTACTTGGAGTTAAGGCATTTCCAAAGGGAAGTGAAATATGTTTGGACACAATGAAGTTTAGAAAAAGTTAAATTTAAAAAAAATATATTTCGGAATAAATGTATTCTGTGTTCTGAAAATGTTGAACTGAAATTGGCAAAGGGACTCCAAATGTCTTCTGTTTCAGGGAGACTTGAAGTCCTAGGACCCTTCAAGATGATCCAGACTCCTGGGTGTACTGCATAGATGCTTTTCTTGCATCTGTGTTCTCAGGAGATCAGTCCTCAGAATCAATAAGCCAGCTTATGACATATCTATGGCACCATGGTTTCTGCTAATTCTGCAACTCCATATATTTATCAGATTCCACGGCAAGGACTTGGTAGCCATTTTTATGAAATTAAGTTCAGTCTGTGCAGAGTAGTTGCACTGGCTTATACTGGCTCAGAATGAGGTTTTTTTAGCTGAGACTTTACTCTTAGAAACAACACAAAAAAAATGAATAATTGTGACTACTTACTGTTTATAATTAGTAAATAGATACATAGAAAATCACTTTTCCAGAATAGTAGAACTAGTAAGAGAAGAAAATTGTATGATTCATTACCTTTGACTGCATTCCTTGACTACATTCACTTTGTGCAAAGTTCATCATTCATGTCCCTGAAAATTATTTCAGAACTATGTAATCTCATCCCTAAATCAGTCTAAGGAGCTCTATTTCAGCATATTGGAAGATATGCTGTGAGGAAAATAATGTGAGGAAGAGAATTTACTATCCACTTTATACTCACTGACTGCAAAGAATTGTACAAATCACAAAGCAATGGAAGACGGAAGTCTTGCAAGGAATATGCTCACCTTTTCTAAGACGAGAGATGTCACTTTGAACCCGAGAGGTATTCGAATTTCTCAAAAGGAAAAAGGAACCTTCTAAATCCTATTTGTAAAATGAAAAAAGTTGCTAAAATAGTTTCTATTGGCTGGAATATTTTCTTGCTCTCTTCAATACAAGTAGTGATTTCACATCTGCTGGTACATAGGTCAGCTGCCTACTGTTCCAGCAGACTAGAGAGTTTGAAGCAAAACCTGATGTTTTTATACTCTTGAATTTTTACTGTGTCATGCAGTGAGGGGATAAGACTGCCGTCTGGCAAGAGGATGTCCTTAACTCATGGATGACCTGAGAGCTTTTGAGACATAGGTATCATAGTCGAGCTACAGCTTCTCTGCAGCATTCCGTAAGCATCTTGTCCTAATGACAACTCCACTTCCTCGGAAGCCATTGGCCAGAGTGATCCTACCTAACTCCATTTTCAAGGGAGTCTTGAATGAGCCTGCACACGTTAATGCTGATTTTGTCAATATCAATTATCAGCAGAAAAACCCCAAGGATTTTCAAGCAGCTGAAAAAAATCTCTCTTTTCTTAAATAGGCATATTTTGCATAGAAGATCTTCAAACATAGTTTTATTCTCTTTACTTTACTCTATTTCATTGACTAGAGCAATGACAAAAGGGAACCGAAAGAGAAATCTTAGAACTGAGCATGGGCTTAAAGAAATTGAAAAGTGTTTCAAAGATATTTTTCCTTTTTCATATGTCTCTGTCTTCTTTGGGATTAACTTTTCTGTTGAGCTTTACTTCTGTCTTATCATCCTACTAAGAGAATGTGCCAAAAGGATGATGTAGTTTGTTAAATTAACAACCCCACAGGTACCTGTGTCTATTTTGATCTCAGTTACGTCCTAAATAAAAATAATGAAAAGTCTAAGATCTTTCCTTCCTGGTGTTTAGTTTCATAAATTCCAAAGGGCAACATTTTATTCTCTTTGGATGTTTTTACTCTCAACTAGTCTCAAGCTAGTCAGTGTAGCTTTATAAAACACATGCCAAAATCACTTTAACCAAAATTTGTGATAAGTTCCTTGCCTAAAGGAACTGCATTATTTTAAAACCATAACTGTGTCATAGAATGATATTACTTATTGAGCTGCTTGGTGGTGACTGGGGGGTAGACTAGGAACTGAAATCTCAGCTGAAACTATGAAGTTCTCTGCAATAAATCCATACAGGTAATGTGGAGCTAATAGCTCTGCAGATTGTTGAAGCCTGTATAACTCAAGAATGTTTAAGCTCCATGTTTTCATTGCTAAAACATCTTAAATGAATGAATTACATCTGTGTGGAATGGTCCATTTAAAAGTAATATCTACAACAGTCATGAAGGATTTGGATTTTTTAATTATTTTTCTCCTCTAACCAGTTTTTTGGGGAAAAAAACCCAAAACAACAAAACAAGCCACAACAGAACATAAAATTGAGTATGTCTTGAAAATTTAATCTGTCTTATGAAGCTTAATTCTCATGCTTGATATGTTTATTGATGATAATGCTGGAAGTGGCTTTTGTAGTTAACTCCTATGTTTAGGATAATATATGGAATATTGGTGAGAGAGATGTTTATTTTCTAATGACATTTTAAACTAATAGCAAAGAGAAAGAATGCAGTCTCTCTACAATGGAAAAGTGAAGAAAACACACAGATTGGTCCTCTGTTTTAGGGGTGATATCATTTGATAAGGGGAACAAAGTGCTGAATTTTAATTATGTAATTCAGTTAAATCAAAAGACCTGAAGAGTGACACATAATAGGCCTCCTTAGATTTGATTAAATTAAATATTTACATTGTTTAGAATCTGGTGAAGACAACCCACACTGTGAACTGTATGAAGCAGACTAGCAAGAAGGATTATGCTTCATGGGGCATGAGGCTAACGGACAATTACCTTTGCTCTTTTGTGACAGTCACCTGGTATGGATTACTTGAGTCCCACAGAACCTCTTTGAGGTAAATTTCAGAAGAGAAACTGTTTCCTATATTTGTGTTTTGAAAGACATTTCAGAGTAGACAGATATAAGGACAAAGGTCTGTTGAATATGGTCTGTTCAGTTTTGCCTTGTTGTTTGATTTGTTCTTGCTTGTATCTGGAAATTCAAACGTGCCCGAGAACTTATCCCAGAAATGTGATTCATTCCTTCCTAAGCTATGGCAGCCAAAATTTTGACCATGCACTCTCACAAAAAATCCTGGAAAGAAAATCTTACAAGAAAAAAGGTAAGACCCTTGGAAATTCCAAACCTGATAGTTAACATAGTGAAATAGGACATTGTCCTTTCTGATTGCTTAACTTCATTAAATCTTCTACACTGTGTATTGTAAAGATGAGGTACACTACAGAGAATAATTTAGAAAGAATGTTTTTCCACATTAGCTGTAAGAGTTCTCCGAAAAGTTTTGCTATGTATTTGAGTAGTTATAGATTCTCTGTTTTTGCAGGCCTTTGGACCAAACTGAAAATCAGAATACAGATATAAAGACACAGATACTGCTTTTTTGGCTCTTAAATATCCAAATCTGATCATTAATTCAAATGCACATCATCTCTCTGTGGAGCCTGCATGAGTTACACAGCATTCAAATGGAATGTTAAAACAATAGGGCACACTATTTCATATAGGAATAAGTGACTGTTAATATGCCAGTTTGAACTTCTGTGATGAGAGCGGTGGTCCCTTTATTCCATGCCAGTATGCTAGTGTAAACTTGTGTCAGCTGTGAAACATATAGTCTTTTCTGAACAGGAAAACCTAAGATCAGCTAGAAGATGGCACACATAAGGATAGTGCATGTCCTAGCACAACAGAGAACATAGGTTACTTAACACCTGTTGTGAAAAAGCAGTATAAGTATAATTTTTAAAAATATCTGAAAATATGCGCCAACTTCTATTTTTGTGACATTTAACTACATTGTTGAACGTGGTTGTAGTGTTATTTTCCTGCTTGTTAGCTGCAGTTCAGTAGATCATCAAAATGTGTCAAATCAAAAAGGTCAAATAGCAAAATGGTGTTGTCAGCAGCTGCATTTTTTTTTTTTAACTTGATCAATAAACCGTAGGTAACACTATTCTTGTATCTAAAAGGCATGCACGGCACAGTCATACGAGTACATAGTACCTGTCTTTGTTACTAAGATACCAGCGTTTGTTTGTTAAATGCCCTGGAACACTAACAAAGATAATAATATGCATTTGTGACAACAGGCAGGAGCCTGCTCTCAGCTACTGGCCAGTAATGAGTTAATGCTGTACTCAGCTAGCTAGATTTCAGCTGTGAATGCTTAAATATTGCAGCTGGGGGGAAGGCCCAATGAAAAAGTCAGACAAAAGGTTATAGGTCTGAATAAATGACTCCTTAAGTGTCAGTAGAAAAAAAGAAATATACTAAAAAAAACCCCAACAAACCAAAAACTTGAATAGACTTGAAAGTATTATGAGAACATTACTGCTGTGTGGTTTTTTATACCAAATTGCTTTGCATGCTGCAGCTAGGAGCAGGGGAAGGTAAGAATTATTATATTTATAATGATGGTTTCCTATGCAAGTATTTACAATAATTGTAGTGTTAGAAAGGCAATTTACTGTGTTCTGCCTGCTTCATTTTTCCAGTTGTTTTTTAATTGTTTATAGTTAATCAGAAATTATTTTTAAAAAAGTAAAAAGGGGTATGGAGAAGTAATTCTTCTTAGCCTTTATGTTTGAGATTTTTTTAAACAAAATAACATTTCCAATGGTTTCAGAATGCTTGAAATATTTAGAACTGCTTTCAAATGCTAGTAAGCCAGTGTTAATTCTATAAAGCATTTTCTTTCTTTAAGTATGTAGGCTTATCTTCCTGAATTATGATTTAGTCTGCCTATTTGCCTGTTATGTTTAGAACTACAGATATATATATACAAAATCTTGTTACATATGAGGGCATATTTCATAAAAGCATTTTTTACCTTACTCTAAGAAATGTCTTCATATAGTGGTGGGACAAAACAAAGCATATAGTAGAAAAAAGTGTATGGAGCTGGATGCACTTTAGCTGAGAAAAATATAATGAGAATTTAAGCCACTACTTAACTACCTACAGTTATGAAAATAATCCCTGGTGTCCTTATATACAGTACTTGTGGTGCTCAGCATCAGGGAGATGTAAGAGAAATTCATAGCATGGCAGAGTAATCAAAAGGGTCTGCTAGCAGTCTTGTTGCCATTACTGACATGAGAAACCATAGGACCAAAATCTAGTGAAATTTGTTAGCTGCTGGGCCTTGCTAAGAGAAGAGTAGAATGCAGAAAGATTAATCTTTACCTTCCTATCCCATGATAATTGTTAGAACATCCCTAATGTGCTGCTATGTTACATTCTTCACTCAGCGTCTGTTGTATGCCTGAAGGGGAATTTAGAAATTAAGGTTATGCAGAGGGGTTTATTTATTTATTTGTTTGCTTATTTATTTATTCATTTGCTGAACTGTGAGATTGACAGCTTTTATAAATTTGATATAAATTTTAATTTCACCCTTTCCCACTGAATCAAAAGAAAAATGGAAGAAAATTCCTCAAAGGGAAGTGAAGAAAAAAATTATTTATTGACAAATATACTATATAAGAATGACTAAGCCAATGATAAAAGGAAAGAAAACCCCCCCTGAAGTATATCCAAGGATCATGTTATAAAAGTCCTTCTGTCCCTCTCTCCTCTTTTTATCGGGGTTGGTGGGGGGGGGCCCCCCAGGGGTCCAGGCTGATGGAAGAGTCCAGTGAGGCCTTGATGTCCAGGTGTTTGTGCAGAGTCCAGCAGAGAAGGAAAAAAAAAGTGAAAAAAAAACAAAGGAAAAAGGAAAAACAACCCTAAAGAAATCCTGGAAAAAANAAAAAAAAGTGAAAAAAAACAAAGGAAAAAGGAAAAACAACCCTAAAGAAATCCTGGAAAAAAACAGAAAGTCCAATGCTCTGCTCCTTCCCAAGGAAAAAAGAAGTTCCCCAAGCCCGGGAAAAACTCCCAGGCAGAAGAAAAAAAAAAAACTTGGTGCTGGCAGCCCAGAAGAAAACAACAAGATTCCTGAAGTCTATGACCTTCAAACACTGGACTCTTTTTGAAAAGGTTTTTTTTTTTTCTTCTAACTGGTTTTTTTCTCTTTCCTCTCTAGTTCAGTTTTAAAGGCATAAAATTCATTTTCTGGCATAAAATAAGGTTATGAGATACATTATAAAGTCACTCCAAGACACAACTGAATCCCTAGCTCTGGGATTAGTAGTATTAACTGATTTCCAGGTTCTTACAGAAATAAAAACTAGGCATGGATCATTCCTGGCTATCCTGTGCTCTGGCATTTCTCAGAAAGAATCTGGGGCATATGAGCTAGTGGTGACTTGTGCTCCAGAGAAGTATATGATCTCACTGATAGCAGAGATCAGGACTTAAGAGTAAGCTGTGGAATGTTTTCCTCTTATGTTTAGACACAGCCTCAATGTTTTAAGAGGAAGAGCTTGAGCTGAGTAGTATAGATGCTATATAGAGGCAGGCTTATACGTCTGGCATAGGAAACATCATATCTTTAACTGCATGCAATTATTATTTTCATTGTCACTGAGAACTGAGAAATAAACTCTCCAACCACTTTGTTAGGTTAGAAAGCTGACATTATTTTATTGACAGCATGCTGACTGCAAGAGGATAATTCCACAAAGTTTTCACACTCAGCAGTCAAACAGACCAGGTTATGTTCCTGAAACTAATACATATTCAACACATTTCTATTACATATTCATTAATATCCTGAACACATGCTAATTATTTCCATGGAATTATTTGGATATGGTTCTGGATCTTCTGGAGCATTTCTCCTTGGGGGCATCTCATATACATGGTCAGGTCATAATGCACTTCTTTTATCATTCTTTGCTGTGATACACAATCCTTGTTCTCAAAACTAAAATATCTGCTAGTACATATTAATCACTGATATAAGTAAACAAGGAATAATTAGCTGGCACAAGACTATTAGTCACAGATGCAGGGATCAAACAATTGTACTAAAGTTAAAAGAATTTTTCAACATGTCCCACTGCTGCATAGACTCCTTAAAAAAAAGCNCACAGACTCTTTAAAAAAAAGCATGAGTTTTTCGGTAACTTCATTTTCCCCATTTTTTTTTTTTTTTTTTTTTTTTGTTTGTTATACTGGAATGATGCTTTTTGCAGCCACACATGATTTTGAATCCAAGTCTTGGCACGGGAGCAGCAAAGAATAGGCTTGCACTTTTCTTTATATTGTATCAAATGACTGCTAACACATTCTTTGACTCTGCTGAGGTCATATGTTAAGGATGTCTTATGTCCAGTGATTAGTGCAGGGCACTGCAGAAATTCAGTATGCATTACTTCAGTGTTGTCTTCTTACTATGAGGTACTAGAAGTGGTGAGGGCATAGTGCAGTTTCATGGTGAGGGAAATGTTTTCTTAACAGGAATGGTCAGCTATATTTTGTGGCTCTCCTGCATCAGATTCCTTAAGTAAGAGCATCTATTCTGAATTCAAGATGTTACACTTTTTTATATACTTTACAGAAAACCACATTGTTTACTCTGACTCTGCTCTGTGGTATGAACTCATCAAACGTACTTTGGAGAGCTGGAGAAGGGAATTTTTGTGCATATGCATGCATGTATTTCTTGGGACTTGTCATCTTTTGTTCTATAACTTTAAGCATGTATGTGTGCATAAATTCCTGCACATTTTCTTTAGAGAGTTGGCACAACTTCTAGCTGACAGGTGGCACATACTCTGGTCTATGTTTTTTGCTCATAATATGCTGTATCTAACTCAAATTCCCTTTTAATTTGTTTAGTGCTTGGAAATGGATTTATCCTGGGTTATGTGCAGTTTCTTAATAATAGTTGTTGATTGTTTTTTAGTCTGAATTTTAGAGTTCCAGGATCACCAAGTTGGAACATATGAATGAAGGATAGTTCCTGAACTGGAAAAAAGCTAGGTACTAGAAACCTGTATGTGTTCACTTGATCTGAGGGCACTTGCAAGCCTGATCCTTTTCTCAAAGATAAACTTGCATTCAGGAATAAACATTGATTTATGCCCCCTCTTGACATCTGGTTTCCCTTTTTCTACATTAAAACTTGGTTTCATAAAAGACTCTGAAGAGGACTTGCCATCTGCATTCTTTTTTCTGTCCTTTCCCAGTCACTTTAGGCCACGAAAAGAGAGGTTAGAGAGGTCCTCCCCACCAACACTGCCACATCCCCTTGTTTCTATTCTTTGGGAAACTGCAAATGTGACAAGGACAGTTTACAAAGCAGTCTGGGCATCCTCATAACTTATATGAAGAATAACTGGTATCTCTATTACAAGTGTGGAAAAGTCAAGATAACACTATATAACTCCAGTCAAGTATTACGTATGTAATTAAAAAAACCCCATGATGTGTTTCAGACTGCCATTTAGTATGTCTGTGGAAGATGCAGAAAAGCCCAACCTATTAGTGACCTCCTGGTGATTTAACAAGCTACACTTTAAATACTAAGGTTTTTTCAAAGGTATATTCAAATGACTTAAAAACCACTGCTAAAGTAGTTATAGAAATACAGTGTTAGTAAAGCAAGCTATAATTTTTTCTCTTATGAGTGCTACCAAATATTATACATGTTAGCTGAACTCTCAAGAAAAATGCAAAGTCTTGTTATATGTAAAAACTTGTGTGTTTTAATGTAATTCTCTGGGAATTCCACTATTTATGATTTTAATAGCTGCAAGTATCATAATGTACAGGAGAGCTTCCTGTCCTTGTGATACTTTTTATTAGCAAGGCTTTTCAAGTG
The DNA here is from genome assembly GCA_013390005.1 of Calyptomena viridis. Lineage (NCBI taxonomy): Eukaryota > Metazoa > Chordata > Aves > Passeriformes > Eurylaimidae > Calyptomena > Calyptomena viridis. The sequence continues at coordinate 90,564 of WEIV01005247.1, forward strand.
CTATGTGTGCTCTCACTTTAAACAAAGTAATATTACAAGAGATATCAGTTGTGGTGCATTTAATATGTGGATATATCACTAATGCATGAAACTCTTGGTCCATATTATTCTGTTCAAAACACAGATGATGCAACTGATGGTGCACATTATTAGAATAGAACAGAACAGGTGTTATAACGGTAAATAGTGTGAGCAGCTCTGAGTGGCACTTCATATCCATGCGTGTTTAATATCCCATATTGCTGGAATAATATTAACATATATACTTTTTGAGGGAAAATACGTTAGTCCACAGTAATAATAATTGTTCATAAATCAGAGTTTTTTTCATTTATCTTAAAATTTTGTGAATCGAAAAGGCTGTTTCCATGACTACTATTTCTGCACGTATTTGATTACGTTATTTTGTAATTTATGGCACAAAAATGCAAACCCCACCAGCAGTGTTTGAATTAGAATGTACCAGGTTTATAGCTTTGTTTGGCCCCAGGCACAAGTAATAAAATCCTAGCTATAAGTACCATTGGGGGTTATGGAATGAAGACATCTGCATTATTGTAATAAAGTGTTCCTTAGTGTAATAAATATAACTGACAGAAGTGCATGACTTCCTTTATGAAAAATATGTTGATAACAATATAGTCTTTAAATACTGAAGAAAGTGACTATTAAAATTTTATGTTCCAGTTAGAGACATCTGTTGAGCATTTAGGTGGTATTATCAGTTTACTGCTGCGTATGCCTAATAAGACTTTTAGTTTACAATTAAATTGAGAAACATTGATGAAAGAAGATATTAACCTTCTGCTGATGAATGTTTTTTAAAAGTTAACATTTTAATTTTTCAATAGATATTTATGAACTCAGGATAATGGTGAATAATAAACAGTTTCTTTCGTGTTCTCCAGGAAGTTCTAGGGGAACATACGTTTATGGTTTGATCAAAAGCAACTTCACTGTCTTCTTTTCAAAAATGGACAAAATACTATAGATGTTCTAGTTTTTACTTGTTTTACCAACCTGTTCAATCTATCTCCATTTATATGCTATCAACTATTCATAATGCAGATGGTTTAGATGTACTGATTAACCAAAATTGTTCCCAATACAAGGTAAAACATATCCCAGCTGGGCTGTTGTTTCTGCTTGAGACTTGCTATTGTCTTTTCCATTTGATGTCCCTGCCAAAAGCTTAGTGTAATTCACTTTACTCACCATTGATTCTTTAGATGTGTATAGGTAGGTATCTTTCTTTACTGAGTAGATGATTTTTATTTTTTTTTTAAAGCATGGTTGGTAGAGAAGGGGAGAATTTAATGTGCAAACGATTTATTCCCTTCAGTCTTGTTTACTCTATATTAGTTAGAAGATGCTAAATCAGTTCGCACAAGTTAATCTCACTTTCAGTATTGTATCTAAGACGGCAACTGTGTCAGCATTGAAAGAATTGAAATACTGGCCTTTAAAGCCTCTCTTCTAGACATTAAAAGGAATTATTTTATTTTCTGGATGCAGTGGATGACCTATCTGTTTTATTTATACATTTCACTTTTTAAAACTAATGTGGTTTATTAACCCCAACACTTAAAAAGTAAAGTAAAACTCTATTGTAAACTCAACAGGACATTTAATGAAACTTCGGAGTTCTAAAGAACAAGATATTAATTTTCAAAATGTAGGCCAAGTATTAATCAATGATATATTTTCATTGCAATATATTACTTGAAAAAATGGGGCGGGGGGAGGTGTCTGTAACATCTATTAAACTTCTCACTCTTAAACTCTTAAGCTCTGATTTTAGTAATAATAAATTCTTAATATTCCAGGTTAGAGCCTGTTTTGCTTGTGAAATAGGTAATAAAAACTTTCTTATAGTCCTTATTTTTGGTAAAGGCATCTGGAGTTGAACAAGGGACCTCTTGTGAGAGGCAGCGGGATCGATGCCCACATTCTCCACCAAAAATAACTGTTGTGGTTTCACCCTGGCTAAATACCAAGGACTCACACACACAGCCAAAGTCTCTGAGAGAAGAGAAGAGAAAAAAAAACCCTAAAGGCTTTTCACGAACCTTTGTGATAAGGACTATAAGAAACTTTTATTAACTATTTCACATATTTATTCTACTAAAATCACCCCCCCTTTTTTTTTAAGATCTTTCTCCTTCCCTCAGTGGACCAGGAAGACAGGAGTGGGGGATTATGGTCAGAGGCTGTTCCTGCCGCTGGTGAGAGAGAAGTCCAACCCCATGCTTTTCCCATGGGGGTTCTCTTCCTGACAACAGTCTGTTACAAAACTGCTTTGTGGATTTATTATCATACTGACAACAGCTTTTTCAGGTGTTATTGTCACATGAGTCACTTTACCGTAGGTGCAGTCATTCAGGTGCTGCTTGGCTGCTTCAGTGTAGATCTTTACGGGCCACTGGTCCTCCCAGAAAATGTTGCTCCAGTGTGGGTCTCCTCTTCCCATGGTCTTCAGGACTCTGTCAGGCCCCTGCTCCAGACATAGACATCAAACATCCCACAGAGTCTCAGCCTCATTCCAGCTTTTATCTGCTCCAGCGTGGAGTCTTCTAGTCTTCCATGGGCTGCAGACGAATCTCTACTCCCTATGGCCCCCACAGGCTGCAGGGGCCCCATTCCAGTGTTTAAGGCATCTTCTCCCCCTCCTTTCCTACTGACCTTGGTGTTAATCAAACTTCTCACTCTCTTCTCCCCTAAGCGGCCATGTTGTTCTGCCCCACTCTCTTTGTGATAACATATTTAAGAAGGAAATAAAAGAGGCGTTACCATGGCTTGACCTTGGCCAGCTTGGAGCTGACTAATGGTAGCTATACTGGAAATGTAAAAACTTCTAACAACTTCTTAAAGAAGCCTCTCTCGTAAGCCCCCAGTCTACCAAGGGAAAAAAAACCTGGCCACATAAAACCACAACACAGGTCAGATCACAGGAATCAATGATCACAGGAATATTTTTCTATCTCTTAACTCTATTTGCACTGAACTTTCCTTCTTCATTCTGTTATTATTCAGCCAATCCATTTCCATCTTTCCTTGTGCTTTTTCATGTTTTTCTTTTGCTTGTTTGTTTTTCTTTTTGTCTTTTCTTTGTCCCCTTGCTTTCTGCTGTCTCAGTATAGCTTTGTGACAATGTAGACTTCAAAGATTAAAGGCTTCATCTTTACACTGTCATAAAACTATAAATATCAAATATTAAATGTTATTACCAAATCAGATTATTCAACTGAAAATAAAAGGAGGTGCCAGACTTGGAATTAGGGATATTGTAAATGGGAGCAACAAATAATAGATTACTTCAGAAACCAAAATTAACACTTCAGTATTTGAGAGGATGGCCTTTCCTCTTGGGCTATCTCAAAGGAGTAGCTTGTGCTTCTACTAAATTGTTTCTAGTTATGTCAAACCATGTCTTTGTTTTTACTGTTTTTGACCTCCTGCAGGTGGAAGAAACTTGTAATGAACTTTGCCAGTGGAAAATCTGTATGCTGGCCTTTATCTTAGTTGTACACTTCTAATTTGTGCATGTTTTTATTTTTAAACAGAAATTAAATATATGGAAAAAGTATTTCCTAGGCTTGCTGAAACTTTTTGGAGGAAAAAGAGGTTTGGAGTTTTTGTTATCCCAAATAAACAAGCCTTTTCTTTATTATTTATATTTTTTCCCCTTTATTTATGTTCCTGGTCATGTTGGGGGCCTCTTTCTTTGAGACAGAACTTAGAAAAAGCTCAGCTACTTAGAGGGCAATATTATTTTGTGGTTACGATTGAATTTAGATATAATAAAGATTATTACCTGGTGAATACTGAAGGGTATTTAAGAAAATTACTCTCCAGTGAGGATTCGAGGGAATATCTGAATAATACTTTACATTTTTATAATGACATTCATTATGAGGTCTTCCTGTGTTGCATATGAACTGTATAATCTTAGAATGGTCATGAGAGGTTGGCATTAGTAATGTAATTTTGCAGTGAACTGAGGCTAACTAAGTCTAAATTACTTTCTCAAGTTAATGCTATAGTTCAGGGAAAAGATGAGAATAGGATGCTAGTGAACTAAAAATTATAGCTAACCTAGTGAGTGCCCTCAAATGTGAAAAGTTATTACTTAAACTTTCATAATAATATCATTATGTAAAACATGAGAGAACAAATCTGAGCTCTCTGGTCAGTTATGAAGTAAAATACATAGTACATCTCACTAAATGACTATGTATAGTAAGCCAACTATCTAAAGTTTTCTCTTGTCTGTGTTCTCAATATCTCAAAGTCTTAGAATATTCCTATTGGGTAAGGAATTCTGGAGTTGAAAATACTGGATGCTAAGATGCTTCAGTCAGTGATGATAACTTCCTCCCCTCATTACACCCTGGAATTAAAGAAATGCTTTTCAAAGTTACCTAAGAAGTTGATTCAATTTGGGAAAAGGGGAAAATAGTAAAGGTATAGAGAAAGGTAGACGAAAAGAATCTGTCTGAAACAAGAGCTGGTAAGACACATGGATTTTGCAGTTGTTGGCAGCAGGCATGCATGCACACCGAAAAATGTGCTTTTAAGAGTCAGCACCTGAGTAGAATAAAATAAAATGTAGAATCAAATCCGTGATTTTTCCAAATAGTTCAAGGTGAGTCTAAACTGCATTGTAAGATATACTGTTTAAGGTTACCTGAGCTAATTATATAAGTTCTTTCAAAAATAAAGAACATCAAGGTAAATCTGGCCTTAATACATTGTTAGTATTGAACTACATACAAAAGACCATATTATATTGTTTTTATTCTGTAAGATTAAAGATGATTTTGATACTGGTTGTCTTACTTATTGAGATCCTAGCAAAGGCTGTGGCTTTTTGGGTGTGGTTTTGTGGGATTTTTTCTGCTTATGGTTTTTTTGTTGATGGTTTTGTTTGTTTTTAAAAGACTCTAAACAAACTGTAAAATAATAATAATGTGTGCATTTTTTTTGACAGTACACAACTTTACTTTCACCTAATGATTTGAAACTTATCAGATACACTGTTAGACATAAGAAAGAAAAGTCTCCTTGAAATTTCTTTTGGTTATTTTGGGAGTGTTTGTAATTTTTTTGAGATCATTTTTAATATTCAAAGGTGCAGAGTGAGCAAATATGTCTCTGGGTTTGTCTTGGCAAATTCACATATAGCCCCATTCCCATAAGATATCCAGTGTTTGCTGGTTTGGTGTTTGAAGTTGGCTATGAGCTCCCCCTTCTTTAACATAATATCTAGCAGCTATTGCTGAATTTTGAAGTTATTGCCTTCAATAAGTAATAAACTTTGATATATTTGTCCCTCTGTGTTCAATTTAATAAAAAAAGCTACAAACCACATAATCAGGATCTTTTTAAAAAAAATCAGAAAGAAAAATATGTAGCTGAAGCTTAGTCAGAAAAATCAAGTACTTGCATATTTAAGGGGACAGGTTGAAAGCAGAATCAATTGTTCGTGCAAGGCATCTATGAAAAAAAAGTTTGAGATACAAGCAGAATTATTATTAAAGATTCCCACTGGAATCAAGTCAACTCTTCTGATGTCAGGCTTTAACTAAATTATTTTATATCCTGTATAAGAATTTGGTTACTTTAATACAGATCATACACTTGCTGTCTTTGAGGAGTGAGTGAAATATTACAAGTGAGTGTTTCCTACTCTAACATGCTGGTGATAAAATGAATAGCAGACATGAAATTCTTCAGATGTATGATGAACAAGGAAAACAATCACCATTTGGGAAGTTTGCATCCAAAGCTCTTTTAAATAAGTTTTCTTCAAACTTATTTGCCGTATTTGGGTGATCTTCACTACTGAGTCATTATGTAACCTGATTTCCTTCTGTTCCTGTGGCATTTTGGTAACATTTCTCCCCACCCCTCTTTACCTCATTAAATATTGAAGCATTTCAGGTCCAATGGAGCATTTCTTAAGTAAAAACAACCCTAAACATTTTGTCTCAGAGAACTTTAAACTTTATTTTTAGGATGTAGAACGGATTCTTCAATTTGGTGGGTTCTAAATAAAAAAAATAGTTTTGATGTGAGTTTTCTTTCCAAAAGTTTTCTGTTGACAACCTAAACAAGCAACATAGAAATATTATTTCCATTTCTGTTAGTAATTAAAGTGGCATCGTTCCTCATTATGCCATTAATGATTTTTATTTTCTTTAAGAGAAGCATATTTTAGAAGCATGGCATCTTCTCAGTCTACTCAGGTTTTATTTGCTAGTACCATATGTGTCGTCCTGTATCAGCCTTGTATGATTACACAGAATGAAACATTTATACTATCAAAAAAAGTGTTTCTTTTTGGTGACTAATATATGCTTAATAAATGTCATTGTTCCTTCCACAATTTTTCTGCTCTTGTCTTTTTTTTTTGCTTGATTGTTACCAAATAATGTTTCAGACAATAGAATGATTAGTAGCAATCTTGGTATTGTTTTTGAATCAAACAGCGTAATTACTTTTAGTAGAGTTTGTACAATCAGATTTTGTGTGTAGAACTTTGTTGAATGAGAATTCTCTCTGATCATTATTCTAGTGAACTCTGGCCATTAATTTAGCTCAAGAAGTGGATTTCTGATTCTATGGAAAAGTAGCAAGTTGCATTTTTGGGTTAGGGAAGAAAATAATATTAGAAATGCCAAGGCTTTGTCACAGTTCAATCACCTGATGTACTTGCAGCTATCCTAGTGCTAAAGTAGGAATATTGTTTTCTCAGATGGATTTTGGAGAGATGTATACTATAGATCTTTTTTGTCTTGGCTGAAATGGATTAAAGTGTGTGAGCATCACTGTTTAATCATGTGGATGCTGTGGATCATAGGCAAAAAAAAAGCCCCAGTCTGTTCTTCTCTAGATTTCCATACAACCAGTGCTAACTTTGATGAGTAAGATTGCGAATTTTGCTGTACTGTAAATGTTTTGAAAGTCCTTCTGTTACAAGGTAAAGAAGGTGGGTGAAGTTGATATTTCCAATTACAAATTTCTATTCAGTGAAAATCTCGCTAAGTAAAAACAATTTTGAACAGGTAGGTTCTCAAATGGTACACTGCCTTTTCTTCCTCATTACCTGTGTCTTCTGCTTTGCACTTTATGATTATCAGGCAGATGATCCAAAACTGAGAGAAGTGACTGATAGACCAGATCATTATGCTTCTAATCAGAGGGACTTCAACAAGCTGGAGACATTGACAATTGGGAAACTCATGAAGTTCATCCAAAGCAAATGTTAAGTCCTGCACCAGGACTTGGCTGGTGGCCAAGTGCCTGGAAAACAATTTTGTGGAAAAGGACCTGGGCGTCATGGCGTGCTATGGATTGACAGCGAGACAGCAATGAGCCTTTGTAGCAAAAGAGGGCAACAGCGTCCTAAACTGTATTTGGAAAAGCATTTTCAGTAAGCTGTGTGAGGTGAACCTTCTGTTTTACTCAGAGTGGTGAGACCATATCTGGAGTGTGATATTGTCTACTGCACTGTGGTAGGAGAGACACAAACATACTGGACCATGTCCAATAAAGGACCACAGGTATGATACTTTGAGCATCACGATGAGGGGCTGAGAGCTGGGATTACTCAATCTGAAAAGAGAGGATGGTGAAACACTGGAAAAAGTCTAATGGAGAGTAACGTTTTTGGAAAAGAGTGTCAAACCTGACTGGACAGAGTTTAAGCAACCACTTGTAGTGTACACTTCTTTGAGCATGAGGATAGGACTAGACAATTTTAGAGAAGTCTCTTCCAAACTTAACTGTTTTGTGATTCTAGATTAGATAAGGTTAATTCNACCAATGACACTTGGTTGTTGCAATTTCAAGGTTCATTGGTCAGAATGGTGGTTGTAGTCTTGTTGAAGTGGTAGTCACACTCCAGATCCATCAAGGTGGTGGTAGATGCCCTGGGTGGTAGAATTCTCATGTAGTGAGGAAAGAAGACCCAGCGTTGAGTGAAGGCTGAATGTGGTTTTTTATTGGGCTCAGGCTAGGTGGGAATGACTACAGTAC
>WEIV01005247.1:105895-116993 GCA_013390005.1 Calyptomena viridis
ACAGATGATTCCTCTTCAAATTTAGATTTCTTTCAGTATACGTATTTGTTGACCATCTGTCTAATTCCATATGATAAAACAATGTGAAAGTTTGATAATTTAAAACAAAATAGAGTCCTGATACATTTGAAAGAATGAAATCAGATTCCAACTGAGGGGAAAAAAACCCAAGAGATGAGAGGAGAGGAAATAATAGCCTTAGTTCTTCTGTGGAATCTAGACTCTTCAAATGTTTTCATGTATGCAAAACATCATTTCGGTGAGTAACTGTCCTGAATTTATGAGAGTACTCATATGAGTAAGCTAATATCCAGCATTATAAACATATATTAGTGATGCTTACTTATACTGTTATGTATTATAAGTATATATTAAAAATGTTTTTTGGTTAAAAATTTATCAATTTTTAGGTTTTTTACGTCAAGAAATTGTACCCTCTGCCTTGTTTCTTACCACGTCAAAACTGAGATTCCATCTTTCTTTCAGTCATTATTAACAACGAGGTTCTGTGATCCTTTCCTTAATTCAGAAATAGGAGTAGAAATAGTGGCAATGGATAAATCAATAGTGTAACAAATGCAGCAGCACCATATCATTGTTCTTTTCTCCTCTTTCACCTTTCCAAATAGCAAGACATTGGAAAATGAATAAATTACTGATGGACAAAAACTTGGAGAACACAAGACATAATCAAATTCTTCCTTATTATCTGAATATTTTAAATAACTCATTATCCTCTATAGCACAGATATTCAGTGCAGCTTTCCATCCTTTGCACCACCCCTTATAACAAGTCTAAAAAAGCCTAAAAGACCCTTGGTTAAAAATATGGGGTTTTGCTTGAGGCAGTTTTTTTGTTTGTTTATGGTTTGTGGAGTTTTTTTGTTTGGGTTTGTGTTTGCTTGTTTTCGTTTCATTGGGTTTTGGTGTCTTTTTTTTCTAAGTTTTTTTTTTGGTGTTTGTGGGAGGTTTTTGTTTTGTTTTGGGGTTTTTTTGTTATTTCATTGTTGTTGTTGTTTGGTTGTGGTTTTTTCTCTCTTGGTTGTGTTGATTTGTTTGGGTTTTTAGCTTCCTTCCCTGACAGAGGCCTACCTTTCCTGAAAATGAGATTGCTTCTGTGTCAAATCATCTGGCATATGTGTTTCAGAAGTACATCTAATACCCTTCAACTCCTTCAATCCATTGGTTCAGACTACAGCTCCTTATGTATATTTTGAAACTTATCTATTCTAGGCTTTAATTCCTCAGTATCATTTGCTTTTTTCTGCAAACCCACTAGGCCAAAACACTGGACTATTTGCAGAAACAGACATAGCCTTTGTGGGTAAGTGAATGTGTAGTAATTTACTGTAAAACAGGGTGCTCACTGGTGAGAAAAATGTTGAGGTACTGAGCAGCTGAGTCAAATTTGTGCAGCGACAGGCATAAAAGTAAAGTATTTGAGTATCCATGTGAAGTCAAGGGCTAAAATAGCAGTTAAGGTGACTATGGCAGACCCCTGGGAGGCAAATGTTTTTCTGCATCTTTTAAAGAGGATGTAAAAGTCTCATCCTCAGTATGAAAACAAAATGAGGATGAGAAATGGTCAAGTTAATATATGTAAAAGAAAAATTGAGAGTCACTAATATTTAATTTGTTTAGACAAATACTATTCCTCTTTCTAGAAGAAAATGTGGTAGTAATACTCTGCAATTCTCTGTGAAACCAAGTGCCAATTAAGACTAAACTATCAGTAGATATCTGGGTGTTATTGAATGACTGACTTAAAGTAGTACTCAAAGAATTTCCTGCAATTGCTCCAAAGGGCTTTTCTACTAAAATTGTGTGTCATCTTGATTTTTGACCAGAGAACTGAAGTAGATTAATAAAAGAGGGAGTAGTAGGAATGTTACTGGTTTTGCTGATGTTCATTTACTTGGGTTACACTCTAGAAAACATTCCTATTAAATCTTTCCCACTAGGTTGAGACAGATATCATGTTACTATGTGTATTTCTGATATGGAGGGGATGTTATAATATATAAATAGTCAATTATACTCAAAAGTAACTCTGTTAGGTGATATTTTATTTATATTGCACCAAATCCATGTGTAGCGCTTTTATTGCATGTAATGACCATATCATCACCATCTCTCAAGAGACCTACAGGCTGCTCCTTAAGAGTAAGCAAGATGAGTATTTGGATCTTTTTCCATTTTTTTTTGACTGAAGCTCTTACGAAACTAACTGTCACAAATGGATATTTATCCTGAAAGTGCTGATCACAGTTTCAGTGATCCTCAGCTTTTTGCTTTTTCTGTTCTTTTGTTTTATGAAGGTAACTGCATTTGTATTGTGTTATAGCTTAGCTTTCTGAAGAAATATTAACATATGTATTATGTAAGTGTATATTATCCAAATTAACATAACTGTGTTATCTATATATCCAAATTAATACGCATATACTAATGCATTGAGAAGGACTATGAGAGGGCAAAAATTGTTACTAATGAACATTCGATATGTGCTTTAAGATCTTATTGAAAACAGAATAATGACATGTTTAGCTGCTGTGTACTAGAAACTGAGCATTGTTGAAAAGAGATACAATCCAACTTGTCTATTATCTTCAGCTTCTTGCAGATATGCTATTATAAATATACTCTTGAGATTGAGTAATAGCTGTTTAAAAAAAACTATAGACATTTCCACCTACTAGAATCTACACCCAAAGAATCTACTGAATACAATTCCTTGAAGAGGATTTTTTGTTTGATTGTCCATAGTATGAAGGAGAGAGGAGTTTTAATGGAAACTTCCACCTCCCTTATTAATGTGTACAATCACAGACTCATAGAATTTTTAAGGTTAAGAAATAAGTCTAACATCATAGAGTCCAGTGATTAAACCAGCACTGCTGTGCTCATGACTAAACCATGTCCCAGCTGCCATATTCACACAGCTTTGGAACACTTCCACGGATAGTCATTCCACCACTTCCCTGGGCAGCCTGTTCCAATGCCTGACCATCCATTCAGTGAAGAAATTGTTCCTAATATCCAATCTAAACCTCCTCTGGCACAGCCTTATACTGCCACTTGTTACCTGGTAGTACCTCACCTCGCTACAACCTTCTTTCAGGTCGTTACAGAGATTGAAAAGGTCATCTCCAAGCCTCCTTTTCTCCAGGCTAAATAGGCCCACCACCCTCAGGCATTCCTTGTATGACTTGTGCTCCAGACACTTCCCTTCCTTTGTTGCCCTTCTCTGGACATGCTCCAGCACCTCAATGTCTTTCTTGTAATGAGTGGACCAAAACTGAAGACAGCACTCAAGGTGTGGCCTCACCACTCATGAGTACCTGGGGACAGTCACTGCCCTAGTTCGGTGGGCCACACTGTTTCTGATACAGGCCAGGATGCCATTGGCCTTCTTGGCCATCTGAGATGAGGATGCTAGTAGGAGAGTTCATCAGAAGAGCACAAGTTAAGTGCATCATTGTGACTGCTTACAGAAATAAATTTTGCATGTGTAATATAGGTAGTTTGAAATTGTATTGGCATGTTCATAGTACTCAACTCAGGAAGACTGCATATCATCTGCTAATTCACCTTATTAAATTAATAAAAATACTAATCAAATTTGCCATTGTAAGTTCTGTTCTCTTTAAAGACTTGTTGGCTTTGAAAACTACTTCAGGATATAGCATAAATTCTCATATAGCTGTCATACTCCTGTACTGAGTTTTTGTTCATTTGCATTACACATGATATTATTTTCTGTAGATGAAAGACAACAGAACAAAGTAAATGTGACCATAGGGCCAATGACATTCCTTAATGCATTTCTGGCAGATAGAGTTCAACAAGAAGACAAGTCCCTTTGCAGGTCAGACTGAAAGGCGAACTTTCAATCATGGCCAGATTACTGAAGTAATTGTTGTTTACTTCATTTAATAATACATTTAAATACATTCCTTTTCTTTACCCTTAAATGGAGGGAACCAATTCTCGTTCTCCCTCTGTTGTGGGATAACACACGTGGGCAGCTAAGCATCACACAGATGCTTGTTCACACCCCACCCTCAGTGGGACAGGGGAAGAGGTAAAGAAGAGTAAAATCAAGAAAACCCAGGGGCTGAGATACAAATATAATAAATTAATAAATAAGTATAAGTGGAAGAGAAGAGAAAGAAAACAAAATCAAGTCATGCAAAGGCAATCACTCACCATCTCCCACAGGTAGACCAATGTCTAGCTTGCTCCTAAGCAAAAAGTGGCTAACCTCTCCAAACCCCCTTCTTTTCTCTTTTATTTCTGAGCCTGTCATTATATGGCATGTAATATCTCTGGGTAGTTTGGGTCATCTGCCTGGTTGTGTTGCCTTGCAACCTATTGCATAAGCCCAATCTTATTCACTGTGATAGGGCAGACTGAAACGGTGAACGTTTTGGTGCTGTGCAGTTGCTGTTTAGCAATAGCTAAACATGTTCTCAGTATCATTTTGGCCATAAATCTAAACCAGCTGCTATGAAGAAAGCTAACTCTATCCCAGCTAGACCCAGTACATCTTCACAGAACACACATTTCTATCAAGTAGAATAAATCAACAACGTAGGAATCCTTTTCTTCTAAAACTGATGGAGTAGAATACGGAAATATCGGGGGAAGAGATGATATCTAAAATATCTTAGCTAGCAGTAGAAAATATCTTCTGTCTTTTCCCCCTTCCTTTAAATAAGAGTGAAATCAGTTCAAATTTAATGGACTACATTCTTTAGTGAGTTACAGAGGATTAATTCTGTGAGAGAATGTATGTTTGACAATGATAATATCTGACAAATAAATCTGACAAGGATAATGTTCACTAGATTCCACCATCTAAATATGTGCTTTATTGAGAAAGGTCTCAGTCATTTTCAGTCTGCTACTCATAAAAAAATGTCTGCAGCCTCTAACAGGGATCTGACAGATAGATAAAGTGCTGATCACAGAGAGAAAGAGAAAAGAGATAAAAGAGAATACAAAATACTGAAGAAGGGGGAGAAGAGGAGGGTCATATCAGAGGTCTCCCTTTGTAGCATAGAAATATTATGCAAAGAATCACTTTTATCATTATTAAATTTTCCCTGAATAAATTCTTGACAAGTTGACGAGAGAAAAGGTACTAAACACCATACCAGGAAATATTAATTATATGTAGATTTCCAGGCAAATCAGTTATACAATATTGTGGATAATTTCCAAATAGAGTTGCAAATGGTAGCGTTATGACTTTTGTGTCTTAGAAGATTTCTTTTTTGTTAGGGTCATCATAAGCTTCATTATTTTGAACTTTGACTCCTCAAGAGTAGAGAATGTGTTTAATTGCAAATTGAACTGATCACCATTAGCTCCTTCTACTTCCAGAGCTCTTTCCTTTGTTCACAGCTAGCATACTAAAGTTCTCTCAAACTTCTGGCTTTTGGAAAAGCTCTTTCTAAAGGAATATGTCAGTCATATTTTGGAATTCTGGAAAGGGCTGTTAGAGTCAATGGGTAGGTTTTTCAGTTTATCCGCATTTCAGATACACTTCAGCATACATTGAGCACTTGTTGGAATCTTCCAGAATGAGTAATAAAAATTGAATGGTGTCAGCTTTGACTTTAAATCCACCACTGAATTCATCAATGTTCTGTTTCTTTTACCTTTGGAGAATGGGAAGATGTTACTGTCAAAGTTATGTGGACAAGTCACTGTCGAGAGGAGTGGGAAGCTTCAGCTGTTGGGGTCTGTGAAGGTTTGCAGATCTGCAACTCTCTCTTCCTGGGCTGGACTGTGATGGGCTCTCCTGCCTTGGATCATTTTGAACCTGACTGGCATGCTTACAGGAAATGGGACAGACTTTTTGAAATCTTTCTGCTTTTAGACCTCTAAACACATCATCTGTAGTAGATGTCATACTGTGCCATTGTGCCAGGTAAGTTCTGACTAACATTACTTAGAAATCAGAGCCTTGTCAGAGAAGGTGAGGTCCCAGGAAACTGCATAATACCTGTTGCCTTGGTATTTAGAGCAGAAGTTATTTCCTTCTGCTTAGGATATTCAGAAATGGGTGGGGAGGGATGGCAGCACATATTACTCACTGATAAACATAGCACTGTGGTTCAGATAGTAAATACTGTACCTTTTATTCCACATGGCTATCCGTTAGGTGTTTTGTGGGTGGTGTTTTTTAGTTTTTGTGGTTTTGTTTTTTTGTGGTGGTTTGTTTTGTTTTGAGGGCTTGGTGGTTTTGAGGGCTTGGTGGTTTTTTGTTTGGTTGGTTTGGGTTTTTATTTTTGTAATATCACAACCTTTATGAATATAATTACTGGACAATAAGAAATTTTCTGTTAATTTCTCAGTATTGTCTGAACTGTTCCATAGTTCATTCAAATGCATTTTCTACTACAAGCTACTCTAGTGTTATAAATAATATACACTTTTTCCTTTCTAAAAGACTTTTCTTCCTTTAAATAAAACAATAAAATAAAATATTTTAAATATTACAAACACCATAGAAATTATTCCACCTCTGTGTTGTTGTGACAATCAAGTCAAATAGCATCAACCTATTTTAAATTCCAATAAAGGCTTAATCTACATAACAGAAGTATTTCTCATGTGCACATCATAAGTACATAAACTTTTTCATTGCCTGGGTTTATGCATGCTATTTTCTCTTGCAATAAATCAATCACATTTTTCCACCCTAATTCAAGTTATTTCACATATGTTTCATTTTTCTTTGTCACTGTAATTTCAAGTTCTTAAAAGTGAATTCCCTTAGATGACGAATTTTCTGTGCTTTTAACTTTTTAATAAAATAAACATGCAGCAAGATCTCTAACTCAGCCAGTAAGTAATGCAGATGACACCATTGTCCTTTGTATGTGGAACAGCTTTATTAATTCTTAACCAGTAATAACATTTTGAAATACTTTCCTTCATCTGTGGGTATTAAAATGCATCTATACCTTTTCTGGTATCCCTTGTAGATGTTTTTATAAACTGAAAATGGCCAGCGGCTTTTCCAGGAGCCTGAGATGAACAAAATTTAAAAATCAGATAGGATAGAGGGAATTGAAAACATCAATTCTCCCAGCTTGATGCAAGGTGTGTGTGAAGTTTATGCAACAGAAATCATAGTTAAAATTTCTAGCCAAGCTTTATGGGTAATATTTCTCTGATAATTATTTTGTAAAATACTCATAGTTAAAAAATGCAACACATTTCTTGTTTTGCCTTCATGGCAGCACGTCATACACACAACAGGCCAGTTAGCTCCCCACTATGGAAAGAAATGCCTGTTTATAAAAATAATGTTACAAATGTGTCATAAAGATGAGTTTCTTCTGCAGATGTCTTAAGACAAACTAAATAAACAATACAGTTCAAATTGTACTCTTCTGTGCTAGTCACCAATTGCTTTCTGGGGTTTTATATTTTAGATGCTGTGGTCAGACATTTGTTTTACAGATCATTTAGAAAACAAGGTATTAGATGAATTTCTCTGATGAATGAAACTGCATACCCATTCAGTTATATTCAGAGATTTACAAAAACAATTTGCAACTCATTCTATCCTTACCTGTTATCTCATTTATGCCACTTGCTATTTTCAAGCAGAGGTTTTTACTGGATGTATGATCTTAAAGTTCAGAAGCAACAGCTCTTTTCTCCTTCTAATTCTGCAGAGCTATATTGCTACATTATAAATACTTTCCTCTAATACTGTCAGGAAATTAGAAGAGAAAATTAGATTTTTTTTTTCTTGTAATGGTGAAATCATTTACCTCTGCTTACAATGAAGTTTTTAGAGAAGTTACTTATAGGTAGAAATGTAATTGTATGCTGTCAGCTACTGAATCAACTAATATCCTTTATTGGCACTATAATATAAAAAAAATCACTGTATCAGAGTTCATTAGTGCATGGTTCTGATGCAAAAACTATAAAATAGTGTAAGGTCGGAACAAGCTTGATCTTCTTTTCCTCCCTACACTTCATATTAGTAAGTATAATGCTGAGTGGTATTATCCTTCACTCATTTTTGTAGATAAAGGAATATAATTTTAACTCTAAAGACGTGGCTATTGCTTTGATGTTTACTAGCTTAATGAATATTTCCAGATGAGAACCTGAGAGTGAAAAGTTGTGTGGTCTTGTTGACATATTCTGCCTCAACACAAGATGTGGAAGAAAGCAAGTCGACTGTAATATATTGGTCTTAACCTAAAAGACTTATATTAAAAAGTCTTTAAAATAGCTCTAAATAATTGTGCAGCCATCTATAAATTTCTGGTAGCTTTTGACTGTCTCACCGCATGTTTCATCATCCTTTTCTTTTTCCAGTCTTATACTTTCACATAATTTTCAAGAATGACTAAAATCAGTTGTGCTCTATAATGTAATCTTGGCATAAGTAAATAATAACTTATTTTGCTAATGCCTGCTTTTCCTAGTCCGCATTTCACCTGTGTGCACTGGGATTATCTGCTATGGCAGAGAATATATTGTCCTCTATTTAATACCTTTTAATATCTTTGAACCGAGTTAATTTTCAGTGATTTGGAAACCTTTCTTCCTCAGCCCTCTGTTACCATGTGGCAGAATTTTATTTATTCCTTTATTAAAATATATTCAGGGTCATCACAGGGTTTTGACTGAGAAAATTAAATAGAGCATAACCACTCAACATTCTTGCCAAACTTATTTCTTAGACTGAATTTCTAATTTGGATGATAAACTCTGTTATTTCCTCTCTGTTATTTCCCAGAGAGGCTATGAGTTCTCTGTACTTGGATATTTTCAAAGACTGCCTAGAGAAGACTGTGAGCAACCTGGTCTAGGCTAGTCCTGAAATTAGTCCTGCTTTGTCTACCTAAATAGGTGGTTGGACGAGATTAATTCCAGTTGTCTTCTAAAACCTAAATTATTGTTTGATTACAGGTACATGAGCATTCTTTGGCTCACGAAAGGGAAAAATAAGTATGTTTATTTGTATAAATACAAATAAAACCAATGAAATAGGGAAAGTAAGATCTTTTGAATAGTGATTTTTACCTACCACAGAAGTGTCTGAGTAGCAGCATGTATAGATTTTTAAATGTATATAATTTGTTGTTAATATAGGCAAACATTTTAACAATTCTGATTTTAAAAGAATCCTGCAGTTGTTACAAACTGTCAGGTTTGGCTAGATCAGGGAAACAAGAACCTTGTAATTTTCTGGACATCAGCACTACAGATAAAGAACTGAGAATGTCAGTTGGGATTCAGCCTGGAGCCAAAACTGCCAATATATGCAAAATATGCATTGAAACTTGCCATCAGGTCGTTAGGGAAGCTGCAAAGGCTGATGACCACAGATGTGGACCTGGCATGGTAGAAGCTGAGCAGATCCTAGCTGCAATTTCAGCTGTCTCTTGGCCTCATTTTTACATGTGTGATGTGTATCTTTTTGCTGTAATTACTAGTGTGGCTTACACTTTTTAGTCTAAAGGTTATCAACTGATTCCCAAGGCAAAAGCCAGTTAACCATGTTTCTGGGTGACTAACTAGAGTATTGAAATCTGTGAATTATCTGGTAAATATCTTCCAAAGTTTCTAATAATCTCAAGGTGTTTCTGCATTACTGAAGAGAGTGTTAAGCAAAGATGCATTATGGAAGTGGTTATCCTGACATGATGCAGCACCAGATGCACCAAGAAGCTCACAACTTGTCTCCCAGAAAGAAAATCTAGTGTGGTTACAATGAGACAGGGTTCAGAATATCGCTTACATTTGCCTTCAAATTGGGGCCTATTTTCCAGTCAAAACATAGTGTGCTATAACTTTAATTAGCTATAAACAGTACAGCTTGTCAAGGGACTTTAGGAAGGGAACCATAAATTAGTAGGACTTTGTAATGATTTAACTCCAGCTGTCAGCTAAGCACCCCACAGTGGCTCACAGACTCCCCACTGTTGGGATGGAAGAGGGAATCAGAAGAGTAAAAGTGAGAAAACTCAGGGGTTGAGATAAAGACAATTTGATAGAGAAAGCCATGCATACAAACAAAGCAAAACAAGGAATTCATTCACTACTTCCAATGGGCAAGGAGGTGTTCCGCCATTCCCAGAAAAGCAGGGTCTCATCATGTGTAACAGTGATTTGGAAAGACAAACACCATCACTCTGAACACCCCTCCTCTTCCTTCTTTTCCTTTAGCTTTCTATGCCCATCACGATGTCATATGGTATGGAATGTCCCTTTGGTCAGTTGGTGTCAGCTGACCCAGCTGTGTCCCCTCCCAGCTTCATGTGCACTCAAGCCCCCTCACTGGTGGGGCACTGTGAGGAACAGAAAAGGCCTTGATTCTGTGTAAACACTGCCTAGCAGTAACTGAAACATCAATGTATTCAGCACAAATCCACTGTTTTCAGCAGAAGTCCAAAACACGGTCCCATACCAGCTATGCTGAAGAAAATTAACCCTATCTCAGCCAAAACCAGCACAAACTTTAATGAATGCACTCATGCTACTGAGCTTCGGACTCCTTTGGCTCATACTAATGAAATCCACAGTATAAATTAATTATCTGTTGCAAGAAAGTTACAAACATGGAAAATTGTGATTTATTCAGAGCAGTGACACAGTTCTAAGATAAGACAATTGGTTAAGAATCCAAGATCTTCAGCTGGAGGAAACAGAAAACGTAGTAAACATAGACTTAGTCACTCACCTAGCAGTTGTCAGTCAGACTAATAAGAATTCAGGAAAAATCCTACAAGCACATACCTTGATGTATTTGTAGTTCATTTCAATACTGTCTCCTATGAATACTGTAGCTATTGCGATAAGCACATATGATAGCAACTAATAAAAGTTGATTGAATGAAGGTAAAAGTGATCAAACCATAGTACTCAGGTAAATGAGAATTTAAATTCATGGAAATTTTCTCTAGAATATGTCCGAGTCTTTCTGGGGTGGAAAGTGTTTTATACCATAAACTAAGTAAACACTGTGACGTGTTTAAGAGACCTAATGCATGACACACATATGAGAGGAAGACAGACCACACAGAAGAGAGGTCATAAAAAATACCAGATGTTT